>JARHVA010001918.1:2635000-2810000 GCA_037957365.1 Torreya grandis
TTGTATTAGAATGTATAATTCCCTATCAAAAAGAATTTGATAACATGAAAGAATCATTACTTCACCCACCTATGTTTCTTCCCCATTCTAATGATCGGTCTTTGATCTTATATACTTCTTCCACACCCATATCAATTAGGCCAATGCTTTCCCAATAAGATGATATGGGAAGAGAGTATGCCATATACTATATCAAGTGAGGCCTCATTGATTATGATAAACATTACACAGAAGTCGAACATGGTTGCCTCAACATCTATTTTGTAGTAGAAAAGCTTTAACATTACATTCTTTACTAGACTACTTATGTTATCATTAATTTTGATCCCCTTCATCACTACTAATCTTGAAAATTGTTATCTTGATCAATCTGCTATCCTCCCTAATACTACTAAACCAAAAGTAGTCATTGATTTTTTTTTGAAATTAATGTCAATTTACACAAAGGTACTTAAACCCTTCAGTTGGATTGTGTTAAATGCCTTCAAGGAGCTTGGGTAGGTTGTATTATTATAATCCCCCTTGTAAAAATCATCCCTTTAACTTTTCTATTAACATTTGATATCACTAATAAAATGGTAGAGTATGAAGCTTTAATCTTAGGCATGTGAGTTTTCTTTGATTTAGATATCCAATACATTCATGCCTTTTGTGATTCCAATCTCATTTGATGCCATGTCAATGGTGATTACCAATGCAAAAGTGATAATCTCATTACTTATCATCAAATTACAACTACTCTTACCAAATATTTCATTTATTTTACTATTTATCCTATCCCTTGAGATCAAAATTCTATCATTGATTCCTTTGCTTCTTTCGCATCTATTTTTCATCCACACCAAGTACTCACCACTCTTACTTTTCTTATCTAAATAATAAAACATTCATCCTCTATTTAACGACATGATTCACTTATCTACCACATTGAGGCTTTCACCATTCAACAAAGCTCGTGGTACAAAGACATCATTCAATTTTTGGAACATCAAACTTATCCTCCCATCTTAGATTCCTACAAAAAGACTCATATTAAAAAACTATATTTAAAGTATGTATTTAAATATAACATCCTACACTATCATAATATTAAAGTTACCTTGATCCGTTGTGTTATTAAATATGAGGTTACTCCTCTTCTTGAATAAGCATAGTGGATAGTTTTATCCCATGCTACAACCCATAAATTCTTACATATGGGATAGTTTTATCCCACTCTTGAAAAGGATGCCATCGAATTTGATAAAATTTTTACTCCTTTCCAACTTCATGAAAATTTAATTCATTCACCTACAGTCGATATTCAAATTGTATAATCTCCCTATCCATTTTCCATGTGGGGATTAGATTTCATAGGCAAATTACCTCAATCTCAAGATGGGCATGTATTTATAATAGTATCCACTGAGTATTTTACCAAATGGATCAAGGCTATGCCCCTTGTTAATGTCACCATTACTACCATATCCAAACTCATAATTAATAAAATTATTTTCTACTTGGTGTCCCTCATACTCTCATTTTAGATAATGTTGGTAATTTAAAAAAATAAAGATGTCAAACAACAATGTGATAAATTTAAAATCCATCAAAAATTTTACACACCCTATCATCCACAATGTAATGTCTAAGCCAAATCCACCAAAACATTTCTTAATAAAATTCTCAAAAATACAATTCATGCAACCCACATGGATTGGTACCTTCATCTATATCCTATTCTTTGGGCCTATCACACTAGCATACACACTTCTATTGGGGCAACACTATTCTATCTAGTCTATGGTTTTGAATCAGTCCTTCCATTAGAATTTGAGATTCCATTTCTCTATACATCTCTTCATGGTATTATACCCCATTATGCTGTATGTAAATCTTACTTTCATGCTATTGATCTTCTTGTTGAACACCATCTTTCTACTTTTCAACATAATCACCAATATAAGGCCCGTATTGCCAAACAACAAAATAAATGTGTTAATGTTTGCACCTTTAATATTGGTGATCTTGTCCTTAAATTAGACTATACTCATGAAAAAGAAGATGAATATTCCCAAACATGGTAGGGCCCTTATTTAGTCAAAGATATTTTTGGTCGAAGTACCTATCGCCTTCAAACCAATGAAGGTCATATTTTAAAAGATCCCAGCAATGCGTAATTCCTCAAAAAGTATTTTACCTAATCCTTCCCTTATTTTTTATGATTTCTATATTCTATCTATCTAACACTCACATGGTTCTCACCCTCTTCAATGGTCCTCTCTTTTCACCAACCCTAGTCCTTCCTTTTGGTATTTTGGTTTCTCTTTTTCTCATGAGTTACATTATAAAATAATAGATAAGACCTAGTTTTTCTCATGATATAATTTGATCCTCTTTGTTTTCATACTTATTACACACTTTTTGGCACCGCTTGGGTTTCTCTTTTGTGATGTGTAGTGTAAGACCATGGATAGGACCTAGCCTTTCTCACAAATATCATATTTTTCTTATCTCATTTATATTTTTTCAATACTTTTTGGCACCCTTATGGGTTTCTCTTTTATAAGTTATATTTTAAGACCATGGATAGGATTTAGCCTTCCTCATAAAATCACCATATTGTCTTTATTTTTTCTAGAATGTGTTTTACCATGGTTACAAGGTTTTTTATCTTTTTTCTCAACTTTAGCTTTTACTCCTTTTGATATATGGAATTTAAATAACAATCTATGTTATCATGTTTTCCTACATCTACCCCATTCTTATGATAAGGAATCATACTTTACTATTATTAAATCCCTTTTTCACCCTTTATCATATTTTTTTGTGATTTGAAGTAATTCAAATTATTTCATGTTTCATTCCTATTGATTTTCTTTCCTTCCATTCCACATTAGATAAAATAAGGTCAAAATAAAGATATCACTTTTATTTCTCCTAAATTTAGGAGACTTTTAGACACCATTCTCTCTAAATTCTCTCTATTAGAAACCAAGTTCTAAATATTCAAATGAAAGTCATCTTATCACCCATGTTTGGTTTTCCAATTATGTATTACGGAGGAATAGAAAAGGCCATCCAGAAAGTTAAAAGACAAATAATTTGAAACAAAAGGCAATGATATACAAAAAGGCAACACAAAAATATCAAAATTAAAAATAACACAAAAAGATGTGATTCTAAACATATATCATATCTCCAAGAAATGCTCAAACTCCATAGTTGACCTTACAATAGAGTTGAGGTCCATTATGGTATGGTAGTCTAGTAGATTGGAATAGGAGAATTTAATAAACTCTATGGTGCTACCTACTTTCTCACACAAGTACCCAGTCTTCATTGTAGATTGATGGATCTATAAAGGGTCTTGAGGAATGGGGAACACATTTTGGGAAGGTAGGTCTACTTTAATTGTCATGTGTATATCCATCATGGGATGATCTACATAATTTATTTATTGACCTAAGACTTATGTGACTAAGAGAAGTTCTTCACAGTCCTTAACATTGATAGTAATCTTGTTTTGACAAACCTAATTTGAGTGTATTCACTTTGATAAAAGAGTTCCCCTACCTTGGTTTTTTCTTCATTCTCACCTCCAACCATTTCATTTCCCCCCTTGACAAGAAAATTAAGATTCTAATTCTATTTTCCATCTTCTATACTTCATTCTTATTCAGATCTTAAAAACATGTTGGCACTACTTTGTTTCAGTTTTATCTATCCTTAGATCAAAATAATTGTTTGAGAAACTACGGACTACTTTCTTTACATGATGGCTCTACATATATACATGTGTCTTGATTTTTTTTACCATTTTTCATTATTTTACTACCCTTTTTTAGTACACCTGAGTTCATTTCTACTTTCATGTACTTTTTCCATTATTGAGTGGGGTTGGCTTGTTACTTCTCACTCATCAATGTTGTTTTTCCTTTTGTGCACTTCCTTTTTCCATTGATGATTGAGTAAGGCTTGTTACTACTCACTCATTAATATTATTTTTCCATTTCGTTTGCCCATCTTTTTTTAATAATGGATTATTATTACTTTCACATTGATGTTTGATTACCATCATTTCAACATGTATTCTAGGTTTGACTTGATGATTTTGCCTTTCCTACTTAAGGTTTTCTTGTTTGATTTTTTTAGTCTTTAATAGCTTTGGATTTTTGGTTACCTAATTTAATCTAAATTTTGACTTGGTCATTTGGTCTAACATAACACTTGTCAACCTAGATTGCCAAATTTATAAGTGTGTACCATCTGCATAACACCAGTTATCTTGGCTTTCATGTGTTTGCTTATTTTTTCTCTTTAGTTTTGTATTCTTGGGTTTGTCGAAATTAGTCTCTATGCCCTGCATAATCAAAACTACAAACACAAAAAATAACCATCCATAAAGTTAAGTCAATATACGTAGTACATTTAATTTTTAGTTATTTCCCTTTCCATCATTTATTTTCAATTATTTTATGATTTAAAATACTATAACTTTTATTAGTCTCAGCATTGTGTGTTACTATGTTCTTTTCTCAAAGTATCATCCTCTATTGCACTTGAGTGATATGTGATGAGTTTCGAGTGGGGCATATGTATACACATAACATTCTCACGCTTTTATCAATTACTTATGCTTTATGTCTTATAGGAACTCATCAAGTCTCAATCTCTCTAAGTGCATGCCCTAAGTGGTACACCAAGAAAGGGGTGGGAAAACCATTGGTACTTCACATGATCGTTGTCCCTTATTACAAATTATTACCAATCCAACTAACTCCTCTAAACATTTACCTAATATTTGTATCATATTTTTCATACTCTTCCAGTCATTTATCACCTTTAGTACCCCTTTTCCTAACCTATAACTCCTTTCTATAGTTTACATGACTAGGTCGAGTGGGTCAACCTTGTACTCTTATTGGTGAATATCATTTAGGGTCTAGGTTGGCTCTTGGCTGACCTCTACCATTTTTTGTTTATAATGATACTAGGTTGATTGGGTCAACCCTGTTGGTCAAAACATTCAAAAGGGTTTACGGTTAGATCTACCAATATAAACACATCCATTCTACCATTATTAATGAGACACCAAGATTTATTATTCACTTGCACTTCTTTACAATCTTCTCTTCCACCATTATACTTGAGGACTCTTATCTTAGGGTTTCTACTTGGAGAATCTAGTCTTTATGAGAACTTTTAAATGCTTTGGCCTTTATTAGTGATCCTTAAAAACTACAATAACCTCTTGCAAAGAACCTTTATCCAAGGGAGAGATTGAGTCTCGATGGGTTCATATTTTAGGTAAATATCTCTAACTTTCCTTCTTTCTTTAGTAGATATAAGTAGCATAAGTAATGGATTTTGAATAATATTACTATTCTTCTTCATGCATCAAGGGCTTACCTATGCATAGATTAATTATGATTCTCTTATGCATGTTTACTTTTATTTCTTTACTAACCCCCACTTTGTGTCACAGTCTTTGGTGAGCACTATATTATATTTCTTTATTTTATAGTGAATATGAAAACATAGGACTTAATAAAGGTTATTGCATGTTTTTGCGTTATTATAGGCTTTAGAACCCTCCCTAGTGATATTATTATGATAAACGATACCCTAATCAAGTCGAGTAGATCTATATTGGTCATGTTCTCAATTATCTAACGTATCCCCAACTAGAAGTGTAAGTAATATCTATCTTCTCTAATCTAGAATTGATTTGTAGATTTGATGCATTTTTTATTGCATCATTTCATGTTAAAACTTGGATAAGATAAAATAAACATAAAATTATTTTCAAACTACCATGATTGTATTGAGAAAATAACTTTTCTTGTTCATACAACTAACCAATGGTGGTTCACAACCCTTCTCTATTTATGATAAAAAAAAATCATCATACAAAGTGATAGAAGATGGATTATTCAAATAATATGTACCAAGGTTATAGATGCCTAGATATCAGTAAATAAAATATTTGAGTGGGAATATAGGTATCTGTGTCATGGATATGGATAGTTGGTTGGTAGTAGAGTAATTTCAAAGCTTCCCTTACTATTTGATTAAAAAAGTTGAAGTCAAAACCAAACTTATAATGTTTATTTAGGTCTTTGTTAAATTTTCACAACCAAGAGAATGAATTTCACAATATCACACCCATATATACAAGGAATGGAAAGGGTTATTATGTTTCATGAGGAAGTAGAAACCTCTTTTAGAGTCTAGTTTTCTTATTATTTATTTTTTCAAGCTAATTTTTTCTTGAGATCTAATGGTTTTGAGCATCTATGGTTATGATAATTTAATAGTTGGCATATTTTAATCGACCAGAATCCTTGAAGGATTAGCACATTTTAAAGGTCCTTAACTCTTGAAGTCTAATGGTCCCAAGCTTCCACACCCTAAATGGGTGACAATTATCATATTATCATATTATCATTACTTAAAAAATATAAAATCAGAGTCAATGGTTCAATGGTCTTGTGGCCTCCAACTTTTGAGCCTCTGAGCTCTCTAAGAATATGCCACATGTTTTTAATTCATTCACATTTAGCCTTCTAAAAGACATAAATAAAATAAAATAAAATAAATGCTAATAGTTCCAACCTTCTTAATTATTTTAGGCATGAGATTGTTCTATGTGGCTCAATCATAGTAACTTGTGGCCTTAAATCATCTGAAGTAGTGTTATGAATATAAAAATCCAAACAAGTGAGGAATTGATGACATGAACAATGTAGAGGATACATGGCTATGGTATGAATAAATAAAATAGAAATCCAAGTAAAATATATTATAAATGAATAAGAAACAACATTCTTATATAAGGTGATTGGACTTGTAAAGTTAATAAAAAATTACAATATGGAAAATATGAACCCACCAAAGCTAACTGGCATATTTGAATTGAAATGGTCATTGAATCAAATTTCTTTATATGAATTGATGATAGATAAATGCATTAAAATCTCATAACTTTGGTTATTATATGTAATATATATGTGAAAAATAATCACTTAACCATAATTCTATTGATTGAGCACTGAATTTTTGAGCCCTTAAACCTTCAAAAGCCCTATTTTTCTCAATGAGCTTGTAGGAGAAACACATGGAATTTGTAAAAATATTTACAATGTCTAGAATAATATAATGGAATAATATTCAAATAAATATCATGTTGAGGCACTTTATGTATTTTAATTCATATGAAGGATCAAATTCCTTGACAGTATATTTGACAAAAGTTCCCTAGACTTCAAATTCTAGAATTACTCAGTGTTATGGGATGTAGTGGAGTATGTAATACCATATTATACACATGACCACATTTATCATGAATGAAAATAATGCATTGATGACTTGATACCAATCAAGGGGAATGGACTTCACTTATCTATGGTAAAACTAGAGATAATGCTTTACACAAACCTATTTAGAGATTTATTCAATAATGAAATGTTTTCTAGTAATTATCTAAATCTTACATAAAGTACAAATTTTGTGGTATTTATTTAGGGTAAGTAATTTGAGAGATATCTTAACCTCCCTATATTTGAATTTTTATATAACCAAGTCTCAACTAATGTGTGGTTCAAGAGTAATATAGTAGATGAAAAGTTGAAATCATGGCTAGTTAAGGGGCAAACACTAAATCTTAAGGGAGGAATTTCCTCCAATAACATTGTTAAGTTAAGACATGGGATCAGTATTACCAAGGATCTCCTCAATAGGTTATGTTTTTTTACAAAGATAAGATATGTACAGGTTGAATGGGTCCCCCTCTTAGATATTTTATTGACCTCAAACAAGATAGTCACCCTAGGTGAGATTATCAGTGTTATGTTCAAGTCACAAATGTTCAACTCACTAAAACAAAGGCTAGAGGATGGAAATTTTTGTATGATGTCCTATTTATTGGATGCACATTAGGCATAGTTCATTGGACCCATGAGAAATTATTATAACCCTATGTGTAATGTCTAGTTAACTTAATCTTTGAAGATCACTCTTTCATGTTCATATACAGATTTAAAAGTGAATTGAAAGGGATATCTGAAAATATAAATCCCCAAGTATACCAAGCTATTCATGACATCCATATGCTAAGATTGTCTAAAAATATAATAAGAAACATTAACAAAGTAGGGTACTATTGTTATTACCCCAATGTTATGTAATCAGAGTATAAGGCACTACAACCTCTCTCTTGTTCCCACCACACTGAGTACCAAATAAAACTATAAAATATGAGATTGCCTATGAAATTTACAATAATATTGATGAAGAGTTAGGTTAGAATAATTTGGCATATTATTTTACAACCCCTTTGACTATTGGAGAAATACAATATGTGACCAGATCACATTTTATTCAAGTGGAGAAGGCCAAGACATATTATAAAAAATATAAAGGTGTCCTCATTCATGGAATGGGATCCTTGGAACAAGGTAAAGACATAACTCCAACTCGTTAAGGATAAGAATAGGGTGAATGTTTTATATATTCACCAAGAATATTATCATGATGATATCTCTATAAATACATCAGATGATATGGAGGTATAGACAAGAATTCAAAATAAATTAATGTCTATAATTTGGCCCCATGCTCCCCAATATGGATCTAAAGTAATATAATTGCACGCACATAGGGAATCAAGTTATTAGTGGCCCCAAAAATAGCCACATGATTTATAAAGATAAGGCCAACTTCTCTTTCTAATAAGAAAACAAATAGATTATCAAATGGGAGAGTAAGGTATCTATAAGGGGTCCAACCATTAGGTCAGGAAGGAAATTATAAGAGCCATTCACCACCCTAATTTTCCCTTCACATCTTCTGTTGGCATTATTCTAGTTTTGGAAATGGAAACAAAGAAGTAGATGTCCACTCCTCCTATAGATAAAAAGAGGAAGAACATTTTCATATTGCACCTGTATTACCACTCACCATTGCCACTCAAGTTAGTGTCCTAGAGTTCCTAAAATTTTATTTCTTGAATATTCCAACTTATCATGATTCTCTAAAGTCTAAATTGGTAAGTTCACCTCCACCTTCCATAAACATCAGTGATGAAACATCTCCTCAAACACTTCCTACCATGCCAACTCCTAATCTATTCTCCATTCCTTCCACCATTATTGTTCCATCAACCTTCCCTTAACCACCACTCATAGTATTACTCTCTACCACTATAAGTCCTTTAATTATTTCATCATATCCTTCATCTTCCACTCTACCTATGGTTACTTACCAGATGAGGACACAAGATCTTACCACCTATCACAAAGGAAATTAATTGGAAGAAAGACCATCCCTTGGTCTTTCCATTATATAAGAGTCCTTAAAAGAGAAGGAATCATAGGAAGATGACCCTAAATAGGTAATATATTTCATTGAGTATTCAAGTGATGATGAACATTAAGATGTAGAGACAATGAAGGGGAAATAACTATAAATGAGTAAGGAGGCCCAACCAGAATATGAAAAGACTCAATTGGAGAGATACAAGGCCATGAGTTTGGGAGGTCCACAAGAAAAAGAAGCCTCAACTAAAAACTTTAGTCAACAAATACTCACAAAATAATAAAGATAAAACATTAATGAGGTAGTTTATTCTATTATTTCAACTATTTCTAGTTTAGAGGTTTTGGTTGTAGATTAAACTCTAGATATTCTATGTATTCTTGCATCTAGTTATAATTATTCATCTATTTTTCAATCTAAAGAACAAGTAAGGACTCATAAGAAGGTAATTCATTTTGATAATTTGATGTTTCCATTTTTTTATCATAATCTACCACTAATTCCAAGGAGACATTCATCTCATATACAGTTACTAATACCTCAAACATCACCCATGCAATCGTCCACCATAATTATTGAGAGGACTCCTAGGTTACTTAAGTATGTGGTTGAGGTGATTGTAGTAAGGGAACCTTCCACTTGTGAAATAATTGTTCATCATCCCCTCTAGTTCATAATTTAGATAAGTGTATCACTTTAACCACAAATAATAACACCCCCTCTTATGACTACTCCACCATCTACATCTCAAGACACAAATACACCAGAATAAGAAGGGGAAATTATTGTTCCCAAATGAATAAAATAGATGCAAGTTATGAGAGATGAGAGGCATAACTTGGTTGCTACTGAATTACTTATAGTCTCTACCTGATTTGATAATAAAATATGGCCCATCCAGTGTGTAAGGAAGAGAAATGTGATGAATCTCAATATCTGTGAGGATATGGAGTTTGAACAAAGTAAAAATTTATTTCTCTTATCAAATAAGGATAAAATGGATCCCAATGAATGCAATTAAGAATCTTATGCCTTCATATATATAGTCAGTTACTCCATGAAATATATTTACTAGAGAAAGGAGAAGGCATAAAAGATATCTACGTAGAGGCAAAACATACAAGTTCCTCCATAAATTGTCAAAAACAAACAAAGTGAATCCACAAGGTTATATGATGTTTTTCATTACATTCAAGTTTCAAAGGTTGAAAGCTAGACACAGATAAATAAGGTGCTTATGTTATGGAACAAATTCAAGGAGTTGGAAAATAGATTTATTTTTTTGACTCATTGTTCTAGGAGCACTACATTTAATATATGGATTTTGATATCCAATCAAGATGCAACTTGGTCAATAAAATATGTTTTTACTAAGATATATGATTCCCTTGCATGGCATAATTAGGTAAAGGCCATATCAATACTTTTTTTAGATCATGAAAAATAAGTCTTGGTAATTTTGGGTGACATGAGAGTCACATGTGTAATCACTCCCATAGATGAGATGGTTAATAGACCAAATTTTGATAACATCCTTAAATAAAAAACAAACAATTTGACGTGGAAGTGGAGGGTACATTATATAAAACCAATGATGAAGTCTTGTAGCTGATATTGTAGTTGATAAGTTTTGCAAAAGTAGGGTAACCAAAGTGGAGACCTTAGGAGCTAAGTTCAAGGGTATAAATTTATAGAATTCGAAGTTGATGCTAGACATCTTCAAGTATTTAAAACCTTCTCTACTCCATTTTTTATTATTAATAAAGAGTTTTAAGTATCCCATGCTTTATTTTAAGTAGTTAAGGCTAAATAGATAAATTCTATGTCGACATTAGGTAAATAGCCAACTATAATTATTTCCATGTCGAGACAAGGTCCCCAATTTATTGGATTTGTACTCATGAAAATTCCTATGGGCCTAGTTTGAATCCCACAAGGAATGACAGTTACAACTCCAATTTCTCCAATTGTTACTCTGCCATCAACTCTAGATAGTAGTGCCACATTAGCACTATGATAGATATAAATATGTTTTTGCATGTTCTAATTAAGTTAGAATATTAGCTCCTAAATTATTTAAATTTCATGTATTTATTGAATTTATTGTTGTATAATATATTTTGATTAGTCAACATTGTACATGCATGCTTTGCATACGGCTAGCATGCAATTTTTTTTTCAAATATGTAAATTTAGACTGCGATTGAGAGATGAGGACTTGCCCATCCTAAACCTATTTATAATTATATACTCCTTATTTAAATGGAGGATAATTTCTACTATTGAGATTAATATGAAAATTTTAGAAGTTCTATTTAACTTAGTATTTATGTGTAAATTTTGATTCTTCTCTAATTCTATGGACTATGTGAGACATGTTGTCATTTCGGTATCTTTTTTCTTTTATTATTATTGTGTATGAGTTATCTTATTTAATAAATTTATTCACTTTAATATATATCTTATTTGAATGCAGTTTGCATTCTAATTATAATCCCTCATTGTAGACATATAATAACAATCTAAAAAATATGAAAACCTTTATTTATGCATGTTTAACTTTACTATGTTTTGGCTTCTTTTGACTCACTATGTTTGATTGTTTGTATTCCAAAACATCTTGAAACAAGTATTAGTCTTCTCATTATTTTTCCTACCTTAGTTCAAGCACTAGACATGAGAGGTTTTCATCCTATGTGGTCCACATGCCTTCTTTTTTCCCCTTCCTTTCCCTCCTTTTTTGAGTTTCTTTTAGATTTCACGCCCACTTTCCCCCTGTATAAAGTATATATAGGTTTGCTCATAAATAACCCATCCATGGTATACAATTTATATCACTCACTTATATTCTACAAATAAGTTTTTATAAAAATGAATACTCTACAACTCATGCCTTAGAGTGAATTATTTCATTGATCCTAAAATTTTAGAGGCTACCACGTATGAATTATGGGGTGTGGATAAAACCCACATCAACACATGTAATCCAACACTCCCCCTTAATCTATATTATCATTAACATATGTTTTTATTTAAAGGTTAAAGTGGGTTTCTGGAAATAGGGACCCTACCCTTCACAAGATAACCTACAAATATGGTCTTCAAAACTAGATAGAATAAAAATATCTATAGAAAAGAAACTAACAATAAACCAACACTACAAAAATTGTAGATAAGAGGAAAAATCCATAAGAGATGTGTAAAACAAAGAAACATCTAGGACCCTTCTATAATTTTTTTCTTTTTCCAATCTAAAGGTCATGTTAAGAGGTGTTAAATCTTTCTTATGATGATCATTCTTTTTTTTACCCATAATAGTCCACTCCCCCCCTCCCCTCCATCATCAAGAAGGATATAAATGGAAATTTACAATAAAGCTCTGGATTTCAATCCAAAGTATTACTTCATAAATCCTCATATCCACTTGTCTATGATTTGTTTTCCTTCCCCAGTGAGGAAGAAACTTCATCCATTGGTTATACTTATTTTTGATCCAAGACCATTTCTTATTTTAATTTTTTTGAATCATTCGCTGAATCTATGCTCTCACTTTCTTATTCTATGATATTATGCTATGGGAGAGCCTCCTTACACCATGGTATCCTCATTTTACACTTATAAATAGTGTAGGAAGAGGCAAGATGACCTATATGAAAATAATTTCTACATCATAAGGACAAGGTCTTAGAGTCAAGATCTTTATTCCAATCTCAGTCTTCTAATTTCTAATCAATAAACTACAAAAACTATTTCGAAACATACAGATTAACAAAAATATTATGAACCATAGTGTGGTGAATGGCCTTGGGATTTGTATATAAAAATTTATCAAATAAATCACATATTTCTTTGAAACATAAATAAGTCCAAAATAGTAATGGTAAAAAGGCTAGCCTTATCCAAATTGATCTAACATCAAAGGCCTCAGAGTGAGTGTAAAATGGTGGAAACCATGGTTTGAAAGCCAAGCCATTATTATTCCAAAACCAAAGAGGATTCTGAAATACTAATTTCATATCCTCTACAAAATCAAAGATAATGATAAAATAGCCTTTTACACAAGAAAGAATTTGCATCTTATTGTTGAGGTCAACATACCCCCATTCCTAAAAAATGGGGACCCTTATTTTAAATTATAAAAATTTGTACCCTAAATTTGAAAATTCATTAGATTAGAATACCATTAGAATGTTTTGCACATTATCTTTATTTGAATATAATCCACACTTGATTTGATTTGCATATTTGTTCATGATTTTAATTCAATCTTTACTAAAATTGCTAACATTAGATATTTGTGTTTCATGTTACAAGATTAATGGAGTCCATTTGAAATAAGAAATGTCTGGGTTTTATTATTTAATAATGATTTGATCTTCTACTAACTTTTGGTCTATTGAAATCAAGTTGAATTCATATTTGAGCATCTTGAAACCCTTATTCAAAAAAACCCTAGCTCAGGTCTTTTTGGATAAAATTTAGATTTATGTGAGAGCAATCCACATGAAAACATAGACTTAGCTTAAATTTTTATCCTAAGGCTTAGTTGTGTTTATCAAAATGACCAATCCTTAGACTAAAAAAACTAATGATTGGTCCATTTATGCTCCATGGTTCCTTGGTCTATTTTATCGTAGCATGGTCTAACTAAATCTAGGGTCCCTTTTATTATGCCATGGACTTAGTTTTATTTGTATACTAAGGTTTAGTCATGTTTATTAACATGACCAAACCTTAGTCTAAAAATTTTACATTTGATCTCTTTATTTTTCCGAGCCCCCTTGTTCTCTTTGCTTCCACATGGTCTAACTAACCACTAGGACCTCTTGTAATGTCTTCAAACTTAACCTAAAAAAACATTGTCCTAAGACTCTATGTCATGTCTTGTTATTATGTATGGAGTTCCATTTATTATGTTTCTAACATAACTCAAGACTTTCACCTAAATTTTTATTTGTATTTATTAATACAAATAATAACCATAGTCTAAAACATTAGGTTAAGTATTTTATTTTCCCAAAACATTGACTTAAATGTCATTTTTATTTACAACATCAACGATCCACATTTACTCAAACAATGAAGATACAATGGTGTGAGGTTGAAGACAAAGCTATATCCCTAAGATAAAGTTTGAGCATCTTTCAAAGATCAATGACACATGTTTACTCATGCTAGAATGATCCAATTATATGTATCGAGTCAAAGATTCAATGGAGCCCCAAGATGATCAAGAACATGACAAGTGTCAAAATCTTAGCCAAAGAACACTCAATATCCAATGGAATTTGACCTTGAAGATCAAAATACAACAAATCAGATTTGCTCAAACAAGGATGATCCAACGGTGTGAGATGAATGTTTAAAATTCAAGATGAATGTGAATATAACACATAGCATAGCTGCGAGTCACTAAATTAAAAATCAAGAATTTTTTAAAGATCAATAGTCTATAGATGAGTGTACATATTCAAATTAACAGCCTTTAGAGCAGGATGTACAGCTAAGTAAGATTATCTAATGAGGTGTACTTGATTAGATGTGGATGATCAAATAGTGTGAGATGCACATTGAAAAGTCAAGACAAATGCAAAAGTGACAAGTGGCATAACCATGGGGATTGTAGTGAGTAGCCAATAGTGTTCAAGTTCTTAGATTGAGATCACTGGTATGAATTTATTCATGTAAATATGAACCAATGGTATGAAATTAAGTGTGTTATTCCTATTTTTCACACCCCTTCATTCTTTTCCACAATTAATAATTTTTCTGCCATAGAGATGACTCAGTCATGAAATTTAAAACTGTGTCATGGACCCAGTCAATTAATAGTATATTTGATTGCATATTTTTTTATTATGAATTGATGATGATTGGTTGATGGATGCATGTTAATATTATGAGTCATTTTGGAAAGTATAAGTAGATGAATTTTATATATATATATATATATATATATATATATATATATATCATTGTGAGTTATCTTGTTTTTCAGTCATGAATAGGTCACAAGGTAGTATTTCAGTTTGTAATGATTTTAAATTTCAAAGAACATATATTTGATCTCATTGGATATTGTATCGTCATAACAACTTTTGGGTTATACTTTCATTTTGATACACTATGTAGTCCATGGTGATTATTTGGTGTACATGGATAATATGATTCTTGGTTGAAATAGAAATTATGATTATATAGAAAATAAGTCATAACTATTGTGGAAAACATTTTATTTATGGTCAAATGCATCATTTCACTTGTTTTGAAAATCATATGTTTCTCAGTTGGAAAATGAATCACATTTAGACATATTTTAGTCATAAAGAAGATCATTTGAAACAATATATTTCACCAATTATGATTCTTTCATGAATTACTATGAAGGCTCACTTCCATTTCCCATAGATTCAAGTTTTGAAATTATTGGTATACTAAAGTTGATTTATTGTTTGACTCAGTCAGTTTTGAATATATAAAGAAGGTTTTAGATTCTAAGTGTCTAAATACATATCCTATTTTTCTAATTTCCTAATTCATAAATTTTCCTAAGCCTAATATCTAAGTTGATAACTTGTTTTTGAAACATCTATTTTAGGTTCAATAATCTTGTCTTGAATGGCATTGCTAAGCTCTTCGAATCATGGTGAAATCTAAGTCTTAAGGCCTTGGCATCTTCGAGGGTATAAAGGTTTGTTGGAAGGTAAAACTTGAATTTATAAGTCAAAGTTTTAAGATGTATTTATTTCAATAGGCAAGTATTGGATGTGTTTCAAATCATATTTGATGACAAGTTGGCATTTCATGGGCATGGTGAGTTGGATTTTGAGTTGGCTTTAATTAATAGATGATGTTTAGTTGGAATTGGGACATCATTTGAGTTGGTACCTGTCATCAAAGCATTAAATTCAATTCATATTCAAAGGGATATTATGATCATGGTGAAAATTTTGGTGGTCTTAGGAATTTAATGCCAAATAGGCATGCCTCGAAAGGTGGAAGTTGGAATGAGGTTAGTAATAGTTAAATTAGATCATGATGTTATTTTGTTTGGCCAAACCACTACGTACATTCTCAATTGAGGAGAGCCAATAGAATTTGAGCACATAGCCGAGTTGGTTATGATGTAGGGTGGTGAATACAAGTAGGTTGTTTTTCTTGGTTTTTGGTCATTTTGGAAAGCTTCTCCCAAAAGCAGAGCTCTAGCTAGTTGTATTTTTGAGTTGCAGAGAAAGTATTATGATGATTATAGGCAAAATTATTTCAAATGTGTATTACTACGTATGATTTATACAATTTTAAATATGGAAAATATTCATGGTGATTTAGAGAAGCTTGCAGTTACTTTAGTTGCATGAAAGAAACAAGTTCTGGTCTACATGCATATTTATCAAAGGTTTGAGTTATTTTTCAATAAGTTTGCTTTGTTTCATGGTGAAAATATGAGCTCTAGTATGGGATAATTTGATATATCTATTTCCATGTTAATATGTTTTGAGAAGTTTGCATTCCCATTTGAATAACTATTACTTGTACGATAAGGAATGGTCTTGATTCTACATATATTTTCCATCTATGATGGAAAAAAAGAAAATTTATGGTTTATTTGGCCCTATCATAAATGCAAATAAGTTCCTATCTAACTTATCCTTACCATAAAAGAGATAATGGATGAAGTGGTTATTAAGATGGTTCTTTGAACAATTTGAAGTTTTATTTCTCAAATATATATAATTTTTAGTTTCTATACTTAACTTATCTAGAAATGTATTCAATAGTGTATTTGAGTAACACATAGTATCAAAAGTGTTTTGTTGAAAACCTGAGTTTGTTAATAGAATATTGCATGATTTTACAGCTAGAAGTTTCTTTAGATCTTGAGTGTTTTTGAAATATAACTCTGCATGATGATTGCTTAGATATTTCAAACCTTCTCTTTCTGTGAATATGTCAAGGGTTTTGAATGTTTGTCCTCATCTCTGATTTGGAGGATTATGGATGTTTTTCTCTTGAATATTTGAGGATTCACTTTTTTGAATATGTTTAATATTGAGTTTCTATCAAAGATATTCAAAAATGGGTATTTTAAAACATCTATGGTTAAAGATTTCATTCATATTTTGGTCTTATGGATAAATTATGTTCATATTTTTGTGTATATTTTTAATATTCAAAGAATTATGTTGCATGCATATTATGAAGTTGAGAAGTGCGAAGGTTTTGATATAACGTGAACTAGTTTTTACTATGGTTATTTATAAAAAGTTGTTGGTCTTGTTTTCTATGATTATCCTAGAACTTTGCTAACTACAAAGAAAGATGGAGGATGGATAATGTGTGTGATAGTAATGAAATTAATAAAATTACAATAAAGTATAGGTTTCTTATACCTCGTTTAAATGATATGATGGATGTTCTTGTAGGAGCAAAATATTTTATCTCAATTGATCTATGGAGTGGTTATTATTAGATTTGAATTCATAAAGGAGATGAAGTGGAAAACTGCATTCAAGACTAGGGATGGATTATATGAGTGGATAGTGATGTCATTTGGATTATCTAATGTACCTAGCTTATTTATGAGGATGATGAATACAGTGCTATGAGAATATATTGGTAAATTTATGGTTGTTTATTTTGAAAATATTTTGATATTTAGTAAGACTAAATAAGAACACTTACAACATTTAAGAATGGTAATGGATTTATTAAAAAATGAGAAGTTGTATGAAAATTTAAAAAAGTGCAGGTTTATGCAGAATAGTTTGGTATTTTTAGGATTTATAATTTCAATAGATGGTGTGAAAATGGATGAATAAAAGATAAAAACAATTGTTGAGTGACCTATTCTAAGAAGCATTATAGAGGTAAGAATTTTCCATGGTTTAGCAACTTTTTAAAAAAAAAATATTAAAAATTTTAGTAGTATTGTGGCACCAATAATAGATTGCATGAGAGGAAAGGAATTTTCATGGACTAAAGCAACCACAGAAAGGTTTGAATTTTTGAAGAATAAGATTATAGAAAGGTCAATTTTAGAATTATTAGATTTTAACAAAGTGTTTGAGGTTGATTGTCATGCTTCATTTATGAGAGTTTGTGTTATGTTGAGTCAAGAAGGAAAGCCAATAGCATATTTTAGTGAGAAATTAAGTGAAATAAGAAAAAAAGTATTCTACTTATGATGTTGAATTTTATGCAATTGTAGAAGCATTAAGACATTGGAGGCATTACTTGGTGCCTAAGGAGTTTATACTATTTGCAAATCATGAGGCTTTGAAGTATGTGAATACACAAAAGAAGTTGAATAGGAGGCATGCAAGTGGGTTTATTTCTTGTAAGGGTATACTTTTGTGTTGAAATATAAATTAGAAAAATAGAATCAAGGAACTGGTGCATTGAATAGGAGGGTAGAGTTATTAACTACTAGGGTGAGTGAAGTAGTTGGATTTGAAGCTATTAAAGAATTATATGATATTGATCCATATTTTAACAAGGTGGTTGAGAAGTGTAATAATCCATTAATAGGTGGGATATATACTATTCATGATGATTATCTTATATAAGAAGGCTATCTCTTCAAAGGAAAACAATTGTGCATTTCGGTTGGGTCTCTACAAGATAATCTAATAAGAGAATTACATAGTTGTGGTTTGATTGGACATTTTGGTAAGATGAAGACAATAGATTTGGTGGAGGAAAAATATTTTGGCCAAAGATGAAGAGAGATGTACAAGGTGTGTTTCAAGGTGTATAATATGTCAAGTGGTTAAAGGACATGCACAAAATACTAGACTTTACATGCCATTACTAGTTCCAAGAGGGCCATAAACATATTTGATTTTAAATTTTATGTTGAGATTGCCAAACACATAGAGACATAATGATTCAATTTTTGTTGTTGTAAATAGATTTTTTAAAATGGTTCATTTCATTGTATGTAAGAAAACCAATGATGCAACTAGAGTTGCAAAATTATATTTTATGAATATTGTGAAATTACATGGTGTTCCAAAAACTATTACTTCAGATAGGGACATGAAATCTCTAAGTCATTTTTTTAGGACTTTGTGAAAGAAAATAGGTACTAAGTTACAATTCAGTAATGCATATCACCCACACACAGATGGATAGATAAATTTGTGAATAGGAGCTTGGAAATTTTATTGAGATGCATAGTGAGAGAGAAGCCAAAGCAATGGGACTTGGTTTTACCATAAATTGAGTTTTCATATAACAGTTTAGTGAATTGATGAACTGAAAAATCATCATTTTAGATTGTTTATGAGAAAAATCCTATAGGTATTTTAGATTTGGTATAGTTACTAATTCCAGATCAAATTAGTGATGATGTAGAAGGGTTTGCAAAGCATATGTAGTAGTTTCAAGAAGGAGTAAGAAGAAAGTTACATAAAAGTAATGAGAAATATCAAGTAATAGCGGATGTCAGAAGAAGATCTAATGTATTTAAAAGAGAGTTGTTAATATTTTACTTGAGAAAAGAGATATTTCTAAAAGGCACATATAATAAGTTGAAGTACAAGAAAATTGGACCATGCAAAATTTTGAAGAAAATCAAAGACAATGCTTATGAGGTGAGTTTACCACAGAATTTTGATATATCTCCAGTATTTAATGTTTCAATTTTATATGAATTTCATGGAGAAAATGGTGAAGATAATGAAGATGAAGAAGTAAATTTGGAGCAGCAGGTTCCAAAGAAGAAGGAAAAAATAGTGCAAATTTTGGATATAAAGATAGTAAGCACAATACAAGGGAATTATAAAAAATATTTGGTGCAATGGGAAGGATTGCAACAAAAAGACAACATTTAGATTACATAATGAAAGATGAAGAAGATTGACAAGAAAAAATGGCAGTAGTACAATCAGGGCAACTCGCAAGAATTGAGTTTTCAACCAAAGGCGGATGTTGTATAAAAAAATATGCCAACCTTCTGGAGGCCATAAATTTTGACCCGTAACTCCGTTTGAGTTCTTCCATACACCAAAATGATCGTATCAAAAAGTTTGATTATGCCTTAAGCTGCTCTATTTACTTAGATTTTATTTCAATATTTTTTGGAGGCCAAACATGATCATCCGAGGGTTCAAAATTAATGTTTAATAATTTTTTTGAGAATTTTCTAATTTTAGAAATTGTATATTTTTAGAACCAGGTGTCAACATTAGTTGAATTTCATCCCATAGGTTAATTTTTGTATTTAGGTTATTTCAAAATAAATTTAGAGCCACGTGTGCTTGCATGCGAAACTTACAATAAATAGCAACTGCTAAAAATAAACATTGTTTTTTAAAATTTTTGTTTTCTCCGAATTTTGCATGTAAACTCTAATTTTATAGTTTAGGATTATTTAAGCATGGTTTGGGTTTGTAATTTTTTCAACCAATCAAAACAAATCAATTTTGAGTATTGTCTCGAAATCTTGGCTTATTAATAATTTTCTTTTTCTTGATAATTTTCGAGTTTATTATTGATTCTAACATTATTGCTACATAAACAATATCATAATATGAGTTTATTTTGTAATTTTTGCATGTCATAGGTATAGAAAAGATGGAGTTGAAGAGTACAAATGAAACGGACAAAGTGAGGATGAATATATTGACAAAAGTTTATTTATTTTGACAACGGAATATTTTAAAAATATGATTTATTCATAATTTATATATTCCTTGAGGCTAGTGGGTAGTATTTATGCATTTAGTTTGAGCTAGAATGGATTGTGTGAGATGACTATCGAATTATATTGTAAATCTGACCTGAGATGTATAAAAGAGTTTGAAGGTAGAGAGTCATAGAGTGATAGAATAAATGTAATAAATAATATGAAACTTATAAAATTATAAGACATTTTATGGAATTTAAATAAATATATTTTGAGTGGGAATATTATTATGGTGATAGTTGCCGAGTGTTTTATATTCAAAATAGTATGATTGGATAATGTCAATGATGGAATAGAGCTTTTAGATCATCGGATTAGATATTTAGTAGTTAATATTTTAATTTGTTTTATTCTTTCTTTTCAACATTTTAGAATAGTAATTGAGATTAATGTTAGTGAATTTTAATATCGATGATTAAATAAAAGTTGTAACTTTGAATTTAATATGATTTTAATTATTCTATATATTTTTTTGTTTTTTTATTTTTTAATTTAAAGATGATGAAAATTTCTAATATGATAAATATTAATAAAATTTGAAAAAAAAAATTAATTTTTAAAAGAAAAATAAATCAAATAAAAATATATTATTAATAATTAATTAATATTTTATAAAAAAATAATTAATTATATATATATATATATATATATATATATATATATATATATATATAATAAACACTTTAACATAAATATAATAAATTTAAACAATAATTTTATTTATTAATATTTATATTAAAATTTGTAACAATTTTCCACTCAATTGTTTTTTTAAAATATTAATTCTTCACTCTTCTACAAAGATGATTAATTTTTCACGGCTCTAAAAAGATTCACTGTGAGTTCACGTGCCTAATACAAAGATTGTTTGAATTTTTATAAATTAGCTAAGTAACTCAAAAATAAATAAAAATTTTAAAAAAATAAAAATGGTATAATTTATAAAATGTTCAAAGATCATAGACTGAATTGGAAAGTGTGGAGGCTGTCCGTTCATGTTTGAGTTTCAGGTAATCTTCAAGTATTTTAAGATCTTTCAGGTAATCTTGCTGGTAATCTTGCTGGATTTTCAGATCTTTCAGAAAATCTTGCTGGATTTTCAAATCTTTCAAGTAATCTTGCAGGATTTTCAAAGATATCTGTTCTTCTCCTCGTTGGATAGTTAATATAAAACCTTCCTTCACACTACCTTCGGACACCCATGGAGTCCAATCAGACATGCCATTTACCATCTTCTTTATTTTATCTTGCTCAGTAACGACAACCATAACCATCCAATTTCCTTTTGTAATATAACTCGCCATCCAGTCCATGCAAGGTATCTTTAAAATTTTCCGACAATCTTTATCTTCAATAAAGCTCTCAACAACCATCAGAATAATAATAGCACCTGGCAGCATGTTCAGGGGAACCTCTATTCTTGTTAGAAAGTCAAGTTAATTGGAGATAATTTCTCCCACCTCCCTCCTTTATCATGCAAGCTGTTAAGCATCAGTTAGTAAACTGACAGTTAGGATTGAGTTAGATAACAATCAGTTAGATATGAGTTTGTTTGAACAAGCAGTTAGTTAAGTAGTTGAAGCTAATAATAGATGAGTCTATTTTCAGTTATTGTTTAGTTTTTAAATCTATAAAAAGACGCTAAGGGCGCACATTGTAATAAAGGAAAAATTAGAAGATGAATAGAATTGTGTTTCTCAAGATTGCTGTAGCTTTCTGAGTTCTGAGTTAATAGTTCTTGTTTTCTTGTTTATTTTCTATTCATATTTTCCTTCAAATTGGTATCAGAGCACAGGTTGTGGCAGAAGAGCGCAAGTTAGAAAGAGAAAACCCTGGTTAGAAAAGCAGCCAGCAAGGGGAGCGAAGCAGTCGGGTGAAGGAAAAGCGCAGGTATTGCCAGCAGGCAGCGCAGAGACCGACATCGGCAGTTATAGACCGACATCGGCCGACCCCAGACCAACAAGTGACTGACGACGGCAGAAAGAACCGACGTCGGCGATTTCAGCGACCGACCTCGGCAGTGTAACCGACGGCGGTGACTGTGTGTCAGAAACAGTGACCAGAAAGTCATTCAAGCTTAAGAAATGGCAGCATCTAACAGTATTTCACAGCCTCAAATTCCCGTTTTCGATGGTAAGAATTACGATTTTTGGGCAATTAAGATGCGAACTTTATTTTGCTCACAAGATGTATGGGATTTGGTAGAAAGTGGTTTTGTAGAACCACAGGACGAGGCAGCCCATCTGGCGTTAAATCAAGCACAAAAGGACCACCTTAAAGAGAACAGAAAGAAAGATGCAAAAGCCTTATTTATAATCCAACAGGGATTGGATGAATCGATATTTTCCAGAGTTGCAGCAGCAACGCGATCCAGAGAGGCATGGAAAATCTTGGAGACCACTTATAGAGGTAATACGAAGGTAAAAATTGCTAAATTGCAATCTCTAAGAAGAACTTTTGAAAATTTGCAAATGAATGAATCAGAATCAATAGATCAGTTTATGGTCAAGTTTTGAATATAGTGAATCAGATTAGATCTAATGGAGAAACGATGACAGATCAGAAGATTATAGAGAAAGTACTCAGATGTTTACCCAGTAAATTTGATGCTATAGTTGTAGCTATTGAAGAAACTAAGGATTTGGAACAATTATCTGTAGATGAATTAATGGGTTCTTTGTTAACACATGAATCCAGAATGAATAGGAATAACTCTTCGCTTGAGAATGCATTCAAGTCACAGGTATCAGTTGGCAGAGGAAGAGGAACAGCCAGGTCAAGCTTCAGAGGAAGAGGCAGAGGCAGATATGGAAAGAACAATTCAGAGGAAGATGAGAACAATAAAAACTACAGTAGTAGAGGAAACTACAACAACAGAGGACGTGGTCACAACCACTCACAGCAAGGTTCTCAAAGGTTTGATAAATCTAATGTTCAATGTTATTATTGCAAGAAATATGGTCATTATGCTAGTGACTGCAGAAATAAACTAGGATATGTGTACAATCAGAATGCTAATTACACAGATGAATCTAGTTCTAATTCCGGAAGCATGTTTCTTACTTGTAATGTTACTCAAGAAAAAGCTAAAGATATTTGGTTTTTAGACAGTGGATGCAGTAATCATATGACAGGAAATAAAGAATTTTTTGCTAGTCTTGATGATTCTGTAAGATCAGAAGTGAAACTAGGAAATGATATCACTGTAGATGTCATGGGTAAAGGTGTCATAAATGTTTTGGCCAAGAATGGTGAAAGAAGATTTATACCTGATGTTTATTTTGTACCTAGATTAAAACATAATCTTTTGAGTGTTGGTCAGTTAGTGCAGAAAGGTTACAGAGTATCTTTTATGGATAATGTCTGCACAATATTGGACAAAGTTCCAAGTGACAGGTTGATAGGAAAAGTGGAGATGACCAAGAATCGCATGTTCCCTCTTCATATTCAGTGCATCCAAGGAGAAGAAGAAGCTCACTTCAAATCCATACAGCTAGATCAATCATGGCTATGGCACTTAAGGTATGGACACCTACATTTTGGAGCTTTAAATTTGTTACAGAAGAAAAAAATGGTGAAGGGTTTACCACCAATAGAACAGCCAGGAAGTTCATGTGACAGTTGTATTCTGGCAAAATAGCATAGAGAGAGTTTTCCAGTAGGAGGCTCATATAGAGCTAAGGTAATATTGGAGTTAGTCCATAGTGATTTATGTGGACCAATGCAAACTCCATCATTTGGAGGTAGTACTTATTTTCTAACATTCATTGATGACTTTAGCAGAAAGACTTGGATCTACTTTCTCAAAAACAAATCTGAAGCATTTGGAAAGTTTAAAGAATTCAAGGCAATGGTTGAAAAACAGAGTGGCCGATATATCAAGGTACTCAGATCTGATAGAGGTGGTGAATATATGTCTAATCAATTTCAAGATTTTTGTAGATATCATGGAATCAAAAGACAGTTGACCACAAGGTACACACCACAGCAGAATGGTGTCGCAGAAAGAAAGAACAGAACAATCATGGAAATGGCAAGAAGCATGTTGAAAGCTAAACACTTGTCAAATGAATATTGGGCAGAAGCAGTAGCCTGTGCAGTGTATATTTTGAACAGAAGCCCAACAAAGAGTGTCAGAGATCGAATTCCACAAGAAGCATGGAGTGGTAAGAAATATAGTGTATATCATTTCAGAATTTTTGGTTGTGTAGCATATTCTCTTATACCATCTAAATTGAGAAAGAAACTTGATGATAGAGGTGAGAAATGCATTTTTATTGGCTATTCTGAAGAATCAAAGGCATATAAGTTATATAACCCAGTTTCAAAGCAAGTGATTATTAGCAGGGATGTTGAATTTAAGGAAGCAGAAGCATGGGATGGTAGCACCATCATTGTTGGGGCACCAATTCCACAGGATGAAGAAGTTTTTGAAGAACAAAATTTGCAAGGTGGACAATCCTCTACACAAACAGGTACAAACACTCCAGTAAGAACACCAAGAAGGTTTGAACAAGGTGAATCTAGTCATGCATGTCACCCTACTCCAAATTCACAAGTAAGTAATGAATCAGATCCAACTCTTGCTACTTTAAGAGCAAGATTTAAAGGTAAGAAGATGAGAAGTTTAAATGAGATTTACAATCAAGAAGAAGAAAAATTAGATTTGGTTTCAAATTTTGCTCTTTTCACTCATGACCCTATGTCTTATGAAGAAGCAGTGAATGAGGAACATTGGCTAAAAGCAATGGATGAAGAATTGAATGCTATTGAAAGAAATCAAACATGGGATCTAACTACTCTACCTGAAGGTAAGGATTGTATTGGAGTTAAATGGGTTTATAAGACTAAATTTGATGCAGATGGAAATGTTGAAAAGCACAAGGCAAGGTTAGTTGCAAAAGGTTTTGCACAAGAACATGGAGTGGACTATAATGAAACATTTGCACCAGTTGCTAGATTGGATACTGTAAGAATGGTATTATCCATAGCTGCTCAAAATAATTGGTATGTATATCAAATGGATGTGAAATCAGCCTTTTTGAATGGATTTCTAGATGAAGAAGTATATGTGAAACAACCCACAGGTTATGAAGTTTAAGGACATGAAGAAAAAGTTTACAGATTGAAGAAAGCTCTTTATGGTCTTAAGCAAGCACCAAGAGCATGGTATAGCAGGATAGATTCTTATATGATAAGCAAAGGATTCAGCAGAAGTGATAGTGAGCCTACTTTGTACACAAAAATCAGCAAAGAAGGTCAAATTTTAATTGTGTGTTTATATGTTGATGATTTGATTTTTACTGGAAATTTGTCTGTAGACACTTTTAAATCAGCAATGAAGAATGAATTTGAAATGACAGATTTGGGATTAATGAAGTATTTTTTGGGAATAGAAGTTGGACAATCAGAGAAAGGAATATTTATCTGTCAAACAAAGTATGCAAAGGATGTGTTAAAAAGATTTAAGATGCTGAATTGTAAACCAGCACCTACACCAATTGCTACAGGGACTAAACTTAGCAAAGAAGACAAAGGATCCAATGTTGATTCTACAATATTCAAAAGGCTAGTTGGTAGTTTGATGTATCTTACAGCTACTAGACCAGATATCAGTTATGGGGTTAGCTTAATCTCAAGATTCATGGAGTCACCAAAAGACTCACATTGGCAAGTTGGAAAAAGGATATTAAGATATGTGGCAGGAACTACAGATTATGGAATTTTATATTCCACAACTAACGATTTTAGTTTGATTAGTTTTACAGATAGTGATTTTGCAGGTAGCGTTGATGATAGGAAGAGTACTTCTGGACATGCCTTTATTTTAGGCACAGGTGTGGTCACATGGGCATCCAAAAAGCAGCCTATAGTTACACTTTCATCAGCTGAAGCAGAGTATGTTGCAGCCACATCAGCAGCATGTCAAGCAACATGGATGAGAAGAATATTGAAAGATTTATTACAGGCACAGAAGGAGTCAACACCAATCTTCTGTGATAACAAATCAGCAATCGCTTTATCAAAAAATCATGTGTTTCACAAGAGGAGCAAGCACATAGATACAAGATTTCACTTTATCAGAGAGTTAGTGAACAATGGAGAAATCCATCTAGATTTTTGCAGATCTGAAGATCAACTAGCAGATATATTTATAAAGGCATTACCAAAAGAGACCTTTGATTATTTGAGACAAAATTTAGGCATTGTAAATGCTAAAATTGTAAGTGGTAGAAATTAAGGGGGAGTGTTAGAAAGTCAAGTTAATTGGAGATAATTTCTCCCACCTCCCTCCTTTATCATGCAAGCTGTTAAGCATCAGTTAGTAAACTGACAGTTAGGATTGAGTTAGATAACAATCAGTTAGATATGAGTTTGTTTGAACAAGCAGTTAGTTAAGTAGTTGAAGCTAATAATAGATGAGTCTATTTTCAGTTATTGTTTAGTTTTTAAATCTATAAAAAGATGCTAAGGGCGCACATTGTAATAAAGGAAAAATTAGAAGATGAATAGAATTGTGTTTCTCAAGATTGCTGTAGCTTTCTGAGTTCTGAGTTAATAGTTCTTGTTTTCTTGTTTATTTTCTATTCATATTTTCCTTCAATTCTTACACTGCGATCGCTAGGAATTTCAGTAACAGTGCAACCTGGGACTAAGAAATTTTGGTTTAGAAATCTCTCTACCAAATTTTGTTTTAGATATCGCTTGCGATGAGGACTTACTCTCCAAATTACGGTAACTTGTGAAGGCTGTCTCTGAATTGACAAAGCAACTAATCATAATAAACTACAATTTTAGAATACCACTGCACCTAATCTTAAAGTAATTTAGCTTAAGAAGGAAATAAAGCATTTGACAAATTTATATCCCGTGTAAACGACAAATATAAGACTATAAGGCGAGTTCAATACCTGCCACACATATATGCATTTCAATATAGCTGGAGTGTCACATAAAAGATATTTTAATCCTTGTAACTTCTCAATACCTGTGATCTTCTGCAGCTTCCAACATCCATCAGTGGTGATCCTCTCTATGCAGCATCGACCTGTACGACTTGGTAACTCTTCTACCTCGGAAGGCCCCTCTCTGTTTAATTTTACATCCATTGACTCAACACAATTCTGTGTGGGTATCACTTCTAATTCCACTTCGGTTAAATTTTCCATGGACTCAAGGTGGAGAGATTTCAAGCTATGAAGGTACTCTCCACCAATTGAAACTTTGGATACATGTTTTACATCCCTAATATCTATCTTTTCAAGGCTCACCAGTGGAATTGGCACCTTTCTCATATTCAAAGTCAACTCCCCGTTTAATGTCAAATCCCTTAAGATCAAACTTTTAAGATTTCTGAGTTTTCTAAGGGACTTTGACAAGGAACTTCCATCAATTTGCATGGGGCTATTCCATTTTG
Source organism: Torreya grandis (assembly GCA_037957365.1). NCBI lineage: Eukaryota > Viridiplantae > Streptophyta > Pinopsida > Cupressales > Taxaceae > Torreya > Torreya grandis. The sequence continues at coordinate 2,663,404 of JARHVA010001918.1, forward strand.
ATCCGATTCATTCTGTTCTTCTTGTTAGGACTAGATCTTCCAAATGACACAACATTTCCAATGTTATTCTGTCAAGCACAAGCTCTTTCAGGTGGAAAGGGACCTGGCATTTGAAATTTAGTTCCCAACAAATAGTTATCATTCAATTCTTAATAAAGTTTCATGTTCTTAGTAATTCAGAATGCATGATCAACATTTAAATTTTAATAAAGATTAGCAAAATACCTGTCCATAACTCGGCCACAATCTTTGGAGGCGACCATTTGAAAATTTTAGATACTTCAAATTTTGAAGAGGAATCCATGAAGGAATAATGCATGATGATGCAGGCACCTTTGTCATATCTTCTCCTTCAGGATTATTAAGTTCATCCAAAATTTCAAACAAACCTAAATCCAGCTCAAGCCACAACAAAATAGGAGTACTGTCATCACAATCATTTGAACTCCCTAAAAAGTATCTGAATTCAAATGTAGTGACCTGATCAAAAATAGAATTGAGACACCTGAAACTATGACCACAAGTTCCTGCTAAAATGTTCTCGAATCCGTTTGGTTGCTGCATTCAAAGTTGGAAGGTCAATTTTGTAATCCAGTCACGAAAAAGAAATAGTCAAGCTACATATGCATTTGAATTTTTTAACATCACAAGTGGAACAAAAATTTACAAGGAGAGGCACACCAGAGAATGAAGATATTGGGGACGCCACTATCGACGAGGATTCATGCTCACTTCATCTGCTATTTCCCTTCGTAAATCACGGATATGGTTATGCATTCTTAATAGAGGAATGTTTCCTGGGTCAAATCCATTCCAACAAGTCCTTCCCACTTGCACTTCAACAAGACATTTATCTTTCAAGGTCTCAAGTGCATGCTCAACACTCCATCCTGATCCTTCCCATATTCTTAAATCCATATGCTTATATTTGTTGATAAAGGAGCATGCAATGTCCATAAATATTTCCTTTTGCTTAGGATCCAGGGCATCAATGCTTATTCTAAGCCTTTGCTTTATATCATGGGGTAGAATTTTCCTCACCTTATCTAGTTCTAATTTCCAATAGCGCATGCTAACCCTACCGAAAATGAGTCCACCCAAAACCTCGAGAGATAGAGGCAAATCCCCATAGTCATTCACAAACTTTTCAACCAAATCTTTATATCCACTGGTAGCATATGGTTGGTGGAAGGCATGCCAACATAAGAGCTTTGTGCTATTGCTGGAATTCATTTCTTTCATTTTATAACAATAAGCAATCCTTGCTCGTATTAGCACCCTCTCATCAGGAGTTGTCACAATAATCAAATTAGGAGAATTATTGTGCATAATATTCCTGACTAATAAAGCATCTAACTGATCCATGTGATCTACATCATCTATAAAAATAAAAAAGCTCACAAAAGGGTCCCTTCCTAGACGAGACCTGAGATAGCTTGATCCTTGAGTTATACTGTAAAATGTGCGATCTTTGTGAACCAGGTCCTTGAGAAGCCTACTTTGCAAAGAAATCAAGTTACTATTAGCAGATGCTTCCCACACGTTGAACAGAAAACAAGATGCACTATACCCTGAACGCTTGCAGTTAAACAATTATTTTGCCAAAGTTGTCTTTCCAGACCCACCCATCCCATAAATCCCAATGATTTTATTTTCACTTCCCATCTTCTTGACACAATGACTTTCAAAATCATTGACAAGATCATTAATTCCCACAAGATGCTTCGCAATATCTAAAACTCATGTCTTTTCTACCTCTTTTAGAACAGCAGACACAACCTTCTTACACTACTCCTCCACATTATTGAAAATTTACAAAGACAAAACCAATTTCAATTTTAAAGATGTGAGTTCGGCTATGCCAAAATTATTCAATTTGAAAAATCAATTGCCAAAAAGGAAGTCTTATCGATTATGATGGCTGAACTCGTATCCAGTGATATATGAAATGGATTGGATGGTTTCTTTCCAGTTGTCAAGTTTGTCGAGATACCTTCCCTTCTCTTTGAATTGAGTGAAAGAATGAGCATACACTCCCATTTCTAAGTATCGTAGATCAGTAGGTGCCACTTCATAGAATACTGGAATGACCTTACTCTTAGTTTGTAACATGAGAACAATCTCCTCTAAACACCAAGCAGACTCAGCATATCCCTTAGAAAATATGGCAATTTGAACTGAGGCGGAGAGATGGCAATGTAGATGGTAGAAGGAAAGAAATCTCCTAATTCCATCTCTTCACAGTCAAGAAAAACCCGGATTCCCACATTCTGAAGAGAATTATACAGGGCAAGAGCGACGGTTTCTTTAACATCGGGCCCCGGTGGTTAATGAAAACATCGAATAGTTTGGGGGATTGAAAGAACCCTTGACGTCCAATCTCACAGAAAGCATCGTGTGCCACAATTCGTTGGCGAGATGAGGCGGATGAAGCCATGAATGTGAGATCGAACTCGAAAAGCAAACGCCAGAGGACAGATGAAAACTACTCGTGAAAGTAGATTCAATTTGATCAAGCAGGATTAGATTTGATGGACCGTAGTTAATAATTTTTTTTCTCCAAAAGGTTAAGAAAATAGCTATAAAGGGAGAAGAATGCAACTTATAAATTGTTCGGGCCGAAGTTCTTGTCTCTATTCCCAAGAAGTTGCTTTGGAATAGTTGTGCGAGGAAGAGTATTAGTTGTGCGAGGAAGAGTATTAGTTGTGCGAGGAAGAGTATGGCTTATAAGTTACGGTGTTTCCTAACCGGCACTATTTTCTTTGACATAATGTCACATAAGTTATGTTTACGAATTGTATTAGCTTGTCTCCTTCATATCTTCCAATTCAACTTTTTTGGACATAAACTCTGATAAGTTATGTTTACGAAGTGCAGTAGATTATCTTCTTAATATCTTTCAATTCAACTCAATGTCGAGTATTTATGTCACTACTTGTGTGTTGCATTGGTGCTGGGGAAGATGTTAATGTAATTGAAATACCTTCAGTAATGTAGCTATAATTTTGTTATTAGAGTAATTAGTATTTTCAGAATTATATTATTCGAAGTTATTTGTTTGTTTGTTGATTATCGGATTATATTAGATTTTTATTGATGAAATTTATAATATTTCTCATTGTTTTATTACCCTTTCCTTCTCTTTTCTCTCTCCTTTTTTTCTCTCTTCCATTTTGTATTTATTTAAATTCTCAATGTTTTGTTTAGGGCATCGGGCCTTTGTGATCTTGTTTTGGGTCTCATGTACCTTGTGTCCCTGATTTGTTAGTGTTTTCCACGTATTATGTGTTGATTTGCTCACCAACCAGATTGAGTGGTAGAATGATGCAGTCACTCGCACAACCACCTTTCTCAAACACTACGATAAGCAACAGGTGGAGGTTTAAAAGTGTGTCAATAATGCCTTAGACAAATAATTTCAAAGGGTCACGATATATCTTGAGCATTGCCCTTTTGATTTTTAGCTATAGGTCTTAGTCAATTGTCTCAAACATAAGATTAAGCTTGCATAATGTCATAATGCCAAAAGTGCCCAAATCTATCCCTATTTACATTGGATTAATGATGGAGATTGGGCCTTGAAATATTTTTTTAAATTTCTAATGGCCAAGTAAATCAAAGAGTAATTTAAAGCCATTAAATTTTCTCATGCCCATATCACATAGCTTTCTGAGATATATACAACCTTTCTAGGCCACTATAAATTAGTATTGCAAGCCCAATACATCTCTCTAGAACGTGCTCAAGATTTTCAAGAATGTGTTGATGTTTTTCTTCACAAGCTTAGCCCCTCTACTCAATGCATTTTTGACACAACACTTTTTTTCAATGAGCTTTATGTGGTAGTATAAAAAGTGGTCAATGATAAAGCTTTGGGATTCAATGGGTTCCCTTGTGAGTTCTACAAAGCCTTGTTTCATTTTTTTGAGTCACAACTTGATTGAGGTTTACAATGAAGCTCACCAAAAATAACCCTGAATAACCCTACAAGAAGTAATGTGAATTTTTGTATTCTAGACCATAATTTCCTATACCTTAGACATATCTCAAAACTCACTTTATTACAACCCAATGACATTTATTTCTTGCATGAATCTCTAAATATAGATAAAAATAAATCATATATCTAGTCTAGTATATCTCAAGTAAACGAGACTCCCAACAAGTTGTCTATAGTGAGTTCAATCTACTTGAGGTGAATTTTAAAATCAAGATAGCTGAAAACCTTTATCCATCAGAGTTGACAATGGTTTACAATCTGTCAACTCATATTTTACGTAGTGTCTTGGCATATTTCATCTGTGAGACAAAAATTTATAATTCTTTTGTCATATCTCCAAGCCAAGATAGTAATGAAGTAACACCAAGTATATCATGTCGAAGGATTTCTTCAATTCATTCTTCACTCCTTCAATGAGATCATATGAGCTTCCTATGATGACAAGATCATCCAAATACAAAATAAGAATGATAATATATGTGCCTACCTTCTTGATATAAAAATTTGAATCTGAGGGGCTATGAGTGAATCCATGCTATAATAGATGATCATTTATTTTAATGTACAATACCCTTGGTGCCTGTTAAAGTCCATAAAGTGACTTCATTATATGACATACCTTTTGGTGGGTCACAATCATGCATACTTCTTCCATGAGATCACCTTTCAAAAAAGCCATTTTGATGTCCATCTACTAAAGCTTCCATCCCTTTTGTGTTGCCAATGTGAAACTACTCTAATGGTTTTGATATTTTAGTGGGTTTACAGGTCTCATCATAATCAATTATTTCTTTCTGAGCACAACCCTTTCCAAAAATTTGTGCTTTCTATTTATCGATAGATACATCTACCTTGTATTTTTTTTTAAAATTCACTTGCAGCCAGTAGGATTCTTTGCTATAGGCAAATTGACAAGTTCCCATGTCCTATTTTTTATTAGGAAATCATAATTGGAATCCATGGAATTCATACATTGAGGTTGACATAATGCCTCTAAAAATATCTTTGGTTTAATAATATCAATAATTGAACTCATTAGTGTAATATTAAAAAATTTTCTCGCTTATCTTCTTATCTAAACTCTTGATGAAGAATCAAGAATAGAGTTCAGGTGTGAGTCCCTAACAATGCTTTTTACCCATTTTGGACATCAATGTTGCTACTGATTTGATGAATATTTGTCTTCCAAATTTATAATTTCTATGAAATATTATCTTTTAAGCTTATAGTCATGTTGACAAGACTCTTTATGCTCATCATCTGATTATGGAATCAACTTATGATAGTTGTCTAGTTTTGACTCCTTTCTGTGTTTCAATGAGTCGAATGATGACTCATCACAAACCACACCTCAACTTTCATAAATATTATGTGTCTCAAGGTACATGAGATGATATGTTTTTTGAGGTAGTATTATATCCCAATAAGATGCACTAGAGTGTCTTCAATTCGATCTTCTGCCTCTTTTTAGCTGGGACATGCATATATGATGTATAACCAAATACTCGTAGATGGGATATCAAAGGTTTATGACCAATCCATATCCATTTTGGTTTATTATCTTCCAAAAAAATTGTAGGTGCCTTATTGAGATTATTTATGGGTGTTTAAATTACTTCTGTCTAAAATTTTACCTCTAACTTTTTCATGAAAAGCATGCAACAAACCATGTCCATAACAGTTCAATTTATTCATTCTACAATTCAATTTTGTTTGGATTTATAGGGTTTATTAAGGTGTTTTTTGATGTTATGTTTCTTCAAGAATGATAGATAATTCTTTTTATGCGAATTCCCCCTCAATTTGAGTTGAGGAGATGAAGAGGGCTCCCTGACTATGTCACAACAAGCTGGTGGAAGATCATGAAATAAGAAAAGGATTCACTCTTCTTATTACTAAATAACACCCAAGTATTTCAAAACAAATTATCAATGAATAGTTGGAAGTACTTAAATCCTTGAAAAATAATATGTAGGGTCTACACGAATCAGTATGTACCACATCAAGATGATCATTGTCATGAGAGGAACCCAAATCAAACATAACCCTATGTTATTTTCCTATAAGGCATCTATGAAATATAGGTAAAGAATGGAAAAGTTAAGTAAGACCACATATTATTGCCTTAGAGCTGAGTTGGTATAGGGAGCTAGTAGAAAAGTTCCCATTTTGATAATGCTAGAGGGTAGTAGATTCTACCATAGAGGCAAAGAGTAACTATGTTGGATAGAAATAAATCTAATGGAAAAAATAACGCTTTATAAAATATTTAGTAATTAATGTATATACCCATTAGATGAGTTAGGATTTAGTGCCATGATTGATCAGGAACTCCACCTTAAGCTTGTGATTTACGATTTGACTTAGAAATAAGAGATTCATTGTCAAGCCAAGGATATACAACACCTTTGTGAGAGTATAAATTATTATCCCGAGAGGAATGGTGATAGTCTTCATTTATTATAAAACATACTCCTTATCTTTTATGATTTGAACTTGACCTCCACTAGGTATATTAGTTAGTAAATCAAATATATCCTTACATCATGTCATATTCTTACTGGCACTTGAGTCAATAAACTAAACATTGTTCATTGGTGATGAGGTTTAGAAGATAAGAAATACATACCTATGTGCATCGTAATTTGATTCATTTGGTACCTCCTCTTAACATGAATCATCTTATTCTACTTTATTTTGTTCCATTACATGTCTTCAATGCTTCCATCACTGATGATGCGGATGTATTTTTTTATTGTTGTGAATCATCTTGACTGGATGTGCCTTGAATTAAAGCATGATAGTATTAGAAATCAATGTCATGAGTATTTGTGTTAAATATATGACATCACCATTTTATTTTTTAAAAATTTGACTATTATTGTTGATATGTTGGTAGTCCTTTCTAGAAATTTTGATCATGATACTTGGAAATCAATATTTTATCCTTGAACTCATCTTCTACCAAATCGATGGCTTATTATTTTTGGATCATATTCACCAGGTCTTAAAAAGACGTGGCTCACTTTGTAACGTTCATTTTTTTATGAATGTTATAAATCAAGAAGGAAGAGATATTAAAGTGGTCATAACTAGCATTTTATCCTTAATATTTACACCAAGCTTAACTAATTCTACATGAAGTTCTGCCACTTGACATAAGAACTCCTCAAATTTCTCTCCATCTTTCATATGGAGTATATGAATCTTGGACTAAATATAGAATATATTTTTGTGGTTCTTCATCTCATATATAATGAAAAAAAATGTCTGAATACTCCTTTGATGTTGATCCATCGTAAATATGTGGTTGAAACTCATCAGTGATATTGAGTGTAATTAACATTAGGTCTTTGTCATTAGACTTTTCATACTTCATTTTCTCATCATTTTTAGTTAGAAGGGTCACACTACCAGTGATGATCCCTCATAATTTTTCAAATTGAATAATTTTATGCATCTTTTTCTTCCATGCTACATAGTTGGGCCCTTTTAAGAGCTGGGCATTAGAAAGAAACAAGTTTGGCACTTACATATTTCATATTTCTCCCTTAAATCTACAAGCTTTTTTATAAATCTTGTTGGTTCCCAATTTTACAACTCTTGCATTTAGCCTTACACACATAAAAAAAGGCAAACAAAGATGAAAAACCTAAAATCATGTCATTGTAATTAGGGAAGGGTTTAGCATCAAGATGGACTGAACACAAACAATGACTAGAAAACACTGATAGAGGGTATGGTTAACTCCCTTCTACTTATGGCTCTTCCCGAACAAAGCTGAGAGGACCTAAGGGGTAGCTTGCTCACATGGAATTATAATTTAATTCAATATCCATGGGGATTATTATCATAAACAAACACAAATCTGACTAGGGCATAACCAAGTTTGCACACTCCACCTAGGAAGGGTTGTCACATAGAATGAATAAATGCTCTAGTCTAGACACAAGCTACTGAAGATAGATATGAATGTGATTGAAATCTTAATTTCTAAAGGAATTTTCAATAGTAGAGGGTGGAATGTAATATTTCATTACTAAGATTAAAATAACAATCCACATATACATTTTATATTTACAACACTTATGATCTCCAAGCAAACAATACTCAGAATATGAAACAAGGTTTATTATTTACATGGTAGAATAGGGTAGGATGAGTTAAGTAATTATAAAAGACTGGTGAGGTAGTGTTATTTTTCAAATAACACGATCTCCTTCAATAGTCATGACATCATTCATTTACAATAAATTTTGAAAAACTAAAATACAAGCTAACGAGACTAACATGAATGATTTGCATCCATTGGTGCGAATACAATGTAAATATTCAGATGATTCTTGAAACCCTAAAGCATACACTACAATTAGAATTTCAAATGTTTTCTCCTATCAAATCCATAAACCTAGGGGGGCCATAAGAGATTATCAACAACATATCCCCAAATCATAGTGCATAAAGGAATTTACAACTTAGATCTATGCTCAAAACAAATTCCATAATTGATAAGCATAAAACTAAATAGCCAATAAGTAGATCATGAATAATATTTCATTACATCTCCTTGATAAAATATAATAGAAATCATATCTATTTTCCATTATCTTACAAGCAAATCTCACATAAATCATTGTTTTAGAATGGTACCAAGGGGAAAAGCATGGTGAGTTTGTTCTTTTAACAAGGGAGACATATGCAATGCTCTCATAGCTTGGTAATGGTTGTACAACTACACCCACCCTAGCAAGAGAGAAAAGATGTGCACATAGAAATGATCCCAAAATTTAAAATATCCTAAGACCTAGAAATATTAACAACCTTTAACAACCTTTGAAAAGAGGAGAGGCTCTCTTTTTATACAACTTTTTCACCAAAAATATTCTAGGAATATACTTCAGCTATAAGATGCCCTTTATCATGCCTAAAAGCTCATGCCTTTTAAGAAAATCATTATTATAACTACCTATCCTTGTTATCATGAAGATTTGAAAACAAACCCTTAATCATCTTGTCTGGAAATGCACTGAACTTGGGTTGAGGGAGACTATTCCCTTGGGATAAAAAAAACTCCTTATCTTCATATGTAACCACTTGGCCATGCTCTCTCATTAATCATTTGTAAAACTAATTTTTTTTGGACAGCTACCCTTTCTCTTGTATATCCCAAATAACACCCATTACCTTACGACGATTGCATTGGAATACTCTAGTTATGATAGAAGCAAATAAGGATCCATGGCCATTTGGAAAATATGCTTGGAATGGCCCACCTTGGCCTCATAAACCCTGTAAGATATTTTTCCTCCAAGGAGGTCTTTGACACAAGCAAAATGTTAAAAATGGAAATACTTATCTTATTTTACCCTTTTGCCTTTTGTGTTCAATATCAAACTTTACCATGCCTTCCGTATTTTAATATTGCCTTTTACCTTTTAAGGTTACCACCAAACTATATAATTCTTAAGTGCTTTATTTTCCATTTTTTCAAAACTCTTAGCTTTGTCGTTTGACCCTCCATGTGGATTATATTAATAGCATGGCTCTCTTCTACTTCAAACCTTGAGCTTTGATATTTTTAACTTCCACTTGGATAGGTCATACATTTTGGAATGAGGAGAAATACTGATGTGGCCTCTTGAATGCTTTTATGGCCTTATTGTCTTTACACGTTGAACCTTGATTTCCCTTGAAACTTTTTAACTTCCTTTTTGACCATTTATCTTTTGACTACATATTGACTGGTAGATGGTAGATTTTATGAATCAAAGGCTTCAAACACAAACCTTGAATGAAAATTTTGATGACTAAATCCTTCAAATCAAGGTGAACAAAAATGCTGAAAAAGGATTTTCAAACAAAATGTTTGATGCAAAAATGTTGAACAAAATGTCTGAACACAAGTTCCAAACAAAATATCTGACCAAAAGTTCTAAACTTAAAATTTTTCCAAAAAAATTAAGAATTTGGAAGAAAATGTCTAACCAAAATATCCAACCACAAAATCCAATGTAGATGTTTTGAACAAAACTTCCAACCAAAAAGACCAAACTTAATAATTTTCGAAAAAACTTAAGAATTTGAAAAGTCAAACTTCTACTTTTTTTGCAACTTGTTTTTCTACTGTATATCCCATAGACCTTTTCACCCCAATTGAAATTTACAATATTTCAAACTTGTAATCATCCGTGAGAATACTTCCTCTTCAAAGCCTTTTCTAAGATGGAAAACATCATACTTCAAAGCTTGATTTTCATCACATACCTTGTAATCTTATTAAAATATGAAAACATTAAGCATTAGCTGGAACTGAGATTATACAAGATTTTCATAAGGCAAAAGATATATTTTTAACTTAGGTGAATACTTGTAAATAAGAGGTCATAGTTAGATATTCATGCACCAATATTTCAAAAATGGCACAAATTATTAATTACAAGTTTGGGCTTTAACACTAGCTCTCACTGAAGGATGTACACCCCCTATGGGTATGCAAAGAACCCTAGAAAATAAGACAAAGTGCCAATCCATTGGTTTATAGGGTCAAAACTTTAGAAACTTCTTAGTAAACACCCATGAAAACTCAATTAGGTAAAGGCAGACTGATAAAAATAGATCAAGTGGATCTAAAAATGAACACATGATAAAAAAGACCCAAAAAGAATTGTATAAACAAGGACAAAAGTAGAGGGGCAACTAAACAACAAAAATATAAACTATATATTACTATACATAGTCATGGGCTTAGTCTAGTAAGTGTTTTAGATGTCTTTCATTAACTGGCATCTCCAATATTTCACCTTCTAGGTCTTTAAAAAAGAACGTGCGTTCCCTAAATTTTTAGTTAATGGAATAGGAGTCCATCCACAAGGCATCAAACTTTCCATGCTTTCCTTTATCCTCATGCCTATTGTCCCAAAGTAGAACCAGATAACCTACTTGAAAATTTATTTGAGCAACCTTTCTATTGAATATTCTCTTGAGTATTTCCATGAAATTGAGGTTTCTCTCATGAACTTGTCTTCTAGTTTCATCAAACTCAACAATCTTATTCATTATACTTTCATATTCGTTGATTTCATCATATTCCTCTAGTTGTTGCATAAATTAAAGGTTGGCAACTGTAAACTCATATAAAAAATAGGTTGAGCTCCATAAACAAGCTTAAAAGGGCTTTTGATTGTAGTTCTCTTAGGCATGATCCTATCATCCCACAAGGAAAACTTTAGTTGTTCATCCCACTTCTTGTATGCTTCTAAATATCTTCTAATGATTTTGAGTAAGTTCTTATTAATATATGTTCTTGCCCATTCCTCTAAGGGTTATAGTTAGAAGCATAAGTCTATGTGATCCCATACTCTTTGCATAATGCCACCAAAGGTTTAGCTTTGAAACTCATGACATTATCATCAATTACTTTCACATACATACCAAACCTACAAATAATTTGATTCAATAAATAATCCATAACATGGTGTGTAGCCTTCTTTTTAAGGACTGCCTAAACCCAATTTTTGAAGTAATCAATTACAAACAATATCTATCTATATATAGTACTTGACACATCAGTGATTTTCACAACAAAATACATTCCCCATTATCTAAATGGGCCTTCAATCATCACAAGCTTCAAGGGAAGAGAACCAAAAGGTTTTAGCCTCCTAGCAAAGTGCTAACATTTATTGCACTTTCTTACTTCTGTGCAACATCCTTGCATAATGATGATCACCAATAACCATCTCTTAGAATTTTATGAGTTATGAATTTAGGTGCAAAGTGACCACCACATACTCCACTATGGAATTCTTCAATCAAATCAAAATTTTGTTCCTCTACAAGGAATATTAGGAGAACCCCATCTGGATTCTTCCATGCCAATCCACTTTTGATCAAGAGATATTATTGGGATACTAGATTAAGAGTTCTTCTTTGGTTCTTATCTAAGTCAGGGGGGAAATTTATATTTTTCAATTAATAAATAATGTCTTTATATCATGGAGATATGTTAATTCTATTCAAAAAATCATCAACATTAAAATATCAGTGTTTACCTCAACATCTTGCAAATTTATTTCAACCATGAGCTTGGCTAGACCCATCCCTTTGACTATCTTTGTGGTCTAAATATCCATTTCATACTCTTGCACTTCTTAACCCACTTGCATCTATTGATCAATGCTTCAATCTAAGTCAAGATGTCTTTCACCATTGTATACGAGATGTATGCAACAATCTTCAAACTTAGAATATAAGGTTTGGATACCTTAACAACATTCAATGGAAAAAATCTTGTTTTGTCATGATGGTGTAACTCAATTCAAAACCTTGCATATATTTTATAAAGAAAGATATAGGTTACTCATGAACTTCATTATTTTTCAAGAGAATAGCAAATATGGTACTATTTAATGCAAAAGAGAATATTTGGAATGCTTTTGTGTAATCAGGACTAGCCAATATAAAGGTATATTTTAAATCTCGTTTGATGTCACTAAATGTTTACAGGACCTTTTCCTCCCACTTGATGGCTCGTTCCTTCTTTAGCATAGAAGTGATAGGTAGAGTGGTCTCTATAAAGCTAGACACAAACCAAAGGACTAAATTACCATTTTGGATTGAAAGATAGGTACCTAGTCAATGGTTTCTACTTGCTTAGGATCAATCATCACACCATCCTTAGACACTATATGTCACAACAACTTATCCTTTTTCACTTCTAAGGATTAAGTGAAATGTCAAACTCCATGCATCTAATGAACACTTTCTCCAGATGCTCAAAATGTTCTTTTCTATTTTTGGTGTACATAGTAACATCATCTTAATACTAATCTATGAACTTGTTAATTATCCCTACAAAAGAAACATCCATAGCTCGTTAAAACATTTCACTAGCATTCATTAACCGTAAAAGGCATCCTCATATAAACATACATGCCCCAAAGTATTGTGAATGTAGTCTTGGGTCTCTCATATTCCTTCACCACAACCTGCTTATAACCTAAGAAACCATCTAAAGTAGACTACATTCCTGATCCTGTAACACATTATAGCAGGTTATCCATATTAGGTAGGGGTAATTATCCTTCAAATAAGCTTTGTTCAAATTTCAAAAATCCACACACAAGCGGATGTCACCATTTTAATTTCATACAGTGACTAAGTTTGCCACCCATGACGAATATCTGATGGGTTGAATAATTCCACCATCCCTCAACTTCTTCAACTCATCCCACATCCTGGAGGCTAAGATGGGGTTGATAGGTATTTCCTTATGCCTAGAAGGCTTACTATCATGATCCAATGGGACGACATGTTGAAACAAATCCTCCCTATATGATTTTAATTTAGAATAAGACCAAGCTAGGCAATCCTGGTACTTTTTTAGCAGTTGCATGTATGTTTGATTTTTGTTTCACTTAGGTGAGTACCCATCCAAACCTTCCTTGTATTCTCATGAGAAACCAAATTGCATTCAATCAAATCTTTAAAGACAAATAAGTCTCTATTTTTAATTCAAACTACTCCATCAAAAGATGCTTCTAAACTCACCAATCCCCTAGGGAGAGTGTTTTTCTTCAACTAAATTATATCCTTCCCAAACAAGGTTTCTCTCCCATCACATGTCTAAACCATAGATTCCAAGTCCATGAGATGATATTAAAACTCAACTTCATAATTTATAAACCTTTTAATCTATTCATCATCATTAAAAACTAGCCACTGATGGACAATATCTATGATTGAAGGCCTAACAAGCACCTCCACCTAATACTGACAATGAGGGTTCACATTTTCAATTTTAAACTGAGCACCTAGCCCTAAAAGTATTTTAGCTTCTTCATTGAAACTTCTATCATAAAATAAAATGTTAAAAACATCAAATAAATCTAATGAATCCCATACAAAATTTATATACTATTTCAACCTTTTATTTTTGGTGTCATAAGCATTGCGTACCTTTTTAACCACTAGCTCAGAATCACCCTTAACAATCAAACATGTAATTCCATATTCATGAGCAATTCATAAACCAAACAAGAGTGCCTCATACTCAAATATATTATTCATGTACTTAAAGGAAATTTGGGAAGTAAACATAAAACATTTCCCATTGGGAGTATAGAATACAACTCCAACTCCATTTCCAAGATTGGAGCAACCCCTGTCAAAAGACATTTTTTAAACAACACTTTCATTATTAAAACCAACACCAAGAATAGTTAGTTTTTCAATAACATATACACTACCAATGAAGCTACCCAAATCCACATCCTTGTATAACACCTCATTTATATCTCTTTTATAATCTTCAAGTGCATGCAACATCTTAGGCTCTTTATGAAGTTTGAACATATTACCCTCCAAAGGAATGGTGGCATAAGACAAGTCCATATACACACTTCCAACCATGCTATCATCCCATTTTCATGATAGCAACATCCCCAAATTAGGAGGGAAATCCACAACCACCATTCCCATATTTTAATATTTACTTGGATGAACTGCCAAATGCATTCCCAACACTCTAACCTATCCAACAACTGGTACCTATTATGAATCCATAACATAGCATTTGTCAAAGGCAGATGTGATCTTCACTTCAAGATAATTAAGGACACCCAGGGGCATCACATTACAAGAATATCTAGAATCAAACATGCAATTATGAACAATTAGACCATTAATCAATTGGGTTGTGTAAAATGGATCCACATTCAGCAAATTTTCTACCCACGTAGTCCCTAAATAAGCCTTCAAATATAGTTCAACAACCTCATCTGATTCTTCATCATCTTCTTAGAGTGTTTGGGGTGAAGTCATTTCATTTTCTATTTTACTCTCACTAAATTCCAAATCTTCAAATTCCCTCTTCCTATGTTCAGGTATTCATAATAACTCAACAAGTGGCACGATTATTTTTTATTGACTCAAAACCTAAGCCATATCATGCACACTATACTGAGGAAAGGGAGTATTTTTAAGAAGGAAAATAATACCTTCAGTTAGAAAAAAACCATTTAAAGTCAAGTATGGAAAAAGATGGGATTGATTAGCATTTTTTATAGTAGTCTTTAAGGGTGGGTTATTTCTATCATCAGTCACACCCTTAAGAATACTAGACAACAAAGGTACTTTATTCTTGGTTATAGCACCTCTTTGTTTGACAACTTTGGAAATAGGTGCCAATTTAGAAGAATTAAGGACTATTATAGTTTTCTTAACTTCCTTATTTTCATCCCCTACTTTGGGATTCATAGGGGTAGTCTCTTGATGAGTATCACCTTGTTACCTCCTCAGACTATATTCCTTCTCTTGGATAACTACTACATTAATTAGCAGTTGTTTGTCCTCAACTAAAGGAATTCCCTAATAATATTTTTTAATCATCATGGATAATAAAAAATTGAAATCATGATTGGGAAATTCATATGCTTGTGTCATGTTAACATCACAAATAAATATAGAAGTTGGGAAACATATCTTTTGTATTTCACTTCAAAATTTATCTGTAATGGTAGCACTCAACAATTCAATGGATATAAATAATTTACTTTGATATACTTGAAAATCAATCGTGAAAATCTTGCCATCATCAAATGTAGACTCGGGTTCCTCTATATTTTCATCAATTCAATCAACAATATAACATAGAAGATAGGGAAGGAAGCTTTTATAACACTAATTGATGTCAATATCACAATTTACAACATTAACTTTGGCATTAAATGGATGAAGCACTTCATTTCCATCCCCTCTAGTTTGATTTCTATAATTTTTATCATCACAGGTAGAACTTTTCCCTCTATCATTATCATTAATGTAGAAAGGTCTCACATTTTCTTGATTCTAACTTGGAGTTTTCTCCTAACTTGTAAACCCATGGGTATCCCCTTTTATCTCTAGCTAGTTTGGAAGACATCTCCTTGATAGTGTAGTCCAAATTTTTCGTGGTTTCGTCAAGGTTGACATTCTTAGTGGACTAATTTTTTTTAGAATTAACCAATTTCACATCATCCCACTTTTTCAAAGGTTTACCCATAACCTTTATATTTTTTTCGATTTGGATGGCCATTTTAAATGTCAATCTCATGTTTTTAGAAGCCTTGTCCCTCAAGTAGTATGTTTCCTTGTTATCAAAGGCGTCATGATATTTAATCAGGCTAGTTGTGTCACTAGGACTAATATTTTTGGGTAGTCTCATCATAGTCTTGCTGAACCTCGTATTGAAATCCTACACATAATCATTAGGGTTCTTCTTAATGTTTTCAAATTCAGCTAGAAGGAATGTAGGATCAATTCTATCACCATACTGTGTTTTGAAAACACTTTTCATTTCTTCCTATGAATCGATGTATCCATAGGGAAGGGAATTGAACCACTCAAAATAATCTCCATCTACTGTATGCACAAGCAACATAATTCAAAAATCTTCATGCTCCACCTCATAATCTTCAATGATAATGTCAAAATTCCTCAAATACTAATCACTAGTCACTACATTATTCCATTGAAATTCTAGGAGGAAATTCAATATATTGAAAAGGTGTCAGGTAATAAATTGGACTATAATGCTCTAAATGATTAGGATAACTATGATAATCTTCAATGAAAGGAAGTTCAACAAATAAAGGTTTAGGTGTATGAAAATCTAGATAGTCCAAACACTCCATTACTTCAAAACTTTATCCTTTAATTGGTCTCCAAACTTATCTCTTTTTAATTTGATAAACACTTAAGGGTGAGATAAGTTTCTTTGATGAGTCGCCTTTGAAAGATAATCTCAGTCTTTCCATCTTTTCAATCAAGAGAACACTCAAAGTTGAATGAATAAAGATATTCAAAATGGGCACTAGTCTTCCTTGAAAGTAGATACAATGTTGGAGTCGCCACTAGAAAAAAACTTCTTGAATATAACGGTTTACAAACTTGTTGTGATACATACTAAATTCATATTTTGCTAAATCTAGTGATGAAATATGAAACCAAAGATACTAAAAATCTATGTTTATGTTTAAGAGGGAAAATCACTTCAAAACATGAACAAATTTACATAACCTTGAAATAATTCAGTGTATGTCAATTTACCAAATATTTTAAGTTACCAACAACATCCCAAGTGGAGTGTTGCATAGTTGATGGCCCAAAGTAGTAAAACACACTCAAATAACTTCAAATTTCAAACATATGGGAATATGGATAAACATTGTCTGAAATTACATAACTAAATTTAATGCATCAAATATTCCAATAGGCAAAGAACATTAAAACATGACTTTATACAAGCCCTCTGCAAGAGTCCTCCACAACACAAGTGACCAAGTTTGATGTGTAATCCTCAAAAAATGCATGGATGAAGTTTTGGTTCCCATTTATACACCTCTTACACTCAGCCTTGCATACTTAAAAAATGGAAAACAAAGATGAAAAAACCTAAATTGTATCATTGTACCCAGGGAAGGGTTTAACATTATGATGGACAAAATGCCGATAATGACTAGAAGACACCAACAAAGGGTATGGTTATCTGCCTTCTAATTCTAGTTCTGATTGAGCCAAGGTGAGAGTAACTAAGGGTTAGCTATCTCATAAGGATGGATACTACAATTCAATCTCCATGGGGATTATTAGCACAAACAAACACAAATCTGACTAGGGTATAACCATGTTTGCATAGTCCACCCAAGAAGAGTTATCACAAAGAATGAAAAAATGATTTAAGAAAGACACAAGCTACTGAAGATTGATACAAGTGTGATTGCAACCTTCATTTGTAAAGAAATTTTCAACAATAGAGGGCTAAATGGAAGACTACAATGCTAGACTTCAAATAACAACACACATATACATTTCAAATTTGCAACACTTATGCATCTGTAGGCAAAGATTACTCAAAATATGCAATAGGGTCTATTATTTACAAGGTATAACAGGGTAGGACATGTTAAGTAAATGTAAAAGAGTGGTGAGCTGGTGTGGTTTTTCAAACGACATGATCTCTTTCAACATGTATGGCATCATTAATTTTTAATAAATGTTGAAAGATTGAAATACAAGCTAAGGAAACTAACAGGAATGATTTGCATCCATTGGTGCCAATACAATGAAAATATGTTGATGATTCTTAAAACCCTAAATAATATAATACAAGTAGAATTTCAAATGTTTTCTCCTATCAAATCCATAAACCCATGGACCCTTAAGAGTTTATCAACAACATATCCCCAAATCATAGTGCATAAGGAATAACAACTTAGATGTATTCCCAAACTAAATGACACCATTGATAAACATAAAAATAAATACACAATAAGTAGAGCATGAATAATATTTAATTGCATTTCATTGATTAAATACAATAGAAATCATAGCTATTTTCCATTACATTTCAAGTAAATCTCACATACATCATTGTTTCAGAATGCTACCAAGGGGAAAAACATGGTTAGTTTTATTTTTTAATAGGGGAGACATATATAATTCTCTCAGAACTTGATAATGGATGTACAACTACAACCGCCTTATAAAGAGAGAGGAAACATACACATAGTAAGGATCCTAAATTTTGAAAGAGCCTAAGACCTATAAAGAAGAACAACCAATAACATTCTTTTAAAAGAGGATAAGCCCTTTATTTATAGTACTCTTTCACCCAAAATATTTCAATAATATTCTTCAGATGGAAGATTCCCTTGATCATGCTTATAATCTCATGCCTTGCAACAAAATCATTCTGGTAACTACCTAACCTTGTCATGATGAATATTTGAAAACAAACCATTGATCCTCTTGGTTAGAAATGCACTGTACTTGGTCTTGAGGGAGAATATTCCCTTAGGAGAAAAACAAACTCCTTATCTTCATGTGTAATCTCTTATTCGTGCTCTCCCATCAATCATTTATAAAACTAGAAACTTCTGGATAGCTACCCTTCCTCTTGTGTAGGCCAAAGAACACCCATTGCCTTGTGATGATTGCATTTGAATACTCTAGTTATGATAGAAGCAAAGAAGGATCTGTGGACATTTGTAAAATATTCTTGGAATGACCTACCTTGGCTTCATAAACCCTGCAAGTTATTTTTCCTCCAAGGAGGTCTTCGAGAAAGAAAAATATTAAAAATGGCAATACTTAGCTTATCTTCCTCTTTTGCCTTTTATGGTCAATGCCAAACTTTCCCATGCCTTCCAAATTTCAATTTTGCCTTTGACCTTTTATGGTTTCCACCAAAGTATATAATGCTTAAGTGTATTATTTTCCATTTTTTAAAAAAATATTGGCTTCATAGCTTGACCCTCCACATGGACTATATTAATAGCATGGGTCTCTTTTATTTAAAAGTTTAAGCTTTGAAATTTTGAACTTCCACTTGCACAAGTCATGAATTTTGGAATGAGAAGAAATACTTATGTGGCCTCTTGAATGCTTTTGTGGCATTACTTGTTTTCCATGTCGACCTCTGATTTCCCTTGAAAATTCATTGATTCCTTTTGGACCATTTCTCTTTTTATTGCATGTTGACTAGTGGATGGTAGATATTACGAATCGAAGGCTCTGAACACAAAACCTGAATGAAAATTTTGATAATGAAATCCTTTGAAGCAAGGGGAACACAAAAGTCAATAAAATATATTTGAACAAAATGTCTGACATAAAAATTATGAATAAAATGTCTGACCATAAGGATTGAACTCAAGACTTTTCCAAAAAAAATTAATAATTTTGAACAAAATGTTTGACCAAAATGTCTAACCATAAAATCTGATGCAAAAGTTCTGAACAAAAAATCCAACCAAAAAGTTTGAACTTAAGAATTTTCCAAAAAACTTAAGAATTCAAAAATTCAAACTTGAAATTTTGTGCAACATTTTTACCTCCATATATCTAGTAGACCTTTTCACCCCAACTAAAATTTGCAATATTGCAAACTTGAAATCATACGTGAGAATTGTTCCACTTTAAAGACTTTTTGAAGATGGAAAACATCATACTTCAAAGTTTGCTTTTCATCACAAACCTTGAAATCTTATTAAAACATGAAAATGTTATGCATTAGCTGGAACTCGAATTATACAAGGTTCTCCCAAGGCAAAAGCTAAATTTTTAACTTAGGTGAACGCTTGAAAATAGGAGGCAATAGTTAGATATCCATGCCCTAATATTTTATAAAAGGGCACAAATTGTTAAGTGTAGGTATGGACACTAACAAATCCAAAACATCAAAGGTACAAAAATATTTTATTGCTTCAAAATTATGTATATAAAAAAGTACCTTATCATAGGTAACTAACACCTTTGAAAAAAATTTAAACTCAATATCAATCCTTTTAATGGCCAAGGTGATTTTATCAAAGCGAAATCATTTTTTCTATCTGCCAACATAAATGCATAGAACATAACCTAGATACTCAACACTTTACCAAATTATAACACCTTCAAATCAACATGAACATGATATCTCTAATGGCATAATGTTTGAGATTTCACAACATTATGGGGTTACCAAGCAATGGTCGAGGTGTCATCATTTAATGTGAGTGTAGAAGGTATGGGTACTATGTTTCAAAACATGGACTTATTTTCTCTTAGATGCTTATCTTACTTCTACACATTGATTCACTAATCACTATGCATTACCTTTATTTGATAGCTATCATGCTTATCTACATCTAATGCTCTTTAGATACATGCCTTCTGATTGGTTCTATGATTTCTCTAATATTATATTGAAGAGACAAATTTAATATATTTTCATTGATAGACAGGGTGCTTATATATAAGACAAAATCAGTTGGAACATAATTTTCATCAACCACAACTATCTAACCATAGATTAACAACTATAGAATATTATGTGCATGCTTCTACGCCAGATGATGATGTTGATGGTTAATAACAATAAAATATTATTTTTTAGATTCAAATATAAACACATATTATACTACTCACTAGATATAGGTGACCATTGCCATGTTTCATACCAGATCTACAAATGACTATCTCATTAATAGGATAACTTTTTAGCATTTTAGATAAGAAAATTATTTTAAAAATACAACACACACACACACACGCGCGCGCGCGCGCGCGGGCTCATGCATGCATGCATTATTCATTTATGTTAGTTAAACACTATTCATTTATGTCATCTATCACATGTTTGATATATTTCATATCCATTTTAATATACACATGAATTTCATGGTATATATGAGTAATATGTAGGATGTATAGGTTTTACATGATACATACATATGTAGATATAGGACATTCCCATACCCATTGCCATGCCAATGTTTGGGGCATCTGATTGAAAATGTTACATTGTTAAAGGTTTTATATTTATATAACCTTTATATTTACCATGTTGAGATAGATTTATTGCTTACACATGTCTTTCTCTTGATTATATTATTTAAAGTGCTAATTCTCATGGATATGTTACTTTTATATGTCGTAGCATTGATAAATTGACATTGTAGACTAGTTTAACCTGTTATATTCTTTAGTGTTTCTATTTAATTTCCTATAGGCTAAAAAAATACTATGTTTCTTTATATGTTTCTCTTGTGTATACCATTCTTTGATTGAATGCATTATTGTATGCCTCTTTATTTTGGCCCTTTCTTTCTCTTATTACTTTTGCTTAATTTAGTTTTCATTATATATATAATCACTTAAAAGTGGTATTTGAGTGTTAAGAGTTCTACTTGAGACTATTTATTCCTAAATTAGCCCTACACCTATCCTAGATCCTATTATCACACTTTTTAAACCTTTGTGTAGGCCACAAGCATCCCTAGTTAGCTCAAATGCATTCTTAAATTCTTATTTATTGATCCTAGTCCTTCATGCCTAATGTTATACCATATAGACATTATCACCACATTAGGGAAACTATATCCATGTGGTGATAGTGTTCCTAAAATGGTGCGTATTTCCTTTAACTTAGCTTTCTCAAATGAATAAAATTTTAAAGGTAAAACTCTCCTAAGGTTGGCCTAAACATCTTTTATTATCTACACAAGCATCAGAACACTATAAATACATGACTTTTAACGCTCTATACACTAGATGGAATTTAGATGAAAACTACCCATTCAAACACAAAATAAGTTGAACAAAAACAAGGTTATTAATCCCTATTTTTCCATATTTCTGCATACTACCATCTACAACAACCCCAAGCTTAGATTTTGCATATATTTAATCTCAAACACACTGAAGGAACTCAAGGCCACTATACTAATAGCTTCACTTACACTTGGACCTACACTTAGGTGGGGAAAACTACATTTGGCTTGATCCCTCATAAGATTATTGGTATTTATGTAAATCTCTTCATATTGTGGTGTGGAAGATGTCCAACCTATCCTACTAATGAAAACACTTTTAAGCTCATACCCTACTTGCAATGAGTATTAATTTTTACATAAAAAACTAGTTATTATAGGCATAATACAGAGTTATAAACTTGGTGCATGTAAGAACAGACCCTATAAACCTAGACACAAGGGCACTAGGAAGTTATATATAGTCTTATGTAGATGACATTAACACCAACATCAGGACATTAGAGCCACATGTCAACACTGTCCAGGCACTACTAAGAGGGTTTCTGACATAGGGATATAGTTTATGACATTCAAACCTACTTCCATCTCAGTTTCTATCATTTAGATCATCTATATAAAGTGTTTTATAGATAAGTCATTATTTTTTGTAATTATTACTATTTTTAGAAAATCGAATATAGTCATATCGATAACAAATCAATGAAATTTTATGCATATTATTTACCTAATTTAGATTACTTATCCTTTTAATCAAACATATTATTTATGCAAGCTAAATCCTAAAAGGTTAAAATAGTTTTAGACACCTAAATGTGGCCACCAATTACCAACAATCAAGCTTTTGGCCAATTTCCACCTAAAATGCACAATTTGGCCTAAAAACACTAAAACATGCTAAATGATGTGAAACTAACATATTAAAGTGCCAATTTTGGCCAGAGTATCCCTAAATGGGGCAGTGCAATTTATGGGCTAGCTAATTTTTATCTTATCATTTCGAGTCAAAATGCAATTTTATACTTGGGTAGTTTAAATTGCTCTTTTATATCATATTTCTTAGACGAGACACATATCTTTGTTATTTATTGTTGCTAATATCCTAAATGGGAATATAGTTCCAACACATCTAACATTGACTTCCAATTCCAATCTAGTCAAATTTTGGACCAATAACAAGGCATTTTGATCAATTTAAGTAATTTGTACATAAAGTGTTTAATAATGATTAAGAGATAATTAAACCAAATTAAAGCCTAATCAAGAATTCCTTGGAAAATTGTTGAATAGTTTGTTTTGGAAATGAATATTGAATATCTACATCATCAGGTGACCTCATTTCTTGGAAAGACATCCCTAGGCCATAAATGACACAAATATCAAGATTCATGCCTCACATGCCTCATCAAAGCCTTCCATGCATCTTAATTGCTCCCCTATCCCAAGTATTAATTATCTTATTTATCAATTTTTATTGCAAAATTGGATTAATCTTTAGCCACACATCTCAATCCTAATATGGATGGTTCAGGTTGATTCTGATCAATCTCAAAAATCTATAAATAGGAGGCCTTACCACATCATTTCTAGGTTATTTTGATGCAAACTTATAATGCACAAATATATTCAATAAGCCATTACAAATAGTGTTACCATGCCAAATTTAATCCAGTCCAAGCTAAGCCACAAGCCAGAGGTGCCAAGGAGAGATGGAAGTAGGCAAGCTTCCATTTCCCAGCACATCATGAGCACAAATTGAGAAATCCAATTGAAAAATGCACATGGAAAATCAAGGAAGGTAAGAAATGTTTATTTTCTTGCATTTTAGTTGTTCTTTGTTTATTTATATTTCTTCACCAAGCTCACCCTAGTAACTAGGCACGAATATGTTAGTTTCATGTGTTTTTTATTTGATTTCATTCACTAACACAATATTAATCTCCTCTTCTTAGTCATATTCCTAGTTCACATAATGGCATGCCCAGTGGGACCAGATGCATCCCACACATGAATAAGATCATTTGAAACTTTAAAATCTTCATTTGGATCATTAAAACTCTTGGAGTTTGATTTTCTAACTTTGTTTTGTCATTTTTTTTGTCATGGGTTTACACAGTAACCATCATCAGTTGGCATAGCCGTTATTGGTCACTATTGCTATAACTATTATAAGTTAGATAACCATCATCAATTAACAATCCATCATCAGTTATAGAACCAATATCAGTCACTGTGTTTTTCTTAGAAATACAAAATTGAGAGCTAATAGGCTATTTTAAAATGCTTGGTTTGGGGTCATACAAACTCCATATTGGATAATTTATTTTTTAAAACCATGCATTTTATCCTAATTCTTAAGAATTTTACATTAAAATAGCTTCAAGTTTCATATATTTTTCACAAAATTTCAAAAATTTATTTAAAATATTTTTAATCTAACATATTTGCTTTTGGGATGATGCCTTAAGGGTAGACATGTAACTAGCGGACTTTGAACTTGTTTAAACATGCTATTAAGACATATTTGGCATGATTTTAAAGTGAATTAGGAATCTTTTTTTGGTGATTAATTAAACATTTAGGTGCTTAAATGAATGTTTTCATAAGTTAGGCTTTCAAAGTTCACAATCTTAAGACCAAGTGGTCAAATGAACACCACTTCGTTTTCATTTGGGCTTATAAATGAACTCACCTTTCCAATAATTTTGTATTCACTTAGTTATTTAAATAATATTTTTGTTTGGCAAAAAGAGGGGTGTTATGTGTATGCTTTTCCATTTGTCCCCTTTAGGGAACCCTTGGAATGAAAAGCACCATTCCTATTGCAAATAGCCTAGTCCAAGGCTTAGAAAGAATGTCATCTAAAGCACTCTCCAAAAACTCATCAAAGTTTGGGTGACCTTGAAAATGACCCTAAAGTCTTTCTATTTCATGCTTTCTTTTGTTTTATACAAACTTGGCTTGTGAGGGGGACTTCATTACCTCTGGCGAGTTCTTTAGGGAAGCTTTAACCCAAGGTTTTATCTCCCATCATTGACTTTACTTACTCCTTATGAGTTACACATGGAATGTATATGTATTTGGACATCATATTAAACTGAGTGAAAAATAAGATGTAGTGGTTATAAAAAGGACTATATATATATATATATATATATATATATATATATATATATATATATATATATATATATATATATATATACCTAACTAGTCCTACTCATCCTACCCCTGAAAGTAACACATGTTGTTGAAGATTCCAAGTGTTATTTGCTTACACATACATTACCATCATTTTGGACCTATAGATGAAGTTATGGCCCTAATCACAGAGATGCATGATTATTTCATCACTCAGGAGGATTGAGAAAAACTTTTCAAAGTAATTTATTTATTATTATATTTATTTTAATAATAAATATGTAAAAGGTTTATATGTATTTTTTTTCTCATTAACAATTATATAAATTATTCTAAAGAACAAAATTATTTTACTTGATCATCTTAATGTCAAATAAAATAAAATAAAATATTATTAAATATGTTGAATAGAAATTGTAAGAATATATTTTAAAAAATTTGAAAATGTATTTCTGACATATTATAAGAATAATTCTATCTTAAACATAAATGAAATGGTCACCCAATTTCTATGCTTGTCTTTTTCATTATTTGACATGAAAGTCATTGTGCAATTGATTCCCCTACAAATGTTTGAAATCTTGATAGTTTAGTCAACCCCATATTGCCATACCCTTGCTAAGATCTGGATTATTATCCTTAGATTATTTTGGTTATTTTTGCTTGATATGTTTTGAGACTAAAACTTGTTTATTTTTTCATAAAACCATGGTAAAATAAATTTTTTTATACATCACTCTTTTGTCTAAAAAGGCATTATGCAAGCCATATTAAACCACACTTGTGCCATGAATTTGTTTTTTCTAAACTTGTTTGTGTGTGTGTCATTTGAGTTATGGAGGGTAGTGTTATGTTGCCTAAATCATGTCAAAACATTTTGAGCCTTTTGATTCCTTGAAACATAATGTAGATCACATATTTTGAGCATGATTATTCCTTTAGGATGCTCAATTTATTTCAAGACTATTTTACCTTATATCAAAAACCATTGTTTCGAACCATTTTATATATACCATTTTGACCTTTATCTTATGCTGTCATGATGTCCAATCTTGTCAAGCTTGTTTGGTCAAATCCTAGTTTTCACTATTGAGTTTTCAATTAGCCTTGTCAAGCTTGGATTCAAACATTGATTAATTTTTATTTAGGCCTTAATTCGTGGGGATGATACATAGATATTTCTCTTTTGGGTTCCATAACTTCTGTTAATCAATTACCCAAATATGAAAACTATTGATGGTTTGTTTGATCAATGCCTATCCTCATCATTGTTTGTGCCTTTTATAGGAAAACATAGTCTCTGTTCAAAGAGCCTTTTTTCTTATGCCTTATGCCAACTAATCATGTGTATGTTTGATTCCATGTGTTGAGTTTATGTCAAAGTTATTTCAAAACTTGTTAGATTAAATCGAATCACATCAGCCTTTGTTTCAAGTCTAGCTTTTGATGCCATTTGGCCAAAAATCCTAGCATATGCCTATTTGTTTAAGCTTAGATTTTGACTTTGTGTTTGGACAAAAGACCTAGTAACTCAACTTTTCCTTTTCCTAGTTTAGACCTTGTTTGGAACACTTTGACCTGGACATTTAGCATATCAATTTTTATTCAGACACTTGACATTTTATACATATAACATTTGACATTAGAGATTTGATGTTAGGTTGTTTTATGCCAAGTCTTATTACAAATCATTTTTGAGATATAATTCCACTTTCAAACCATATTGGAGATATAGCTCCACCTTTTGACTAAGTTAGACCAATCTTGAACCATTTGTCCTTTGGACATAGTTTTTCAGATTTTGTAGAAGTCTAAGCCTTTTGTTTCAAAGATTTAATCATTTACATGGATATGTCTCACTACACTTATGGTGAAGTCATGTAAATCCAAATTATGATATAATGCCCACATAAAATCCCACTAGGAACCCGTATAGCGAAATATTTTTTAAGGAGTTTTATTATTCTCCCTACAATACACTATATGGAAAACATAGTCAAAATCCACAAAATCCAAAACAAAACCTTGATTGACATGAAGAGGCTTGTGAGGAGGAATTTGAAGACCCAACTATAGATAATTTTTTTTTTGGATATGGATCCATACCCTCTTTGCAATAATTAGTACATAGAACATAGTCAAGACCAGCCTATGAGCCAACTCATGACTGGGATGATATGGTTTATGAGGAAGACATGGATGCTTCTACTTGTGCATGTAATTCATTTCTATGATTTCCTTTTGTTATCCAATCATCGACTACCCCTAACCCTCCTTTATATTATAAAAGCTATCAAGCTCTATGATATCCAAAAAATAACATTACCCTTCTTATAGCTAGTCATTTGGCTTATGCAAGAAATCAAGCTCCAAAATGCCCCATCATCATTCTAGGACCTAGTCCTTTTTCTTGTGTGGAAAATCAAGCCCCAAAACACCCTATCATTACCATTTAAATACTACATCCTTTGGCTCATGCAAGTAATCATGCTCCATAATGCCATAACATTATCCAACCACAAGTCACTCTTCATCTAGAACTAATCCCATCCAAACCCTAACTGATCTAATCCTTTGAAGACTAGTTATGCTCAAAATTGGTATTTTCCAACTCTTTGGAAACCAATGCCAAGAGAACCAACCAATCTAAGATGTTTTTGTTGAATCAACCATTTTTTATAAGTCAATCTATGATGAATCACCTATTGATCCTATATTAGTTGTCAAGGTGTCTCACAGTGACGAGTCAGTCTTTATTGAGTCAATTATTAATAATTATAACTGACTTTAGGAAAATCATTACCTTGACCATGTGCTTATTTTTTAAGAGCCTCTTATTGATAAGCTAGTCTCTTAGGAGTTATCTCTTGACCTTTTTCCCATCCTAGAGGAGTCTCACTTTGACAAACCAGTTCTTGTGGAGCCCATTATGCCATCACAGGCTGTTACTTGTCCAAAACTAAACATTCAACAAGACACCATTGTAACAGAGTACCCATCATATGAAGAATCAAAGTTAGATTCAAGTTTTATTCTCGAATCGACATCAGATTTACCATCAGAAACTGAATCAACATCAGTCTTAATATCATATTTAAAGTCCCTTGAGTTAGAATCAAATTCAGAAGAAGAATATGTTCATGACTATTACAAAATTGGTTATGCATACCTCATATATCAGTTTGAATACATTTTTTATCCTTCTATAGTTTTTGATGAAGAGTACTTTATCATCAACATAAGTTCTCCTAGTATCTTCTACAAGGATTGTATATTCAATACCCATTCTATTATCATTCTACAAGCCATAAAAATCAACCAAGATAGCCATATTATTGACATTCCATCTCCCATAAGTGTCGATTGGGATCGACAAAATCACACTTTGTTGAAATGTATCTATGAAAACATAGTAGTTGAATAAGAGCAAGGAGGCCAAGACCACATTTATATAACAAAAGGACACTCTCATAGTGAAACCTTTTTGGAGGCACTAGGGGAAAATCAAAGTCACAACTTAGCATCTTTGAGTGAAACTTTTTTAGAAATTCTGGAAGAAAATCAAATTCAAAAGTCAACATTCCTTAATGAAACCTTCTTGGAGGCACTACAGGGCAGTCAAGACATTAGTGAAAACCTCATTAAGGCACCAATAGTTGAGCACAAAAGATATTCATTGCTTGATGAAGATAAAATCAATGAAATCAAAATAGCTTCCTATCTATAGCCTAATCAAATGTTAGCTACTCTCAATATCAAACAACAACAAAATATGGTGCTCCTATTGAGAGAACAAGTATTTGGCCCTGTTACATTCAAATTTATGTCAAATCTGGCATCAACAACATTACATGTGACTGAAAGTCTTGATCTTCATTTGTTTCCCCACCATTATACATTCCATTTCAAAATCAAACCTACCATCTATTATTTGTCCTTATTTACCATCTATGGTCTCACTTTCCTTTATAGAGGCTACAAAGATACATTGTCTCGATGTTTGAAGGAATCAGAATCAATGACCAAGGAAGATCACAAAAGCATTTTTGACAACCAAATCTGTAGGTCATTTTTGATAGAGCATCTATTCAGTTTAGGTATGGGATAGAAATTAACATGATCAAGTATTCTATTTGTATAATTTGTTGATTAGGAAGTGCATCTCCCCATCAGCAAGAATAATAAAATCAAAAACCACACACAGGCCAAAAGCATGTACCATACCATTTCATTACCATGCCATTGCCAATGTTACATATCCATTTGCTATGTCGTATATTCTTGCTATTCACCCTATCACTTGGGGGTAAACCTTCTTACCATTTTATCTTGATTACGAGGATTTCAAACTTCAAGTTAATAAAACAAAAATGGAAATAGGATAATATATATGATTTATTATATATTCATTTTCCATTGAATAATTTGTAAAATTTGGTTATTTTAATGATTGTTTGGACTGTATGAAATCCAAATGGAAATTAAATAATGAAAATCATAAATAATGTGTACATTATATGTGTATTTAGAAAACAAATTCCTTGGACATAGTGAACCCACTATTTGTTATAATAGTATAAGAATGTTAATATATAGGTTATTACATGTGAATTGTATAGGTCTTGAGTGAATGGGAAATATACATTTTCTTCTATATGCTGAAATCTATATGAAAGTAAAAATTGCAATTAGACATATAACATATTTTTTAATAAATATGAAATATATGCTTATTTTTATGGTATTACCTATTATTATAAATTAAGCTAGTTAAACCACATGATGTGGTATACCATAACTATATGCATACACTGATTTAAATGTGTAAGCAATGGTATGAAAGTTTGAATATTGTTTATATGAACATTGATTAAATTATAACTAGTTAGTTGTAATCTATGAATTATATGCATAGCATTATATTATGATTGAATTGGATTATAATAAATGGTTATATATTGTGTTACTTCTAAAAATTAGAAATATTCAGCGTACAATAAATATATTTGAATTGGTATAGGTTGTACTTTCTTATGTTATTATTTATGTGTTAAATAATATAGTAGAGATTCATTTCATACATTTGATGGAATAAGTATATGTATTTTTATTATTTCATAATTAACATGTTTATTATCAGGGTATTTTTTAGGGGAAAGTTTTTGCTACTTGGTTATTTTTTGGGAAGAATCTAAAATTTTTGATTCGCCAATGAATAAATTTTTGAAAAACCAGTCGCTAGATTTTCCTAGAAAGTGTTAATAGAATTGGTAAATTTGCCAAGATGAACATATATTAGTATTAAATTTTATTATTTTATTTTAAAAATTCCTATTGTACATATGTTTGATATATTTTAATATAAAAATATTTGCCTACAAATATACACTTCTAAAATATTCTCATTCCTTAAAAAATAGCATGTTTATTATTGTTAATAGGAAGTAATCCGATTGAATATTTTGGTTATGTTTGAACTAAATCTTGCATTGTTGGTACTAAATAAGTAATTAGATGGACTTTACTAGCTTACTTATCATCACCAACTCCAGATGAGAGTAATTCGGTCAAGTGGTGTGGATGAGTTTGATCCTTGAGATCATTAACTATTTGAAAACTTTATCCAAAGTAATGTTTAGATAAACATTGTCATTTCATATGTTTGATTTATACCCTTATGAGATATCATGTTAAAATGTAATTTTTTTATGGTACATGTAATGTTTTATAAATATTACATAATATGTGTACTAGTTAGTCCCTTTAGATTCCCATATCACTATCTACCCTTCCGTGAAGGGAGGGCCATTCCTTGATAGGTGGATTGTGCATAGGATTGATGGTCTATGGTTGGTATGGAAAAGTTCTTGAATGATGCTCTCCCTCCCTAGAATAGTACTTCTTGGAGACTACACTTAAGATTACCATAGATACTATAGTTTGTGAGACCCATACTTTATGGAGCCTTGTATCTTGTATTGTACTTATTATTGAAAAAATATTCCTATTGAAACTGTAATTATTTTCTCATTTATACATTGATAGTAGTGGGTGTATTATTGCACCAGCCATGAATGGGAATATATGTAATTACTTTTTATATGCATTTATTTATTGTTTCATATAATTTTAATGATCAATAACTATTTGATGTTACATGTTTATCTATGGTTAACATACTTAGTGTGTTATACTAGGGTCATTAATTATATTCTCATGGTGAAATCTCATGCAAGAATATACGTGAATTAATTTCAAAAAAATTATTATGTTATTCTAGTAAATTCTAGTGGGGATGTTACATTTAGAGTAATATCAGACGAATCAAAAATATGAAAACATTAATGTTTTAGGAAGTGTAAATGACCAACATCTAAACCAAACATCCTTTTTATATATGTAGTTACTAAATTATTTGAAGTTTAATTAGAAAATTTTTAGTGTAATTAAGGAAAATAAAATGGAGAGAAACATAGCATAAAGCTCTTGGAGAGCCATCCAATTGTGGAATATTGTATTGTCCATTAAATAATAAATAATAAAACCTTTTAGCAGAGTGTTTTTTAACTCTCATAAGGATTACTCCATGAAAATTGAAGTCAATCACCTATGTTTTTTTCCTTCTTTTATTCCTCTATTTATAACTTGTATAATTCCATTGCCATTCATACTACAATATTAATAATATTGTTCAATTAAGAACTTTTATAGGCATTTCATCTAGTTTATATTGAATTTTAGTAGCATAACTTTGGGATTGACATTAAATAAATGAAATGGGATTTTTTAGAACTTTGAAATAATTATAGATTTTGCATATTACATATAATTATGGAAACATTTCAGAATCATTGATACCAAATTTTAATTAATACTCATTTATGTGTTTTATGCATCTACCCACACATTGGATAAGTTTGATATGGCTATTCTCCTAAATATTGACTACCCCAAACTTCATTATTGATGTAAGGAGAGAAATCATTGCATTTGAAGACATGAATTTTAAATTTTGATATTTATTTACTTTTTATAGTTAAGACTTCATGCATTTAGTACATGAAGATAAGTTGTGTCAAAAAGACATCGTGCCACTAAAGGTTGTGAATATTTTTAGTGTGTACAATCATTGTGTCATTCATTTTGAATTTCCAAACTATTGACAACTTCTTTAGAATCATCTCCACTTGCATGTTTTCCTACTTCCACATTTCAATGATAAATGATACATTATGAAAAGTTTGTTTTTATATTATTTTATTTATTTCTTTAATTTTTTTAGTTAAGTCTAATTTCATTGACCTTGAAATTATAGGCACTCAACAAAGTTGTAGATTTCAAATGTTACAATATTATCAAGCACATTTTTAAGGTTTATTACTTTCCAAATTTTGATTTTTGAATTGATGTTTCTTAAATTAGAGATTTTATTGGCTAAATGTTTGCCTCTTGTAATTGAAACCACCACTTTGACTTTGAATTAGCCACATAGAGTGGAGGACATACTATCCTCAACTCCACATACTAAATGTTGAACTAAAAACTAGCATTAATTTTTTTTTAAAAATATACTATTTCAAACCTAGGTTATTTTTGTATAGCACTTTCAATATGTGAAGGAAATTAAGCCACCACCACTACCAAATGAACACTGTAATTGTCAGGTTCTGAGTTCCCTAATTTCTCATTCGATGGTGTGTCTAGCACTATGAAAGTAACATTTTTATAACATATTGATCTTGATAAAGAATATTTGGGGATTGAAAGTGGGGACCTCACTGCTAGTGCTTTTCATCCACATGATTTTATTTAAATTATAAGTACACCTACTCATTAATGACCTTGTACCACTTCATTGTCTAGCCCACACATAACTGATAATTTAGAGATGTCAGAAGATGGCATTACTACTTTTATATTGAATAATTTACTGTCAAAAAAAGTAGTTACAAATATTAAGGAAGGTGTTCTCAATGGGATGAATTCTATAAATGTATGGGAATTATGTGCAAAGGTATTGATCAAAGATATAAATGCTTGTTATCATAACTAATCCTAAAGAGTCAAATTTTTCATTATTTCAACACAAACCCACAAATATTGAAGTCTTAATCAATCAAGATAAATTTAGATCAATTTTATTTTCTAAAGATCAAAATTATAATATTTTGGATAAGGTTAGAAAAATTAAATGTAGAAGCAAAAGCTTACTTTAACAAAAGGTCAAGGGATATAAACCTTGTTATGATTACTAATGCAGAGAATTAAAAAAATGTGGTAAGTTATCATAATTTTTATAAAATATATTCTAGTTAATTTATTTTATTTCTAATTATATTTCATTTTTAAATTGTATGCAAAATATAAAACTTGAGAAACGAATATTGGGTCCTCAATGTATATTTGAAAAATCCACATTGTTTTAAATGAAGCTATTACATAGTTTATTCTATTAAAAAAATAGATAAAACATTGACTAAAACAATTAAAGAGCTGGACATGGGCCCTGAGATTTTTTTAAAGTACAAAATAGATGCAGATCTAAGTCTAGTTTCAATAGGAGATGCAACACATGTGGAAACATAAAATCTTGCTAATATTAATTTTACTGTAGAGGATCTTCTAAGGGTATTAATTATAAAGAACATCATAGAAGAAAGGGAGGCAAGTATTTTGAAGGATAATAATGAGAAAGTGGAGGTAGGGTCTATATAAAATAATATTTTATGATGTTTCAAACAATATTTATTATGTTTCAAAAGATAATGTTATGTTTTAAATAACAATATCAAATGACAATGATAAGTTTCAATTTTAAAACAACAATTAATTATGTTTCAATTACTCTTATTTTATCGAGTTATGGTTCACATCAAATAATACATGCATTATCTTGATTATACTTATATAGTGTTGTATATTCTAAGTTCATATATTTTAGACAACATGGTGTCATTTTCATTGTATTCCTGACTGATTTAAATGTAAATAGTTTTTGCTATAGATTTAGGCTAGGCATCGAAATTAATGTGATGTGATTTTATTTTATTCAATTATGGTCAAGTGAAATTTTTTGTCACTTTTTTAGTTTTAGCTACATTTTTTAGATGTTGATAGAATTATATTTAGTGCCAATAATGATTGTCGATAGTGGAAAAGATTTTTTTTACGCATTTGATCATTAAATTTAGTAATGAGTTAATTTTTTGGGGGAAGTGAACATGTTGTGCTTGTATGGAATTATTTAGGTTTTGGAGTCCAAATAATAATTATGGTTTACTTATTTGGTTAATGGAAATTTTATTGATGTCTTTGACATGGGCTAAGTAAAACATTTGGTTTTGAGATGAACATAGTTTGTATTAATTTTAAATGATGCTTTTCTCCAATTCAATGATGAAAGTATCTATTGAGTTGTTATTTGACACCTTAATCTTGATCAATTTAAAATTATTGGCATACAACTATAATTATGTAGGGGTTCATTAAGGAAGTTTTTCTTCTCAATCTTGTCTTCTTGCTCAATAGGTTTATGACTTATTTTGTTTTAGTATTTGACACAATTAAGAAATATTATGATATAAATAGGTTATTACACTCATATCAATGTTAATTTTATTTTTATGAGGATTTTAGTGTCTCAAACCCTAGTTTAGGTCTACTTGATTGTGAAAAAATAGCGAATGAAAAGTCAATGAAAATTTCAACTTTAATACTTATTTTGGACCTTTATATATTCGATTAATCTCTCCCCATCGCTACTAGTTTCATCATTTTAAACTATAATTTAAGGTACAAACTATTTATATTATTTTAAAATATCTATTTTTTTAAGTAATTAAAATATATATTTAATAATACCATCTAAAGAAAAAAAAATTGACACATTTGTATAACTAATTACATAAAAGGGAAACTTTCATGGACAATGGATTAAGGTATGAAAAACATATATTAATAAAATCAAAATACTATAAATAATTTTAATTAATTAAATATTATAAATGTTTTACAATAACAAAAAGGATATGGAATTGGTTTTTAAAAAATGACAATTATAATAAATATCAAACTAAAATTTGGGTTAAAATTTACATCCTCTCTATTGTCCATTTTATTATTAATGCATCTTCCTTAAATAAGAGGAATCCATGTTGACAAATCTATTTCATAAGGAAATATGTCCATAGTATAATTTGAAACATGCAATCTTAAGTAGGGATCTATATTTTTATCCAATCTATTTAAAATTTTTGACTTAATGAATTATAATGTACAAAATACTCTTTCATCTTCCATAATCCAAAATCATTATTTGATCAATTTCATATCACTAATATTTTCCTGTAAGACACTACTAAGATAAAAAAAAATCCATAGTCATTTAATTGCACTATTTTCTCTTGGTTCATTTAGACACTGATATTGATGAATAATTATAGTTTTGAAATATGTTGACTAAGATGCCTGTAAATATTTTCAAAAAATAAATTTAATTTCAATCTCATTGACCTCTATAGAATTTACAATCATACTTAATAAGAGAACCCATTTATTTTTGAAATAAATTACTTATCAGTTGTGAACAATTATCACTACTTCAAAAAAAAAGATTCAAAACATCCATGTTCTCCAAAAAATTCTCTCTTTGAAAATGATCTTTGATCTCAGCTAATATATTTTACAAAATTATACTTAATTTAATTTGCATTTCAAATGTTCTAGTATTATATAAAAGATGTGTTACAAATAGTTCTTTAATTTTAGCTCCCATAAAATCCAGACTTATGTAGAAAGTGTGTATTTGTATCTCATTACCATTATTGATGACACTAAGATGATCATTGATATCAAATTTCAAATGGATTTAAATATTCCTAAAATATATCAAAATTTTCTAGCTCCTAAAAATATGTCCTTAAAATTTATAATTTGATGTGTACAATATATCTAGAGATTGACATACTCATTTTCTAAACCGTATGAAGTCAATAATATATGGATTTCTCTTCAACATGTTTTTTAAACAATTGATTTCCTTCAACATTGGGATAATTCTTTATAATATCATTAATATTTCTAAATCTATTAACATTATAAAAATTATTTTGCCTTATAAACTTCACTACAATATTTATATATAAAATATACTAATGATGGATATTCTTAAAAAACCTTGCATGCAGTTTTATACATAGAAAGTTATCTTGTATCAACATCTTTCTATATTTTTTTACCTTCAGTCACTCCTAATATAAATTTTTTTTAACTCCAAAAATATTTTAAGACTTCTTGACATATAATCATGCAAGCCATGATTGAGCTCTTCCACTTTTTTGACATTGCCAAATGTGTTAGTAATTTTTTATTGAAAAATCATATTATGAGCCTTGAAATGAACCAAAATTATATATAGGGCAACTATAGTTTGAATTAAAATAAAAAGACCATTTCTATTTCCTTGCATTATTAATACTCTATCAACCCCAACACACACTAAATTAGTACCTATTACATAATCATCCGTCACAGTATTATCTATCAAATTAGATACAACCAATTTTTGAAGGTTTTTGGAATTAAAATTTTCTATCATTTTATGAAATCTAATAAATGAGGTTGTCTTGAATAGTTATAAAAAATTATAAATATGCATGCAATCCCATGATGTTTTGTCAACTATTATGACCTCATTAATGGGCATTGAGATAAAACGTGAATTCTGAACTTCTTCTTTCAAATCCTCCTTCTCAACCATTACTAAACATTTTTTCATTTTTCAAGCACTTCTATCTGATCAATGTGATTGTGAAATATCAAGAAATACATTATGTTTAAATAAAATCTAATAATATAAAAAATCTCAAATAGGTCTACATTTTTTTTAAATATGGTATACAATAGATAACTATATATATTTGGCCATTAAATTTGACTACATAACTTTTCCAAATTTATCTTTGATTATCCTTCCTTTCTTAATAATATGTTTTTGACATTTTTGATAATTCTCATTTTTGCATTCATATCTTACATGCATGCATTATTATAAATTTTTCCATATATGTGTTTTTACTATCTATCCATCTGTGTGCTTCAGTGACACATATGTTTCCACAATGTTTTAAAATTGTATCGATATTAAGTTACACTATGTGTTCCTTTCCTAGTTTCTATCTACATATTATATACTTGCATTCTGTTGGAGTATCATTACCATTTTCAATATATATGGGTTCAATAGGGATATTTTGTTTCCCAATCAATCTTAAAGGACCTTTCAATTTTCCATGTACTTTTCTTCCTTCACAAAGATTTTAGATTAAAATTTTCAACTGAAGTTGGTGTTTGATGAAAACTATAAATATATTCTAGTAGTTAGATTTTTATCATTATTTTCATCAAGAGTGAGAGGATCATCTTCAAGTATTTGCATGGCATCATTAATAAAATATTCAAGTGGTGACATATTATCAGGAATAATTTTTTTTCTTATAAAATATAATCATCATCAGTGGGTATTTTTGCATGTAAAAGGGTTTTGATATTGTTATTGAAAGCTAAAACCAAATTTACTACAAATTAAAAAAATAATTAATAATTACCTATATTTTAAGTGCATGGTCGTTAAAAGAGGCTTTTTTAGGAATCTAAAATAAGATAATATACATAATTTTCTTGATTGGCTTATCCTTTTACCATTAAAAGCAAATTCCATTTTAGTGCAATGTAAAAACTAATAAATAATGTGACTAAAAGGTTACAAGTGATGATGAACAATATAGCTTGTTGATTCTATCACAATGCAATGAAATGGTTGATGGAAAGATTTCACTGACAAGGGATTTCTAGGATGCAATCATTCAATTTCATCATGGATACAACCAAATGGTAGTAGCATCGATGCAACCATCACTTATATAAAATAATGTGCCTATTTAGTGGTGGTACAAATGTAGCCAATCAGCTGTAGTACAATGATGTATCCAGTCAGTGATGGTGTGGATGCAACTAATTGGTTCTAGCAACAATACATCCATTAAGTTTCACCTATTTCTAATATGGTGTTGGAGGGTTGATAATCTGGTGTATCTAGATGTTTGTCTTCATTGAATGGTTGTTTATTTGATATTGTCAGGGGGTTTCTTTTATCAAAAGTAGCTTACGATGGTTACCCATTGAATCATATTTACTATATATAGGATAAATTGGATAGTTAACTATGAAATTAGTGTAATATTTGGTGATCTGACCCATAAAATAAATTACATTTTGAATTTTTAGGTGACCCAATCTTATGTACTAGCCCTCTAAATTTCTAAAACAAAATTCCCAATAACTAAATACTCATGAATTAATAATTATTTGCCACTAAAATTTTCCCTATTTTGTAAAGATATAAAAAAACTAGTCTTAATATTTTAAAAATTCAAGATAGATATCACCACTTTTGTTGACCATCTCTCAAATAAAATGATATTAATGTTTATGTGTTGATTCTCTTATGGAAGACATGAATCTTAGACAATTCTATAGCTAAATTATTTTTGAGATAAACTTTGTTACCTCTTGTTGATCATGCTTCAGGTCAAATATGACTCTTCTCATCCAAACTACATTAGAGGCTATTGATGTGGTTTCCTCGTACTTTGATAATGTAGATGAGAGGGTGACAATATGCTATTTTGTCCAATCCCATGAGACTTCAACATATCCAAAATAAAACATATAAGTATAAGTGTTATTTATAGCATTAATGATGCCAACACAATCACTATCCTTGTTGCTAATTAGTTTGAAATCTTCTAAAGGTGCATGTACATAATTAAAAAGTATTTTGTTCCAACAATGTATTGTAATATCCTTTTTTCATCATTCCAATAAGATTTTTTTTTTAATAATCTTTGAAATAAGAATAATTCCATACATAATATAAATCCTTGTGTCATTTAAATACATTTGTCTACCGACAAGCCTTTTATATAAATTTGGATCAACATTGGATCCTTTATTTTCTTTGATGAGTTTCAATCACATAGAAATTGGTGTTAGTGCTAAATCAACATTCATCATATTGAATCTCTTTAAAAAATAATTTACATATTTAGACTAATAAATAAAAATGCATTTTATCAAATTGAATAAACTCTATACCAAGGATATAATTCATGAATCCTAAATATTTTGTTTCAAATTGTGTTTTCATTATTTTATTAAATGAAGCAATTAACTGATTACCAATGAATATCAAATCGTATACATATAAACACATAATTATATTCCTACCTTGGTCATTATTCTTGATATACAAGGCCATTTTGTTACTACTTTTATGGAACCCATTCTTCATAAAATATCATTTAATTTTTCTATACCAAACTCTTGGATTTGGTTTAAGTCCAAACAAGACTTTCTTAAATATACAAACCTTTTATTCTTATCCCAAAAATTTGTATTCACTTGGTTTTTTAATATACACTTATTATTATAATATGACATATAAGAATACATAGCTGACATCTATTTTAAATACATTCTAGTTGTTTTAATAAATAATAGATAACATAATTTGAATAGTGTTTAATATGGCCATTGGTAAAAAAAATTAATTATAGTAAATTATGGGTTGTTTTGAGAATAATTTTTCAACTAATCTTGCTTTATATTTTTTAACATCTCCATCCACATTTAATTTAGTCTTATATACCCATTTTACTCCTATTACACCATTTCCTTTAGTAAGGTTAGTAAGACCCAATGTTTGATTATTTTCAATTGAATTAATTTTTTCATTCATGGTGTTAATTGAATTCTCATCTTAAATATCATCTTAAAAATGTATTGTATTAGCTTGAGACAAAAATTCAAAAATAATAATACAAACTTACATATTCAACTGATTGAGATAAATATCCTTTAAAATTCTTATCTTTCTTGAATTATCTATGAAGTGATACCTTAATGATGCTAGAGTGGGTTCTGATAAATCATCACTATGAACCCTTGATGGAGTATACAAACTTCACACTATATGTGCACTAGATGATGTCGCAAGAGTGTAGTGCTTTAGAAGGTGTTGATGAAGGGTGCACATATGGTAAATTTTGTGTTCCACATTATTCTAACTCATTTTCATGTCGTATCCTAATAGAAATTATAATTATCCTATTAATATTTCCATCCTATGCTTCTTCTTGAATGTAGTTCACATCTTTGTCGATCACCATTTTATTTGTGATTATTAGATTATACAATTTGGAAGCTTTACACTACTTACTATAACCCACAAAAATACATCTATCTCCTCTATAATCCAATTTATTTATAAAATATCTTGGCAAAAGTGAATTTTCCATGTATCCAAAGACTCATCAATGAGAAACACTATGTTTCTTTCCACTCCAAGTTTATTTAGGAACTTTATTATTCACACTCTTCATTTGGCATCTATTCAAAATTAAAACTAAGCATGATACAAATTCAACACAATATTCATTTGGTAGACGTTTGGACTTCAACATGATTTGGGCCATCTCCATAATTATTTTATTTTTTCCTTCTATTATACCATTATATTGAGATGTGCATATAGTCATAAATTATTTACTTATTCCATAAGCTTTACATAAATTTATAAATTCACTAGATATGTATTCTCCTCCTCGATCAGATCTCAACACTTTGATATAGTGATTACTTTATTTTTAACCCTTGGCCTTAAAATTTCAAATACATTAAATACTTCTAACTTGTGATTTAATAAATATACCCATGTTTTCTACTATAATTGTCAATAAAAATCATAAAATATAGATTTCTTTCGATTGAATATTTTTGCATTGGTCTCCATATATCTAAGTGAATAATCTCAAGTGGAGCTCTTGATCTATAATAATATCCTACATAAAAAAATTATCTATGTTATTTTCCTAAAATAATACTTTCACATGTTGTATTACATTGCTATAACAATGGTACTAAAAAACTAGATAATACTATGTCCCACTAGTTAGCCAGAAAAATTTAAAAAATATTAAAAATAAATCCTAAAAAACACTTAATGATTTTTTTTTTAAATGGAAAAAATTTATATGCACTATATATATATATATATATATATATATATATATATATATTCTAGAACATATTTGTTGATTAATTTCAGTGACCCAAACTCAAGATATTTTTAGAAGATGAAAGTGTATGTGGCCACTTTATACCAAAAATTGGGACACAATATTTAAAATAAAAATTAACAAGATGCAGTATTGATTAACATAAAACTCTATTAAATTATAGATAATTATTACATTTTATGGATTAAAAATTAAGCCATTTTTTAAACAACTACAAAAAAGACTATCACCCCATAACTCATATTTTTTTCACTAGAGAAAGCTTTTGTAGAAAACCTCGTCGTTTAAATATATGAGTCTAGATCATGAATTTCATATATTGTATATATGACTTAATGATCCAACTCAAGATGGAATAATAAAAGAGAATCTTAATCACCACTATGTAAACAATTATGGAAATTCTCAATTATTCCATTTTATATTAAAACATAATTATATCAAAAATGCAACAAAACACAAAATGCATCAAATAAAAAATTTCTCAAATTGAGTTTGTAACTTCATTTGAATGTTTAGTTCTACCATTAGGTATCCTTTTGTATGAATAAGGATTATATGGTCTTCATTTGGATAGATGATTCAAGATCATTTGAAGATGAGGTAGAATCAATGTTATTAGAATTAACTAGCATAGTAAAGTGGTTACAAAGGAAGTCCTTTCACCAAAAATAATCCTTCTTTTTCCAAGGTAGTTATATTTTTTTTTCCAAATTCCCTATATTAAAAAAACTACAACAATAAAAAACAAACCTTCATAGTCGAGAGGTCTAGACCAAGAGTGGTTTCTTACATACAAGATGATTTTTTTAG
The DNA here is from genome assembly GCA_037957365.1 of Torreya grandis. Classification (NCBI taxonomy): domain Eukaryota; kingdom Viridiplantae; phylum Streptophyta; class Pinopsida; order Cupressales; family Taxaceae; genus Torreya; species Torreya grandis. Next base: position 2,705,565 of record JARHVA010001918.1, read on the forward strand.
GTACATCCTTAGAGGTGTCAATATTCACTAAGATAATAGTAAAAGTAGTGTGAGAGAAATGATGATTATTTGTGTGCATTTATAAAAACTCACCTAGAGATTTACCAATTTCCTTGAAAATGTATTTATTCTAAAATAGAATTTGGATATGGGGTAGGTGAACCCAAATGGGCTTTATATTAAGAGGTTCAGTTATCATGGTTTCAAGACCAAGTCATGGTGATTTAATCTTCAAAAGTAGTTTTAAATATTTTACTTGTCCTTAATATGACTGAAAACAATAATAATGGAACTTTTTTCACATGGATATATTTTAGGTATATGTTTTAGCAAGGGTTGCAAATGCTTTGAAATCTAGGTATGAAGATCTTGATTTTATTGCCAATGATCCATGAATCTATAGATAACATCTTTTAATGAAAAGTATTATTCAAATTTGAGATCTTGCATATACTCCTCCTTAGAGAAGACCATTATTAGGCTAGGAGATGCAAGTTTGAGAGGTTTGGGATCTGCTCTTGGTGTTGGATTACAAGACATAATGTTAGTAAAGAAATTTGGTTTCAATATTTAGTCTTCTATCATCCACCATAGCTTACAACTCCATGACATCCAAAACCTTGTTAACATAAGAGATAAAGGGGGGATTTAAGTTATGGGATCTTTTCTTCGAACTGTTCATAGTAAATATAACTAATTTATTTAGGGGAGCCATTCATTTCTCTAGATCTGATAAATTATTCCTCTCATGTTTGGTTCTCCCATAAATCTACATTGAGACCTTTGTATGGCATGCATCTTCCTTTTATCCAACAATATTCCCTCACTTAACATCATTCTTCTATCCATCATTTTGAGTTATAAAATGACTGTGTCCATTATTCCCTATCTATAGATAAAAAAAACTACTAGTGGAAAGGTTATATTGACCTATAAATATAAAGGGTGTTGGATTCTTCTACTATATTTGGATGGTAGATTATTTATTTGTTCATTGATGTCAATTGATACAGGGTCGCCATCAAGCCAATGGGTGGGAAGAGGAGTTGGGGAAGACATTTGATAAATCATAAAGCACTTATTATAATGCTAGAAACATCTAATTTAAAAATAAAAGAGCCCATATTTGATATGCCATAACCATGTCTTATCTTCATATGCTATATTAATCAAGTTTCTCATATATTCTCAAATATTAAAAGGTAATATCTGATTCTTATAAATAGGTAAACCTATAAAAACGTTATTTCCTTGATTCTTTTCATATATTATACATTATTATAATTAGACACTACCTTATAGTTATTTTAATATATTTTTCCAACACTCACAATTTTTGTTTTAGCTTTGGGGTGTAATAAATATAATTAATACATTTATTACTTTTTATACTATTTACCTTGATAGTTCCCTTAATGTCAACCTCTAAATCTATTTCATTACTGAGTTTAATTTATTAGGTTTGAAACTTATATCTATCATAGAAAAAAATCATTATTTCCTATCATGTGATTGAAACAACTTGAGTCTAAGTACCAACCTATTTATGACTATTTTCATATTTTTATTTTTGAAAGATAATAGGAATGGAGAAACATACTCATTTCCATCAAATTAGCACTTATGCCTTTATTTCCTACTTTTAAACTACATTATCATTCAAAGAGACCATACCTATGGTAGTAATAACATTGAATATTTATATTATAATATCTCTCTCGACCTCTTCATCCTCGGTTCTCTCTTGAATAATTATGATTCTTGTATTTTCCTTGTCCTTGGTTACTTTGGTTATTTTATTTGTTTTGTACTTGGATTCTTTTATTTCTAACATTAGTTCATTCACTCCTTGTGATTTTTAATTTTGAGGTAAAATACTTCTCACCATATTTTTTAAAAGTTTCTCTTTGTTTTTCTTCATGGGACACAAACGATCCAAATAGTTGATCAAATTCAAGAGTAGTAAAAATGTTGAATTTTTTAACAATGATGGCAACATGGTTCCATCTTGGTAATAGATACTTGAACACATCTTCACACTTTTTAAACATTTATCCATGATTAACTATTTTATTGACTACATCCTTTACTCTTACACAAAGATAACTCACACTTTGAACTCTTATACCTTCAAGGCTTTCCACCTAAGGGTTTTAATTCTAATTTTTTAAACACTAATATTTTTCATGCAAGAAAACTCTTTCCATAACCATGGAATTAAAAGTGGTATTATCTCAAATGAAAACAACTTACAACACCCACTAATAACTCATAAAAGGATATAGTAACTTTTTGGGCATGACAAATTTTGAGTTTACACATTTGATTCATCAAACCCTAGCTTGTTAATTTCTTTTATTTTTATTTTTTATAACATACATCTTTCATTAATAGGTTCATACATCTTCGTTTTATTAATGAATATATAATTCATGGAACTGTTAGGGTTTGATCCTACACTTTAAAATATGAATTTTGAGTTTTCATCTTACTTATTCAATTACCTAATCAATTAGTCAAGATTCTTTCATATTATTAATGTGTATATCTTATGATACCTAGGAAGTCTATTATTACATTCACTAGTATAAAAAGTTATATATTGAGTGTTGATAATTATAATTTTATAAAACCACCACTTTATAACACTCATGTTTAAAAATTCCATTCACTAATGGCATGCCTCCTAATGTTGATTATTTTACATATGTGAATGATTGTGATTATTTTTATAATTTTGATTTTCATCTTCATGATTATGTTGTTTCATATGATGGATATGCTAATGACTATAATGATGACACTTATAATAATATGTATCATATAACTATTAATGTAAAAAACATTGAAAGAATAGATGAAAATGATTTTGAAGGCTATCTTTAGACTACCCCTAATAAATTCAAAGATATAATTTTGTTAGTTACTACAGAATGAGTTAAATGAATTAGGGACAACGAATACATACCTAAGCATACTCATATATATCTATTAAATAGGTCTAATCGAACTCTTAGAGGTATTTCATCTACATCAGGTTTTGAGTCTAGTCCTCCTAATAGTCCCAATGACACACCTCCTCCTCAAGTTATCCATTCTATTACTATTATTAGCATAGTGTATTACATTGTTATATGTTATCATAGTTTTTACATTATTATGTTAGTTAGTGGTTATATAGCTATATAGTATTTGGATAGTTACAGTTGTGATAATCGATTTTGTACATTATATATCTACCTCATTGTTCATGAATAATTAAATTGAATCATTTACTAATCTCATTTGTGTGAGTCCCTAATGGTTATTTCTATCCATTTTGGATGTTTATGTTGCTACTAATTTTATTTAGAGTTATCTTATAGATTTTTATGTTTAACAAATAATTCTCCTTATAGCTCACATTATTTGTGATAAGATTCTTCATGCTCATCAACTAACTCTAGAAATAGTCTATGAGAGGTGGTATGTTATGACTCCTTCTATGGCAATCGGGAGGTGTTGAATATTGTCAATAATCCGTTATTTCATAAAATAACCAAACACATTTAATTTTAGTGTCATTACATTCAAGAACACATCTTGAACCATGACATTTACCTTTAGTACCACCCAACAGAGTCATAGATAGTAGATATACTCACCAAGTCACTTGGCAAGGTGAAATCTGATCTATTTTAGGGGTATATTTTTAAAAATAATGTAATAAAGGGATAATGTTAGTGTAGTGTATTAAATTATTATATGTTAGTGTATTGTATTACATTATTATGTTAGTTACGTATTAGATAGTTACATAGTAGTTGGACAGTTATTGTTGTGATAACTAATTTTTTAATGTATATATTCAACTCATTGTTCATGAATAAAGTAATTGAATCATTTATTTATCTCATCTACACAACCTAAGGCCTATATGATTATTTATACTATGAATATAGATACTAATGTTCTACCATGATCTAATTATCAGATTTCATATTTTTATCTTGGACATAGTTTAAACACCAATTTTACCTCTATTGAAATTAATGCTAGTCATACAAATGCATCAATTCCTATGCATATCCATTTCGATTCTAAACATGTTAAAAATACTACAATATTTGTGCATCTAATGATGAAGTGATAAAACAATAACATCAATCTATTGAAATGAAAAGTGTGCAAATATTTTAAGCATCTAACAACACTAGCCATTTGATATCATTGTTTGATATATTAAACAACCCATTGGATATGGAGGTTATTATTTACTTTTTTATATAGTGCATAAGTTTACACTATATCAAAGTAATGAGAATCCTTTGCAACAAAATAGGGCTCATTTTATATTTTACATTAGTTTTTAATATGATGATTTTTTAGTTGTAAAGACGTTCCCTATAAGTCTCACTATATATGCCTTATCTTGGTTCTACACCCTACTATTAGGATTTCTTTATTGGTATAATAACTAGGTCAATATGTTATTATCTCATCATTCCTTGAACATTAGTCAAAAGATCACATTTTTTAAAATTTAACAAACTAAAGAAGGACCTAGTGAGTAGATTTATGATTATGTACTTAAATATAAAACTATGCCTACAAAAATGTCACATAAAATCCATAATAGTGTTTTTTAATGTTTTTTTGTAAATTATTTTTCTCCAACCACTTAAATATGAAGTCATGTTTAATACTTATGAATGTTTTGATGAATGTTTTCATGTAATACATAATATTGAGATTAATCTTATGGAAGATAATGTGCTTCATTATTCAACTACTTCCTTTACCTTTACTATGTCCAAATATCAAGGAAATTCAAAATGAAAATCTAAGATTAATGATGCACCTAGTTTTCAAACTATGAATGAGGCCAAAAAACATAAATGGAATTTAATAACTATAGGATAGGATTACCCTTACTAATTATAGGAATGATATTTTATTACAAGGCTACCATACCCATCTCACAAAGTGATTAAACACTCACTCGAATTCTAATTGATTACTTTATGTGATGTCTATCAATTAGATACTACTCAAAGTTTTCATAAATGGTATGATGGAAAAAAATATTATGATTACCATAGAGATTATGGAAATTAAACTAATTATTTCTTCATACTATGAGATAATATTCAATATATCATCAATAATAACATTAGTCAAATACAAGGATAAAATCTCACATTGAGCTAGTATCTTGAAATGCATAATAAATAGTTATAAATCTTCAATAATCCATTTCCAAATCATCATAACAAATAGAAAGACAATGTGCATATGACAACATCCATACATCATTCAACTATTTCACATAAGCATAAAATTAATACCATTATAGGCATGATTTTTAGTTCTCAATGGAAAGCATCTTCTACTAATTTTTTCCTCCACAAGATACAAAAATGCAAATCAAAATATCATCCCTTAGACATTCATGCTCTTTTTTAATACCATCCTTCTATTACACATGACATTATGATTTAAAACCATTCCAATAAAAAACTAATTATGATTGTATTTATATCTATTAGAGGCTATAATGAATGAGATATACTTCATATAGCTATGATACTAGGATTTATTATGGATATACATGCATAATTCTTACTTGTATTACACTATTATTTGATGTCAGTCTTAAGAAACTTATAGTTTTATTCTACATAATGTTGGCTATTGATCTGTAAAATATATTACTTGGATGCCCATGGTTTAATCAAATGATAGTGATAACTTGTATACTACATAATTATATCATGTTTTCACATAATGATGAATTAAATACTATTTGTGGCACATCATGTGAACCACATATCTACCTTTGATAAAAGTACTTTTTATTAGCCTTTAAAAAATTCTAATCATTTTTTAATATTGCCTCTTCTACTATTGATTTTAATAAAAATAATTTTTTTTGTTTAGTCCATCCTTAAAATACTAGGTTATGTGATATACCCTCAAGTTGTGATTGTCCTTAATATAAATGTCATTGTAGTATGCACACCCATGATGAAGTTTAATTGTGTTTAAACCAATCCCTTTCAAGAAGTAAGCATATTTTTGTTTCTCACTCCTCCTTAGTTGTTTTGCACCTACTAATCTCATGCCTAAGATGACCCGATCTAGTTTGTAATTGAGTTGTCAATATTTTTTACTTTCATTTTATTTTTATTCTATGAAGGTCTTTTCATCACATCCCCATGTGGGATTAAACTCTGACATAGTGTTCTTTCTTCCTTACTAGTTTTTTTGATCACATGGCTATCCTAAAATTCTCTCTCTCTCTCTCTCTCTCTCTCTCTCTATATATATATATATATATATATATATATATATATATATATATATATATATATATATATATATATATATATATATGTATGTATGTATGTATGTATGTATGTATGTATGTATGTATGTATGTATGTATACAATTTCATAATTAGTGTTTGGAAACTATTGCATAATAATGCCCCATTTACTCATCTTAATTTTTTTTTTGTATCATCCATGTATTATTCATTCTTCTAATATTTTTCTTTATCATTATTACAGGCCACCAATGTGTCTCCAAGTTTTGGGTTTATTTTAGATAAATTATCATCTAAGTCATTATTGATTCCTTCAACAGGAAAGTGCATGTTTTATCTAATAGAATCTCATATGAAACCAACATTTTGATTTTATGGTTGCTTGTGATTGAATATTTTCAATTATTTCTATTTGTCTCCATTTTAGGTCAAATACATTGTTTCTCAAAAATCCACTGCTATATAGAACTACCAGGATAACAAGCGGGATGAACAAGGTTGTATTGGGTTTCTAGTCCCAAACTTTTATATTCTTGCATCTATTTTGTAGAGTATAAATTCTTCCACCCCCTTCTATTATTTAATTTTATTCAAGATTTGGATTCATATTAAAAATGCTCTTATTCTTATTATTTTTTAAATATATCAAACAATGTAAGATTAAAATGACCTAATATTCAAATAATCTTGAAACAACTATAGTAAATTATGTTTCAACAAAAAATTATAGCATGACCAACTACGAAAGGAAACAAATATACTTATATTAATCAATTATCCCAAACTAAATGAAAGTTTTATATCCAATGTTCAACAGCTATAACTATAAACTTTTTCCTATTTGATATTTAAATTAAAACCCTCATTTGCATTTGGGTTTATAGACATATAATACAATATCTGTATTATTTATGTTTAGGACACACATATCAATGCTAAGGCTATTACGATGTCGAAATCCATTTTTTTATTATGTGGATACAAAACACAAAAATTTCATATTCTATCACATCCACTCCAAACATGGTGGTCTTGTTTCTCTTTAAACTTCATATTTTAGTAACTAGGATGCATTCACAAAATGTTTCATTTCATTATGTAATATTTTTATTAATCAAATATTTTACACTGAGGAAACTATTACACTTGTCTAAGATATTTCACAATATTCAACAATCAACATAATCATATCTTTCATAAAAAATACTATAAAAAAATAGTAGATACTAACCATTTCATAGCTATTATTAGCAAAGTTACAATGAAAATTAATAATACAATTAAATTCATTGTACATCTTCAAAAGAATAATGTTTCTACACTACATCTACAAGAAAGTAAAGTTTTTATAAAACAATCATAAAAATAAAACTAAGTAAATAGTAACCATTTCATAACTCTTATCGGAAAAGTTACCATGTGAAATAATTACACAGAGAATTCGTCACCACATTTTCCTTCCCCGGAGAGAATCGAGTGTACTATTATTATCATTTCACCACAATCACTCGAGCAATAGCGATGCTTACACCTCGAATCACTATTTAACTATGTTTTCCTTTTTAATTTGTTTGATTGAACTGTACTAATGTAGGGAAAAAATATTAAAAAATCTCCAATGAAAAGTCAAACAAATATCCCAATTAAGAAAAATCATTATAACTTCAAGTAAAAATTAATACAAACATTTATTGATTTGAGCCTTAATAGTTTCCATTTACAAATTGATATAAGCATTCAAATTATTAGTTTCCATTATTATGTATATGTTTTTATATCTTAACTCAAAATAAAAGAATAATGATTTTATAAAAATCATTTTTGATGAATCTAGTTAAAATTTAAAGAGCTTTTAAATGATGATTAACTTAGTATTGGTTGATATGAATTGTATAAGAGAATTACATACAAAATGAGATTGTTTATTCCATATATAATATTTAATTTTGATTTAAGATTTGATTAATTCAATAAAAATATTATTGAAACCCAAAACTATAATCAATAATAATGTTTTATTTCAAACAAAAAGATAAATTTTTTCTGAGAATATTCTTTTGATTTACAATATTTATAAAACTAGCTATAAAAAATCTCAAAAATATTATTTATTTTTCTAATTATAATTTATAAATCATATATTTAGGTGAAATTGATATAAATGTTGAGTGTAAGACTCCCATAGCTTTACCCTTGATTCTAAATTTGTAATTCGTAAGATAAAATGGTTCTTAGATTAAAGGTTTAGAGCTCCATCTGAGTTCAGAAAAATATGTTTACATGATATTTATAATTTAAAAATCAATGGACAAAATTAGAAATAATAATTATAAAGTTAATTAACAATGAGCAAAAAGTGTTTCAGAAAAAAGTATAATGTTAATTAACAATGAGCAAAAGTAATTATGGATGTAATTGTAAAGTCGATAGGTCGTGTTTAAAAAGTCAATTGCATATAACCTATTGGAGGTAAAGTAGTAAAAACAAAAAAGAAAAAGAAAAAAGTTTGATTCCACCCTATGTTTCAATCCCACCTATAGCTAGTGTTTCTAGAAGCATGCCAAACATTTTGAGAAAGAAAGAACGATGGTAATTATTGTTTTTATTGAATTTTCCTTTTATAAGAAGAAAATATACTAATTTTATTAATTTTTCACATAAAATAAAATTTGTAAAGATTTTTATCACTATTATTAATATATGTTGGAAATAAATCATACTTGGATCGATGATGGGTTGATTATAGAGGGCTCAATAGCTTAATTGGTAGAGCACTCCAACATCAAATGGAAGGTCCTAGGTTCGAGTCCTAACTGGTCCATATGAACTATATCTCACATGTGATATCAAAACTAGTCTAGGATCCCTAAGCACCAACAGTGTCGCTAAAGGGGAGGTGTTGGAAATAAGCCACACTTGGACCAATGATGGCCTGGCCATAGAGGGACTACTAGATCAATTGGTAGAGCCCTCCAACAACAAATGGAAGGTCCTAAGCTTGTGTCCTAGATGGTCCATATGAGATGTAGCTCACAATTTGTTTGTATTTAATGATAACTTTCATCATCTTATCAATAATGATCAAATTATTGTTCACACAAATTATCTATTGGGAATGGATTTTATGATTTTGTGTATCATGACCGAATTATGGTGACGTAAAGGGTTTTGTTAAATGCAGGTATTGATGTGATAGTTTGAGATATTACTTACACATATTATATGATACACCATTTGTTGGATGGTTCAACCATATAGAGGAAACATTATTGTGATTGTATGTTCTTAATCTGGGATTCTATAAAAAATATGTTACAGTGTTATCAAAATTTTGGTATAGTGTTTGAGGAGTAGTCCAAGTCCATCTATCCCAATAATTTACATTCCATTGGAAAATGTATGGTGGAAGCTAACAATGCCCTTCTATTTTATTAGTCAATGTTTTAAAGTTGAAGTTATCTGAGACTCCTTAAAAAAGTCAAGGGAAGATCCAAAAAATATTCCCAAAACAAAATCAAATGCATTTCCTCTAAATTAGTCATGAGAGTTTTTTTGGCTCCCAGTTGTACACCTCTTGCACTCAGCATTTCACACTTGGTAGTATGGAAAATGTGTGCTATGTACCTAGGGATATGATATATTGATGTATATGGGTTGATGGAGATGTCGACATGTGGCACACATCCCCTTAATTAGTTATATGGGTACAATATATTAGGATAATAGAGTAACTTGTGGAAGTAGTACATTGGGTAATGGTCCGCCTACATTGGAATTATGAGGTTATCTATCCATGGGTTAGATAGATGTATATATATAGGAGATGATTATCATGGAAAGGATATCAAGTAAGCATTGAGCCTTCTATTGTAAGAGGATATTGGAGGTTGTCCCCTCGAAGAGACATTGTGGAGTTATTCCTTCCTAAAGGAGTATTATATGGTGTTTCCCTACCTTAAGGGTATTTTTGCATATATTAAATAATCAATATCATTACAAGTGGTATTAGAGCTTCGATTTGGGCAATTTGTGGAGTGAAACCTTAGTTTTTTTTTTGAATTGTCAATAACTTTTGATTGGTTATGAATTTTTCAACAAACGTTTTAATGGGTATGGATAATATTTCAAATAAATCACAATAAAAAAATCAATATTTTTTGATTTGTTTTGAGGGAGATATTACTATTTTATATTTTATAATAATTTCACTATATCTTCCAAAATATAAGGAATTGTTATTCAAAATTTTTATTGGAGATGTAAGCAGATATAAGAGAAGCATAGTCAAAATTTTAGAATTTGTTGAGTTGTTTTACGTGATTTGATGCTATTTTATACATCAATTTTGACATTTTAGGGTTTCATGAACCTTAATTTTTTTTGTGGATCATGGAGTTTCAAACATTTTCAAGGGAAGATGATATTGATGCTAGAGAATGGTGGATCCTTTTGGATAATCATTTTACAAAAACTTTTGGGCAAATATGATTACTTCTTTTTTTGTCTGGGCCTGCACTACATTGGTTTGATCAATTGAGCTGCACAGAAAGGTTTTCTTCATGGAATGAAATGAAACAAATCTTTTTAGATCATTGGGATATAAAACAAGAAATAGAAAAATAAAAAAGTAGTAGAAGAAGAAGCAAAAAATAAGAAGAATTGGATGATAAAGGTTTAAATTATTTGGCTCCAAAGAAATTTGAGTCAATTTTTCAATTTCATGGATGCATTCAAAAGAAAAGGGTTATTGTGTCCATAAAACCTACCACTAAGTATAAATTCATCAACATGAATGTGTTCAAGCATCTACATGTTCAAGTAAAGAATATTAAAGAGGTTCAAGTAGATGGTAAGAATATTTCAATATTTGAAGATCTGAAGCTCATTATGGAAAAATATGTTTTGCATTAAGATTTTTATGCTTTGGACATGGATGATATGGATATAGTTCTTAGATATACATAGTTAGATACTTTGGGAACAATGAATATTAATATTCAAAAAATGTTCATGAAGTTTTGGTATAGGAAAAAGAAGATCACTTTACAAGATATCATAGTGAAAAAGGCACCAATAACAATCCAAGTAGATCATGAGGATGAAATTGAAATAGGTAATGAAGATCATGATGAAGATTCAGATGATATAGATAAAGACACACTACAAATGAACACTTCATCTACTCAAAAGACAAAGAAGGAAAATGTGGAAGAGGTAGAAGCAAATGTGGATAAGGTCAAAGTTTTGGAAAAGGTTGAGGTATATAGACACCCACATCATCATGAGAGGAAAAAATCATGGAACCAAGTGAGAAAGTGTCATAATAGCAATCATTTTGTCTAGATAGGAAATAAAACTTCCAATCATTATGGATATGCATGGAATCCAAAGAAAAAATACTATGGCACATGGAATGAATGGGGAAATCATTATGACTATGCATGGAAGAATACCTACTATGGTCATGGTTGGAATCAGAGAAGCGCAACGAAATATGGTACATGGAATAAAAAGAGGAATAATTATATGCTGGAACACCAAAGTAGTATAATTTTGACATGTACAAAATCAGAGGTGCATAATGGATTTCGGACATAAGCTTGGAGAAATATCACCTGCTAAGATCACATATGGATGGTTAGATGATCGAGATTGGAGACAAGTGTGCAATGATTTGAAGCACACTCATTATTTGGTTTCTTCCTATGTTTTGGGGATGAAACATGTCAAAGAGGGAAGTAATGCTATGTACTTAAGGATATGATATATTGACGTATATGGGTTGATGGAGATGCCGACATATGGCACACATCCCCTTAGTTAGTTATATGGGTACAATATATTAAGATAATAGAGTAACTTGTGGAAGTAGTACATTGGGTAATGGTCAGCCTACATTGGTATTATGAGGTTATCCATCCATGGGTTAGATAGATGTATATATATAGGAGATGATTATCATGGAAGGATATCAAGTAAGCATTGAGCCTTCTAGTTTAAGAGGATATTGGAGGTTGTCCCCTCAAAGAGACATTGTGGAGTTATTCCTTCCTAAAGGAGTATTATATGGTGTTTCCCTATCGTAAGGGTATTTCTACATATATATTGAATAATCAAGATCATTACAATGTGGATGATAAACCCAATTATACATCATTATATTTGGGGAAAGGTTTATAATTAGGATGGAATGAATGTAAACAATGACTGGAAGACACCGACAAAGGGTATAGTTAACTCCCTACTACTTTTGGCTTTGCTTGAATGAAGGTGAGAGGACCTATGGGGTATCTTGTCTGCATGGATTGATACTACAATTCAATCTCCGTGGGGATTATTGGCACAAAAACACAAATTTGAGTAGAGTATAATCAAACTTGTTCACTCTATTCAAGAAGAGTTATCACACAGAATGAATAAATGCTTCAAGTTAGACACAAGATACTAAATACAAATGTAAATGTGATTACAACCTTTATTTATAAGGAAAATTTTGACAACTTAGGGATAAATGGAATACTACAATGCTAAACTTTAAATAGAAAAGTACAAACACATTACAAATTTGTAACATTGATGCATCTGTAGGAAAATAACACTTACAATAGTCAACAAGCTATATTATTGATAGGGTAGGGTAGGTAAGATAAGTTAAGTATATTAAAGAGTAGTGTGGTGGATTTCAAATATAAAGAATTCCTTTAAAAGGCATGTTATTATTCCTTGAAATATGCAAAATACTAGTAAACAAGGTAAGGAAATTATAAGGAATGATTTGCATTCATTGGTTCCAATGTAATGGAAATATTCAAAATGACCCCTAAATCCCTAAAGCATACACTGCAACTAAGGCTTCAAGCACTTTCTCTGGTCAAATCACTAAATCTAGGGTATCCTTAAAATACTATCAACAATACACTCCCAAATCAAAGTGTGAAAAGGAGTTTATAACCTAGATATATGCCAAAACAATTTCCATTGATAAACACAAAACTAGATAACCAATCAACAAAGCATGAAGAATATATTATTGCATTTCATTAACAAGATACAATATAAATCACATGTATTTTTCCATTAACTTGAAAATAATATTTACGTACATCATGTTTATAATGTTAATATGGGAATAAGCATGGTGTATTTGCTCTAAAATAGGGTAGACATATGCATGCTCTCAGAGATTGATAGTGATTGTACAAATGTGACCACCTTAGCAATAGAGAAAAAACACACAACAAGAATCTTAAAAATGAAAAGGTCTATACAAAGAGGAGACTTTTGGAAGTTGAAAGAGCCTAGGACATAATAAAACCAACAAAAACCTTGCAAAGAAGACAAACCCTCTTTACTTATACAAATTTCTCACCCCAAATAAACTAAGAATATTCTCCAACTAGAAGATTCCCTTTATCATGTCTGAAAACTCATGCTCTTTCAAGGAAATCGTCCTGGTAACTACCTATACATGTCATGATGAAGATTTGATAACAAAACATTTATTTCCTTTGTTGGAAATTTGTTGCTCCTAAGCTCGAGGGAGAATATTCCCTTAAGAGCCAAAACAAACTCTTGTCTTCATGTGTAATTGATTTGCATTACCTTCAACTAATCATTTTCCTAGCTAAAATCTCATGGACAACTATCCTGCTCCTTGTGCAAGCCAAACAATACCCCTGGCTTTGTAATGATTGCATAATATTATTTTAGTTATGATGTAAGAAATGAAGGATGCATGGCCATTTGAAAAATATCCTTCCAATGGCCCACCTTGGTCTCACAACCCCTGTGACAAATTTCTTCCATGGAGGTATTCAATAATGGCCAAATATTAGAAAATGAAACTAAGTTTATTTTTACCTTTTTGCCTTTCGAGTTCAATGTGTTTTCATTACATTTTCCATTTTGATTTTTAGGGTTGATGCCAAACCTAATAAAGTCCTATGGATTTTTGTATTTACTTTTTATTATGCAGGGATTTTGGATCCATTTTACAATTTTGGATCTTTTAGTTTAGTGAGATTTTAGATTCTGGGTGAAACTTTACATGCTAGCAGGAATCTGGAAGTCTAGTGCACATTTGCAATTTGCAAATTTGCAACTTGCAATCTAATATTGTAGTTCTATCCAAAATTTATGATATGGACTTGGGAAATTCAAATACAATTTTGCAAATTACAACTTGCAAAGTTTCATTCGGCTTGAAAACTTTCGCTTTAACTTTGGATGTTTGAAAATATGAAAAGTTTCCTTCTTCTTTGAAAGTTCCATCATAGACCTCCCTTCATGTTGATTTTTACCTATCTCCTCAATATTTTTGAACCTGTACTTACATTTATCACTTCCCTTGGAATAGAAGTAGGGCTCGTAGTTAGCTCCAAGGAACCTATAATTTATATTGAATCTTTGGTAATTGCAGGATCAACCCTTCTTGGTTCTAAGAAATAAGGAGACCCAAGCTGATATGTAGGAACACCATCTCCAGTGTCAGTCAATGACCACTCAATGTAAGATGTCTTAGCTCCTATCCCTTCATGTTTTACCTCAAGGCTAGATGGAACAACTAGAACTAAGATAGTCTTCGGTTGTGAGAGTTTTGGGGTTATGAACTTAGACAAATATCAATGAGGTATTATTGGAAAGAATATTCCCTGTACTACCATTTTGATTCCTAGTTTGAGTGATGGATTCTCAGATGGTGCCGATCTTACAAGTCAGTTCATTAAAGTGTGTCATTTGTTAACAAGTTGAGAAACAAAATTGACAAATGGAAATGCTAGCATAAATATCCCAATACTTTTTTGATCCTCAGAAGGATGCCCATCATCTTGGAGCAAAAGACCCATTGTAAACACTGTTGCTTCACATAGAAGGTAGATACCTTGTACTATTTGCACTCGTCTTCTGGTGTATGGCTTTAATAAAATTACATATGACAATTGAACTATAATAAAACTAATTGCTACACTTGTTTGGCTCTAGGAATGATCTAACAAGGGATATGATGAAAAAATAATTTATAATGTCGTTTACATAAAAGGATAAAAAACAAAGTATGCAGACCTAGCAGACCCAATAAT
Organism: Torreya grandis; assembly: GCA_037957365.1. Taxonomy (NCBI): domain Eukaryota; kingdom Viridiplantae; phylum Streptophyta; class Pinopsida; order Cupressales; family Taxaceae; genus Torreya; species Torreya grandis. The sequence continues at coordinate 2,720,953 of JARHVA010001918.1, forward strand.
CCTTTGAAATAGTACTACTATTATATTTTTATCATTATCATAAGTAATAGCCCCCATCCTTCCAATACTATTTGTATCACTGTCAATCTTTTTCCAACAGTTATCGATAATATTATGAGATGGGCTTGCTTGAAAACAAAGATGCCTATAATTAACACTATTATTAGTTGCGTGATGGAGGCAGCCATAAACAATTCCTGTTGCATTCATATAATGCTGATATTAAAATGATTCTTCATTTCACCTTTGGAAGTTTTAATCAATAAAACCATTCCTTAGAATAGTAGTGTACTCCTATATTTGCACTGGTTAAGTACATAAAAAAACATCTACATACCTCTAGAACAACTTAACCTATTGAGGACACATGCCCTTTTGCCTATAATAGTTTCATGGACCTTATTGCTTAGTGGTTTTGTGGAAGTTAACATGTTTGTAATCTACAGGTTTTTATTTTTCAATGCATTCTATGTCGGGTTTCGAAACTGGGCATGCAATTTACAAGTTACAATATCTAAAATTACATTTATTCTCAAAACTTCCACCATTCCCTTCATGCTTAAACATGGTCAACACCTTGCCACAGGTTTTGGGGTTTTAGGGATTGGTATACACTTTACAACTTGCAGTTTTAAGATTTGTTTTTTGCACATTGTTTCTCCCAACGAGATCTTGACCTGCCTTCCATGTAGGCATCAACTAGCTTAAGCATGGCTTTAGATGTTGGAACGCTTATTATTGGCATGGGATTTCATGCATGTACATGGCCCCTCTTGATTTTCCATGTCGACTTTGAAGACATATGGTGTGGGGCCCTTGGAGAAGTATTGTAGCATTTAACCTTGAACTTTTTACCACTTAGATTCCACGTGGACTTGAAAAAGCTAAACGTGAACTCCCCTTGATGTTGGTACTATAAATTTATTTCCAAAATATTATTATGATAATTATTATATATAATATGAAATATTTTAGGACAATATTTCCACCTCATTGAGACATTAAAAATACCGAACTTTGAGCATTTACCTAATAATTGATATACACTTTTTTTGTAGTGCTTTTTTTTGCTGGAATAGAAATAGATACAACCATGTTGATTCTCATTCAATATGTGGTTATAAATCATGTACATTCAATTAATCTTAATTTTATATAAACTAGAAGTTATTTTGAAGGTGCAAGTTATGCTCAAAGGGATGTGTCTTTATATTTTAAATTTTTTTAATTTAGTGCTTATGAGTGTGAAGAAGATGAGGAGTAGTAATGAGCAAAACAGACTTTGTAAATTGTATTTTTGTGTTTATTTGGAAAGGTTTCATTTATTGTAAATGTTATGGAAGAGGTATTACAGTGAGTCTTATTTTGTCTACTCTTCTAAGATTTACATAAATATTATCCTTCAATTTTGCATCACTGTCAAATGTAGATGAAGGATTGATATACTTGTCATACATTGAGTGTACTCTTGATACGATAGTGAATGCCAACCCTTAATGATCAATGTTGACAATATCAATTATTGATTTATTGAGAGTTATTCCTTGTGCATTATGTATGGTTAGAACTTGTACCATTTTGATAGGCATTTGGTAATGACTACCCCATATAATAAGAGGAATTGGAAGATGTGTTAGATTTTGCATATCCATGGGGGACTACATTATTTTTTGAAATCAATAACCACATACATGGCTAAGGAATGTGGGTTTGAATATGACTTGTAGAAAATGTGAATAATTTCTCTGACGGGTTACACCACTAGTTTTTATCTTACCTATAAAGTGTTATCTCCCTTATGCAAAATGCATCACTGAGAATTTTTTATTTAAGACATATTTTGTTTCACACCATGTTTTGCTTTCCCATGAGTAGAAAAGGACACATATAAATACAAATATCAGGGCTAACTTTCTCCACTACAATATGTACTTATTTTTTAAATTCTACCTTAATTCTTACACATTTATAATTATCATAGTACCTTTATTCTTACACATCTGTAACTATCATAAAATTCATTGAGGATCTATTGAATTCTTGTTTAACTTTCTATGATATGAACCCTTGAAAGATACACCTAACAACAAAGTGATTATTGGAACATACTACATTTTTTAGTTTAAATAGAAGGAAAATTTCTTGTGTGTATGAACATCAAAGGGTATTTGTTGACATTTTCATATTCTTACAAGACCTTTTTCAGCATGTACTTATGGTTTTTATTGTATCATAATTCTTACAATTGTTTAAATATAATAAAATTTAAGGACTATCTATTGGATCCATGTTTAACTTGCCATGGTTTGAACCCTTAGGAGACACTTGATGACAGAGTAGTTTTTGGAACATGATACATATGTTGATTTAATTAAATGGAAAAAATCATGTGTCTATGAGCATCAAAGAGTATTTTTTGATGGTTTACAATGTTTCATTCAGACAACATATAGCTTATAAGAAAAAACAATTGATAATCATGTTGTGTTTCAGATCTACTTTTTGGTTTTTTTTGTGTAGGCTAGAACCATGGAGGGTAAGGAAATAAATATGGTCAAATATATCATCCTCAAGGTTGGTTCATTTAGTAACAAAAATATTTGAATTTCGTGATCTTGAGAGCTAGTTCTAAATAAATCCAAGTTATAATTTTGATTGGTATTTCTAATAATTTACTCATTTTAGTTATGACACATTGAATTAGCATATTGTTTCTTTGTATCTAAGAGTAAAGTCCAATTTGATATAAATTAGGGATAGCCCACACAAAACATATGCCAAAGAGGCCATAAAAAATAGTTGAGTTCAAACAAGATTGAAATGATCTTAGATTCTTCAAGAGGAACCTATGGCATGAGTCTCAATTTCCAAACATGAATAGACCCCTACAGGAAACCTCCAACTCCACTTAAATAGGTACGTATATTCTTACTGCAGACTAGCTCTAAAAAAGGAAAGATGTGATTGAAGAGGATGGTAGAGATATATTATGAATTTAACTTGTTTAGACCACTATCATGGTGGTAGGTTCAATATCATGTGTTTTTTGGATGGATTAAATAGAATAGGAACACCAACCTACAACCATAGTCTTGAAGTTTCTCAAAACCCTATCAAACCTACATAGTCCAGTCATATGAGTCTATATTGAATAATTTGTAGTGTTAAAAGGTATATTCATGTTATCCAGCTATAACATGTTTTGCAGAAGGAATGCAGGACCTAATGAATCCATCCATAAATTTAGTTGGGTAAATAAAATAGGGGGGATGCCCTCTATTTTGGATCAAATAGAGGGCATTCCCAATCAAGTAAAAGACTATAGTTTTACTATTTGGATTTTGTACAGATGACATGAGGAGTTTTGGAATATTATATAATGGTGTGGAATGTTTGTTTGGACATGAAAAAATTTGGAGAAGACCTCACAGTCAATAAAAACCACTCAAAGTTGGTCATGGGCAACTAGATCACAGTTAGGCATATTAGTCCCAGATATAGACCTAAGCACCACTAGGGTATAGATTAATTCACATGACCATGAAACATTTCCATTTCAGTTATGAGACTTCAAGGGGAGGTATAAGGTTGATCGAATCCATTGTTTTGCATGGAAATTACACAGAGTGGTCATTTTTGACCTAAAACCATCTTAGGGGTGTCAAAAATCAAACAAAACCTTGATAGGCCATTTTAAAATGATCACATTTGTGTTGAAACCAAGCATGATACCTATATCTACTATGGGTAGTTTGGGAGGGTCCTATACTCAATATTTGTGGAATTTGTCTGGAGGTTGGATGTTGGGATTTTATGAACAATCCTTAACAGTTCAAACAACTCAAAACCCTCCTTAATCTCTTATCTAAGCCTTGATGGAGAAAATAGGAAATAATATGCACTCATAGGGGTTCATTTGGACATGAAATTTCCTCAGACATGTTTATCACTCACTCAAGATCTTGGACATCCATTTGGTTTGTACCTTACTTATATGGATAAGTTAAATTCAAGGTTCTTTTATAGGATTTGACTTGTTATGTAGGTATAGAGGACTTTTGATTAATGGAAATTATTTATGAGATCTATAGGGAATTATTATAACTCCCTATTCTCACCTCTTCTCTCAGTTAAGCTCAAAATTACCTCTGCTACATAGTTCATTTTAAGCAATCTTGGATAGATAGTGAAAAGAGTGAGTGACTGCCTAGTGAGAGGATGAGAATCTTGTTTTTGGATCCATTTAATGTATAATTCATACATTATAAGGTAAAATAACCTTGAACACTTTATCCTAACAAATCTTACATTGATTTTTTTGATCAATTGAAGGCCATCTTGATGACGAATGTGAAAAATAAAGCCTATAAAACCAATGAATGATTACAAATGGTGAGTACAAGTGTCATAAAGAAGGCTATCAGTTAGGGAAGAATTTTTTACCTTTTTTCCAACTCCCTAAGATAATTCCTATGTGTCAATTCTTTTTATTTGTTTGCGTAATCAACAGATGCCTCATCATGAAGTCAATTTTCAAGAAGGGCATTTGAGGATCCTATGCTAGTTTGATGAGTTTTTCATGATTCAGATGGACACTTGTCCAAAAATACCTTCATGGTCTATTCTCCACTTTATTATTATTCAATGTAGCTAGTACACATCTATTGACACTTGTTCTTGTGACGTTTGAGCTACACTTCTCTCTATTCTCACATGTTCTATACTTACAAGACATTTTGGATTTTGTAAGGATTCCACACCTAGTATGGTGAAGCCCTAGTATTTTGATATTATATTTGTCCTTTGAAATAAATATTTATAATATGGTTTTGAGTTTTTAAACTATATTTTCTAAGTGTGTGAAGTGGTGCATAGTGAAGTGTCTAGTGATTAGTATCTATCCTTACCTTCTCTTTACTCTTCCATGTTTGATGCAAGTAGTTTCCACTCTAACAGGTCACATGAAGTGTAGTAAAGTGAATTTTACTATCGTTAAGTGTAATGAGTTGCCTTAGTATCTTAAATATGACATTTGGTTCACTCATCTTGAGTATTTCAATGCATATCACCTCCATGTTTGAATTACTAATGTTAGAGCAATTTAGGATTTTGAGACTAGTGTTGTGAGTCATGTTTCTTATTGAAATTATATGTTAGTCTAGTATAGATATTTCTAGTGTATAAACTCATTTGAGTAATTTATTTTCTTTCTATTCTACCCGCTTTCATAAAATCAAACAAGTAGAGTAGGTGATAAGCAAGCAAAGTGAGATTTAGGGAGATAACACTTAAACCTAGAGGTTTACCTCTACTATAGGCAACCCACATGCCTAGAGGTAATCTAATGTTGACCAAATCTTAGAGTAGGTTTGAAAAACCATATCTAGGGTGAATATTTGGTGACAACATAGCCCATACAAGAAAATCAAGATCTATAGGCCCTATAATTGTAGGTCCTCATTTTGGACTAAAACCAACAATCCTCCAAAAAAGAATAAGGTTAAGAAGGAATCATATATCAATGAATACAAGGGAAGAGATAAAGACTAATGAATATGTCTTGATGAGTTGATAGCCATGAGGTGTTGAAATGGCATGGATAAAAACATTTAAGAGGTTTGCAGGCCTAGTACCCCTACATAGGTCTGAGTACAAGAATGAGACTAATGTTATAGAGCATTATGAAGAATTAAAATGAACATTGAAGTGAGAAGGAATGTCCATAAAGTTGAAAAACTTTCAGAATGCCATGACCGAGATGAGAAACAAAGTTCAAGGCCTCATGCTCAAACCCTTCTCCTTCATCCACACCTACATCCACTTGAAACTTAGCAGTCTATAGCAAGAGTATACTTGGAGAAGATATAAAGTTTAGATAAATTCAAAAGATTTGGAAACCCTCAGTAATGTGGTAGTAATATTCAATGTATTGAAACAAGTTTATGACCCTAAGACATAGTCAACACTCATAAATTCAACACATAAAACCACTTTGAGAATGCAGAAGGGTATTATGTGTTGTGAAGTCATGATGACTTAAAAGTGAAAATTTAAAGGATTCCAGACTCCGAAGAATATGACAAATCCATGGATATGTTTAGTGATTGGAAATGTAAATCTTGAAAACCCTTGGTTTCACTCTAGATACCATAATGGACACTTCTCTCTCTCTCTCTCTCTCTATATATATATATATATATATATATATATATATATATATTATGCCCTTATTTCCTTCTCTCAGTTCTTTATATATTTAGTCTTAATTGTCTAAGTTTGTATCCTCCACCTAGGTATGGTGAATCCTTTCCCATTTTCATCATTTGATCAATGAATAATAGCCTAGTTTTACCTTTTGCATGGAATTTATTTAATATGAATGCTTGATTAATTTATCTTGATAAGTGATAGTCTTAATTCCTTGGCATGTTTGGCCTTATTTATCAATCAAGTTCAGTTTAAAATAATTTTGGAGGCATCTTGAAGAATCCAAATAGAGTGTGTAGTGGTTTAATGATTTCTATTTCATTATTTAAATTTCATGACCTCTTTATTAGTCCTCATACCTCAATATTGCTTCACAATCCTTCATAATAAACATTGATGTAGAGAGGTAGATTTGGATTGGTATCATGTGTAGGTTAGTCTCTTAGTTGAAGTACAATTATAGTTTGTTGGTAGTGATAATATATATTTAGTGAATTAACTCAATTAGACTAGGTTTCTCTCCCTTTTCCTAACAAGTGTTAGAGTAGTGTTTGAGCCTGAGTGAATAATCAAGGGGAGCTAGTCCTTTATCCTAGAGATTCACCTCTCTAATGGGGTACCCAAAACCTTGAGGTGTTTCCACTTTACATAAAATTTTTAAGGCTTAAACTACCTTCCAAATGGTGAAAATTTAATTGATAACACTATCCATTTTCTCTATTATGTGGCATTTAAGTGGATATGTGTGTTGGTACATAGCTAGAGCTCAATTCATATAAGGTTCTTGTCATCTATGAATTAAAAATTTATTTCTATTTGAATTCCATTTATTATATAGGTTTTGATCATGCCACATATCTAAAAATTCTCATTGAATTTGTTGAGTTGTTTGCACTTTGTTATGCCTTTTGCTTTGAATGTCATGGTTTGATCTGATGTAAACTTAGAATTTTGATGGATAGGTTCATTTTGTCTTCCAATGAAAATTTATATTTCTAATTGATAGATGACCCTATGAAGGCATTTATATTTGTGTCTCATGTGGGACTAAATTATTTGATATAGTATGCTTTATTCCTTCCTAATTGTTTTGTCCACATGGATATCTTGAAATTCTCTCTCACATACTTTTCTATTTCCGCATTAGTATTTGGAAACCTTTTCATGTTAATAACCCATTTAATTATCCAATTGCTGATATATTTTATGCATGTATTCATCCCTCTACCATGTTTTCCTTTAATGTCATTCATGGCCATCAATGAATCTCCAAAAATTGTGTCCTTTTTAAATAACATGGCATTTGAATCGCTACTAATTATTAAAATAAGCCATATAACATATAAAATTATTTTGGATTGTTGTGTTGATCTCACCAATTTGATATTCAAATTATGTTTCGTAGGACAAAAACCAACTATTAATAATCGATTATATTTATAAAAAGCATATGAGAATTTCATGTTTCAACTATTAATGTCTCAAATGAAACTAATAATTAGATTTTGAGACTCTCTGATTAAATGTTCAAAAATTCTCTCTATTTTTATCCATTTTAATTCAAACACATTTCTTCACAAACCTTCACACCTATATAGAACTATTCTGACAAGAGGGTTGAACAAGGTTCTTTATATCTTGCAATCCAACAATTATGCATTCCTGCGTCTATTTTGTAGAAAGTATAAATACTTACACCTTAATTGTATTCCTTAGATTTTTTTGCATTTATATTTGGATTAAAGAGTCAAAAATTAAAATAAAAAATATCATGAAATATATGATTAAATTAACCCAAGATTCAAATAATCTTAAACTGGCCACAATAAATTAGGTTTTAACAAGGATTTATAGTGTCCCCAAATAGTCGAGCTATTAAATATTAGTATATTAATAATTATAATTTACATGAGGACTCTTATGATATTTTATAATCATGTTGATTATTTTTCGGAGAAGAACAAATGTTTAGAAGACATCACAATCACTAAAAACCACTCAGAGGTGGTCATGGGCAACTAGAACACAGTTAGGCCTATTAAGCCTAAAACAAGACCTAAGCCATACCAGGGTCTAAATTCATTAAAATGACCATGAAACCTTTAAAATTTATTTTTTATCCTTAAATGAGAGGTATAAGGTTGAATTAATGAATTGGTTTGTAGGAAAATTACACGTAGTGGTCATATTTGACCTAAAACCATCTCAAGGGTGTTTAGAATGCAATCAAAATCTCGATGGGCCATTTTTAAATTCTCACATTTGTATTAACACCAATCATGAGAAATAAATAATCTATATATATTTTGGGTGGTGGGGGGGGGGTCCTATTCTCAATATTTGTGGAATTTTTTTGGAGATTGCACATTAAGATTTTATGAAAAATCCTTAACAGTCTAAAGAACTCAAAAACCTCCTTAAACCCTTATCTAAGACCCAGTAGAGAAAATAGGAAATAATATGCACTTATATGGGTTCATTTTGCCATGAAAGTGACTTTTATATGTCTAGATATCACATAGGATCTTGGACATCCATTTGGTATGTACCCTACTTATACCGATAGGCTAACTTAAGGGTTTTTTTTTAATAGGATTTGGCTTGTTATGAAGGTACAAAGGAGTTTTGATGGATGAAAAATATTTAATGAGGTATTTATGTAATAATTATAAATCCCTATTCTCACCTATTCACTTAATAAATCTCAAAATTACCTCTATTACATAATTCATTTCAAGAAGTCTTGGACAGACAGTGAAAAGAGTAAGTGACTGCCTAGTGAGAGGATGAGAAGTTTTTTCTAGATATTTTTAAGGTTTAATTCATGGATTATAAGGTATAATGACCTTTAATATGTGTCTTAACACCTCTCACATATATTTTATTAAATAATTTAAGGCCACCTTGATGATAAATATGGAGAATGAATTCTAGAAAACTAATGAATGACTACATATGGTGAGTACAAGTGTCATGAAGAAGGATATAAGTTAGTTAATAATATAATGAATATCATAAATTATTTATAAATCCCATAAGATAATTAATATGTGTAAATTCATCCTAGTCTATTATTGAGTAGTCAAGATATGCCTCATCATGAAAGCAGTTTTCAAGAAGGCCATTTCAGGACCCTATGCTCATCTAAGGATTTTTTCATGCTTGAGATGGAAACTTATCCAAGAAGACCTTCATGGTATATTATATACTTAATTAAAATACAATGTAAATGGTCATCATGAGTTGACACTTTTTCTTGTGACCCTTGAGCTTTACTTCTCTCTCTTCTCACATGTTCTATAAATGCAAGCCATTTTTACTTTTGTAAGGAATCCACCCCTAGTATGGTGAAGCCCATATAGTTTGATACTATATTTTTCATTCAAAATAAATATAATAAATATATTTTATAGTTCATAATATATCTCTTTTATGTGTGTGAAGTGGTGCATAGTGAAGTATCTAGTGATAAGTATCTATCCTTACCTTCTCTTTACTCATCCATGTTTGATGAAAGTAGTTTACACTCTAACAGGTCATTTGAAGTGTGCTCAAGTTAATTTTACTATATTTATGTTTAATTAGTAGCATTAGTGACTATAGTCTCACCTCTAGTTCACTCAACTTGAGTTTTCAATGCATATCACCTCCATGTCTAAAATATTAATGGTAGAGCAATTCAAGATTTTGAGATTAGTGTTGTAAGTCATGTTTCTTAGTGCAGTTGTATGGTATTATAGAGGAGATATTTTTGGTGTATCACCTCATTATATTTTTTTATTTTCATGTTATTCTACCTCTTTTTCATAAAAATAAATAAAGTAGTGTAGGTGACAAGCAAGCAAATTTAAATTTAGGGAGCTAGACATTAACGCTAGAGGTATACCTCTGCTATAGAAAAACCATAGGCCTAGATGTAATCCAATGTTTTCCATATCTAAGATTAGGATTAAACAACCATTTCTATAGTGAAATATTTGGTGACGATAGTTTTGGTAGGCCTGATGGGTTTCCTATCTCAAGAATAACTTATCAATGTGAATGATGATCTTGACAACTTCACATTTTCATATGGTGTTCTACTCAGCATTTAGTGACCCTACTCAAGGTAATTTCTAGTTGTAGACCAAGTTTTATTAGTTTTTAATTAATAATTCATACTCCTTACTAGGTTATCTACTAGTAGATGTATCAATCAAATAAACCCCCTCCTTCAACCTAAAATTCATCTTGAAGTTAAACATTCTCACCCTATCTTGAGCTTTGAATAATAAGAGGACTTTTCAATCCAAGAAGATCAAGAGATTGAAAATGAACTTGAGGACAACATGGCTAGGCAACATGCCTTCCTAGACTTTAACACTGAAAATCACATACACCTGAATGCATATGATTATATACCCTCTAATACTACCAAAAGTGTTCCCACTTTCAATTGTGAAGGTCATGTCATCCCTAGTAAGCATATTAGGGACACCTCAAACTTCTAAGACTTTCATAATGTTACTAAGGTCAACAATGCCATTAGGTTACTTGACAATCTCTTAGAGGTATGGCACTTGACTGGTATAGGACATTGCTTAAAGGATGAATCATAACTTGGGATGATTTTGGATAGTTATTGACGTCAATGTTTGAATATAAACATGATCACACATCACTCATTCATCATCTTAATGTAATTTAGATAGGCCCTAAAGAGACTATGCATGACTTTAATGAAAGATCTCAAAGAACTTGGCATAGGGTGCATCCTCCCATGATACCACCTACATGCTTTGTATTCATTGCATATCTAACTGTTATTGTAACTAACATATGCATCATGTTGTAGTCCATGGGTGGTTACATCTTACCTAAAGCTTAAGACCTTACCATTAGAACTGGGAATGGCCAAATACAAGCCAAAAAATTACCTCCAAAAGCCTCCTTGCCTCTATTGTCAAACACGTGTACTACTAATCTAAGTGTTGTGAAAATCTCAAATGAAAATACCAAGTCTAGATCTATCACTAAGAAGGAAGAAGATACTAATAATTGGGAGGAAAGGTTTAAGGCCTTAGAGGCTCAAGTTAGGCAATTCAATCTGTAGTATGGAGTTAACCAAAACCCCTATTATTACACTCAACAAGGAGATAGGTTCCCACCTTAGAAATATATTTAATGTAAATGGAATGTCTAGCCTAATTTCAATAGGCCATCTAATGCATACAACCAAACTTCCACCTCCAATATAAGAGCCATGGTCTCGGTTCATAGTAACTTGGTCCCAAGAGAGGAATGGAAATAATGACAATTTATGGATGTTAACGAAGGTGGGGAAGAAGATTTGGTTTCTCAAGGAGGTGTTACACCTTAAATATTAGTAGAATATGGGAACTTTATGTAGGTGAATGAAGATAGATAGCCCCAAAAGGTGAACTTTGCAAAAAATTTATTGAAAGACACATATGTTCTCAATCAAAATGCTTTAGTTTTATATAATACAAGATCAAAGAGGAAGGATTTAGGAGATTATCATGGTGATTGAAACAAGTTCAAGAAACCCTCCTACAAGGTATGAAGGTGTGAGTCTAAGTGTGACAGTCCCTACAACATTTGCATCTCTTGAAAATCATAATGTTGGAAGGATGAATCAAAGTGATTTGATGTCTCAAGCTCAAGGCACTTGTTTGACATCAAGAATGTATTAAAAGGTGAGTTTTATTATCTTGAACATCATTTATTCTTTGAATAATTCTAAAATTGGTCTCTCTTTGTGAAATGCTTCACTGGCCTGGTCAAAAAGAGATTCTTCAAGAACAATTATCTCAAATACACCTCAGTCTTCAACCATCAAGACATGGTAATGTTTCCCTCACTAATTCTTCCCACTCACATTGTTGAACCCTCATCTAAATCTGAACATCTCCAACCCTTCTACTTCACTCTCATTATTGGAGACAAGTTTACTCACAATTGCATTGTGGATAGTGGGGAAAGTACCTTAGTCATGCCTAAGTGTGTGGTAGATAGATTGTGTTGAAATATGAACCATACAAAAAGGGATTACTTTAACTTGATAGGACACTAGCTAAGTTAGTGGGATTAATCAAAGGTTTGAGAATTTTCCTTCATGATTATCCAAGCTTCCATATCCTTCAAGATACATTAGTGGTTGATTTTCCTACTCACTTTTCCATCTACCTCTTAAGGGATTTCGTATCCAAGATATGAGGCTAACTCTTAGCTTATTGGTCATTCTTGGCCTTCAAGACAAGATATGGAGCAAACATAACCATTAAGACATAACCATTAGCTATGTTTTATATTAAACCCTATGTGGATGTAAGCTCTAATCTAAATTATGTCATCAATGATTAATAAAAATCTACTATGGATTATGGAGCATCCTCCAAGATTGAAGGCATCTTTGAACTTTTCCTAGATGAGTATGGTGTTGATATTTAAGGACATGATCCATACACTTTATTTGAGCAGATTGATCTTGGCACATACATACTCTGTGAGGAAGGATATTAACAATATGAGGTAAGAATTGATAATTCTTTTCACAAGTTGTTAAAGGTAATTACCTTATTCATTTTCATGATGATGATGTTCTTCAAAGTATGGTAGATTGGGATAATCATGAATACAATGTTATTCTTCCTACACATGATGGAGGAGTCCTTGAATATGATAGTCATGAATGATCTGTGGTAAAAAATTTATGCCATAGTTCAATAATTTGAACAATTAAGTAAGTTAAATTCTCCTAAGAACTGTGAATCCAAGAGTAAAGTGGCTGATGAATATCTTAAGCATGAATGAGAGTATATTTTTAAGTATGAAAAGTAATGCCTTACTATTATCAAAGAACTTGCAATCATGAAGGAGTCATATGAACACAAGGTAGAGAAGTGTATGTTTAAGGAGCACTCCAAACCTAAACCTAAGGTTGAATCACTTTCAAATGGGTTAGAGTAGAAAGAAGATAAGTTTGATGGTTCTGAACATCAAGTACAAAATGTCTTAGAAGAGAGTAATGTTTAGGTAATTTTGATCACTCCTAAGTTACAGTTTAAAGAGTGATAATTAGACATTATAGAGATCAAGCAAGGTAAAATTTCAAATAATTTTCTTAGAGGTCACTATGGATCATTATTGAGATCTTTAAGTGACATACTTATAGACAACAAAAGACCTAAGGATGGTACTTCATTTGACCATCAACATAAGCAAGTGTTTATTGACAAGTATGCTTCCCATGGTGGATTAGTTTCATGGATTAACAATGATGAAATATGTACTATCTTTGATCCTAGTTGAAGTATGGTGATTTTTTTCACCTCAATGTTTGAGTTATTATACATACTAGGATTGGTGTACTTTGATTATGTTGTGTGTTCTTTCTCTAACTGTTCTTGAGAACACATGTGTTTTTGATTTGGTGTGTTATCTTGTATGTTTGTTTTCTATTTTTTTGGTGTGATTTCAAAGGTAATTCAGTGTCTATAAAGTGTATACATGACTACATATCCCAATGGATAGGATGAGGCTATTAGTCTTTGGCATAGATGCCTTTCCACACCTAGGAAATCACCAATATGTTGAATAATTTGACCAAAAGTCAAATTAGGTCAACCACCTATAGACTCAAACTTGTTATAGGGCTCCTATAGGGTGTAAAATATGTTTTATTATATTTAATAAGGTCAAACATATGTTTATCTTTATCATATTTATCTAAAGTTGGTCTTATGTCATCTAGGGGTCATTTTTGGGTCATTTATTGATTTTGTACAGGTTTTCCATTGAGCAAAAATGTTTGAAAATTATTTAGAACATCCTAATGTCTAATTCATGTCAAAGGTGGTTGTTTTAGACTGACAACTATAGGTGAAATGTTAAAATCAAAAATATCAAATAGTTTTAGGTAATTTCAAATAGTTGTACAACTTGTACAACACATTTGGCACATGTGGTGACTTTAGGAGTGTCTCTTACAATTATTATAGTCCAATTCCACAGTTTCGTAGCTTTGATAGACATGAAAATGCTCAAAACCATCATATTTTCCCTATCTGTCTATTAGACAAGCTAATATGGTCAACTAATTTTAGTTTGGTACGTCAAGGAAGAGTTGAGTAAAATCAAGTACACTTGGTGGGTGGTATTAATTTCTATTTAATATAACTTCATGGCATAGCTAGAGGATTGGTGACTTGAGCTTCATGAACCATTGCTAAGAGTGTTAGTAACTCTTTTATGCCTACTCATCCCCATGACCTTAAGGTTTCTTATCTATTTGAATTATTTTACATAAGTTAAGTTATGTATGTGATATTGAGAAGTATTACCTTCCTCCTAAAAATGTTTTCAATATTGATTACACATGTGAAGGTGAACTAATGAGCTAGACTATCTCAATCTGTTAGTTTAGGACACCATTCAAGTTGAAAACTAGTGTTTCACTTGTTTTAGAGTTATTCTCATGTGTCTTCAAAAAAGGATAGAATGTTTTATTTCAACATTTTATAGCATTCTTGATCATTTTTTCTTTGAATTTCTAGTCTCAAGACTAGCATTTATTGGGTAAAAGCTCTAGAACATAGATGACCAGTTTGCTTTATGACTTTCACCTATAGTCATGTCAGATTAGGTCTTGATCAGTCATATTAATGAGGAATGAATATTTCAATGTGGTGACAAATATCATAAGGTAGAAACAACATGATGGAGCTATCCAAAAGGTCAGAGATTGTTGATAATTTTCAAACTTAGTACATTGTCTTATACCCTATAGTATCACCTACAGGAAACTTCACCAATGTTCTGAGTGAAATCCATAAAGGTATGAAAATAGTTGAAATGAAGGTGTTGGAGCTCATTTGATACCTTAATTTAATTCTAGGAGAATAGATAAGACCATTATGAGAATGGTGAGTTCACTTTGTGTAGTCAAGTTTTAGTTCAATGTTTCTAAATTAGGAAATTTATATTCGAGATACTTTACTTAACTTCTCTGAATCAAATTTTTGCTCATACACTTGGTCCTTCTATAGTAGAGTGTTTTGAGGAATGGACACGTCTTATGGTTTCTCTCATGTATCCCAAGCATAAGGGAAATGCCTTGAAAAAATAAAATGGTTACGTGATCAAGAGATGATAATGTTTGAATGGTTTCTAACTCAGGTAGGTTTTGACTAGAGGCACTTAGTAAATATAGTGCTAAGATGACCAAAAGTAACCAACTTGTAGTGATGAATGGCACTTAGTCTCAAAGCATGATATGAACTCACATAAGGGGAGGATGGTTCAATGAAACATAGTAGTCATGCATAGATGAATACCTACATGAGCTCTTAAAACTCTACCTAATGCACGTCTACAGGTATATACAATCTGCTATAGTAGATAGAATAACTCAAAACATATTGAGAAAGACATTTTGAATGATGAACATAGCCCTAAAATAATAATTGAATTAAAACAAGTTTGAAATGATCTCATAGACTTCAAGAGGAACCTAGGGCTTGAATCTCAATGTTCAAACATAAACAGACACCTACAAGAAACCTCCAACTCCAACCAAATAAGCACCTATAGTTTAACTACAGACAAGATCTAACAAAGGAGAGATGTGAGTTAAGAAGGTGGTATATATACATGATGGATTGAACTTGCTGAGATCACTCTCATGGTGGTAGGTCAACATCATGTGTTTTTTGGATGGAGGAAATAGAGTAGGAACACCAACCTACAACCACAGTCTTGAAGTTTCTCAAAACCCTATCAAACCTACACAGTCAAGTCATATGAGTCTATCTTGAAGAATTGATAGTGTTAAAGGGTCTATGGGTGTGATCTATCTATGAAGTTTTATACATAGGGTCTTCAAGACCTAATGAAGCCATCTATAACCTGACTTGGGCCAATAAAATAGGGGAGATGCCCTCTATTTTGTATCAAACAAAGGTAAATCTCAATCGAGTCAAAGGTTGTAGGTTTACTTTGTGGATATTTGAAGGATGACATGAAAAAATGTGGAGAAGACCTAAAAATAACTATAAATCACTCAGAGGTGGGCGTGGGAAACTAGAAAATAGTTAGAACTATTAAGCCTAGAACTAGACCTAACCCTAATAGCATCTAAATTCATTCACATGACCATGTAGCATTTCCAATTCAGTTTTTAATCTTCAAAGGGAGGTATAAGGTTGACTAACGCCATTGGTTTACATAGAAATTACACATAGTGGTCATTTTTGACCTAAATCCATCTCATGAGTGTCTAAAATGTATCCAAAAGCTTGATAGGCTAATTTCAAATTCTCCAATCTATATGAACACTAAGAATGAGACCTAAAAAATCTAGGGGTACTTGGGGATGGTCCTATACTCAATATTTATGGAATTGTTTTGGAAGTTGGATGTCAGGATTTTATGAACAGTTCTCAGCAATTCAAATAACGCAAAACCCTACTTAAAACCTTGACTAAGACCTGATGGATAAAATAGGAAATAATATGCAATCATAGGGGGTTATTTGGCCATGAAAGCTCCTTGGACATGTCTAGAACTCACTCTATCTCTTGGATACCCATTTGGTTTATACCTTATTTGTATGAACAACCTAAATTAAGGGATTTTTTTTAAGATTTCACTTGTTTTATAGGTATAGAGGATTTTTTATGGATGAAAACTATTGGAGGAAGTTTGTATGGACTTATTCTAACCACCTATTCTCACCTCTCCTCTTAGTTAATCTCAAAATTACCTCTGCTACATAGTTCATTTCAGGGAATCTTGGATAGACAGTGAAAAGAGTAAGTGACTAACTAGTGAGAGGATTGGAAGTATATTTTTGGATATTTTTAAGGTATAATTCATAGATTAAAATGATGAAGGACCTTGAACAGGTGTCCTAACACCTATTCTATGGATTTATTTGAGAAACTAAAGGCTAGCTTGATGACAAATTTGAATAATGAAGCCTATAAAACCAATGAATGATTGCAGATGCTGAGTAGAAGTGTCATGAAGGCTATTAGTTAGGGAAGAATATGATGAATATCATACCCTTTTTCCAACCCCCCTAAGATATTGAATTTGTGTCAAGTCTTCCTAGTTTAATTTTAAGCAGTCAAGAGATGCTTCATAATGAAGTTAGTTTTCAAGAAGGCCATTTGAGTACCCCATGCTAGTTTGAGGAGTTTTTCATTCTTTAGATGGACATTTATCCAAGAAGACCTTGACGGTCTATTCTCCATGTCATTATTATTCATTATAACTAGTCGTCATCACTTGATGTTATTTCTTGTGACCCTTGAGATCCACTTCTTCTCTCTCTTATCACATGTTCTATAAATACAAGCCATTTTGGATTTTTTAAGGAATCCACACCTAGTACTTTGAATCCCTACTAGTTTGATATTATATTTTGCCTTTGAAATACATATTTACACTCTATTTTTGAGTTTATAATTTATCTTGTCTAAGTGCATTAAGTGGTGCATAGTGAAGTATTTAGTGATTATTATTTATCCTTACCTTCTCTTTACCCTTCCATGTTTGATGCAAGTAGTTCCACTCTAACAGGTTAAATTAATTGAAATCAAGTGTATTTTCCTATCTTTAAGTGTAAGGAGTAGCCTTAGTGTCTAAAATTTAACCTTTGGTTCACTCACCTTGACTAGTTCAATGCATATCACCTCAATATTTGTAATACTGATGTTAGAGAAATTCAAAATTTTGAGACTAGTGTTGTAAGTCATGTTTATTATTGTAAGTATATGATAGTCTAGTGGAAATATATTTTTGTGTATCACCACATTAGAGTAGTTCATTTTCATGTTTTTCTACCCCCTTTTCATCCAAGAAAATAAGTAGGGTAGGTGATAACAAAGAAAAGGGAAATTTAGGGAGATAGGAAGTAATCCAATATTGCCCAAATATTAGAGTCAGCTTGAACAACCATCTCTAGGGTACAATATTTGGTGACAACATAACCCATACAAGTAAAATAAAGACATACAGGACCTGGACCTATAGGTTCACATTTTGGACTAAAACCAGCAATCCTCCAAATAAGAACAAGATTAGGCAGTAATCATAACTCAACGCATATGAGGGAAGAGGCATAGATTAATGAAGATATCTTGATGAGTGGATATCCATAAGGGTTTGAGGTAATAGGGACCAAATCATTTAAAAGGTATACATGCCCTATACCCCTACACAAGTCTGAGTACAAGGATGAGACTAATGTTATAGAGCATTACGAAGAAAGAAAATGAAAATTTAAGTGATAAATAATGTCCATGAAGTTAAAAAAAAATTGTATTTCCATTATGGAGTGGAAAGACTAAGTTTAAGGCCTCATTCTCAAACTCTTCTCCTTCATACACACCTACAACCCCCTATAACTTGGCAGTCTAGAGCAAGAGTATGCTTGGAGAAGATACAATGTTTAGACAACTTAAAAAAAGTTAAAAATCTTCAGTAATGTGGTAGTCACATTCATTGTCTTACAATAAGGTTATGACCCTAAAACATAGTCAAAACTCTCAAAAAATTCAACATCTAAAATGATTTTGAGAAGGTAGAAGGGTACAGTGTGTTGTGAAGTCATGCTGAATTGAAAATGCAATTTTAAATAATTCTAAGATGCTAATAATATGAAAGATACATGTATATGTTCATTTATTGGAAATGGAAGTCTTAAAAACCCTTGAATGCACTCAAGATACCCTAATGGACACCTACACAATAAATCCAAGAACAAACTAGTATCAAGCCTAAGTAAGAACCATAAACATATAAAGAATAGGCGCTTGAATTAGAGGAATAGATAGGTGAATCATATGAAAAAACTTGAATATTTTTAAACCTAAAGAGTGTAATGAGTAATATGATTAAACATAGTCTCAAAACCCTGCCTACACACTCAGATTACAACCTACAGGTCTACCAAGGTTTATGGGATGTTTATGCTTTTTTAGAGAGAGTTAAGTCTAAGAAGAGGTATGAGAGAGAGAAAATAATTTTTAAGTGGTTTCAAAGTGATATCATTTCTTCATAAACTCTAAAATTAACCTAAAGTGAAAAAAAAATTAAAACCCTTGTTTAGGCCTAAAAACTTAACTACATACATAGACCTATATGCAATAATGTGAGAGGCAGATGGGTTGAACAGGGATGGAATGAAGACTTGGAAATTTTAGGGTAGATTTAACCACTGTAGATAATAATTACATGAATTTTATAATCACCAAGTAAAGGAGAAAAGAGAAAACATAGTTAGCTAGGGTAATTTGAGTTAGTTGGCTTGAGAACCCTTGGCATCAATTAGTGGTGTGTATAGCAGAGTTAAAGAATAAATGTGATAATATGGTAATTTGATTAGGTCATGGTAGATGTATCATAACTATGTAGTTCATTTTAAACTCATAACATCACATATAATCCCCATCTCTCTCTAGACCTCACAAACACAACCTACTAGACAAGGGTCTCCTAAACATGTTGATATCACCCATGAAAGGATGCATGGTGGATCAATCCATTTGTAATAATATGAAAAAATTATATACATATGATTAATGGAATTTATATTTTAATCCAAACCCTATCCTTTAAGAATCATTCTTAAGAGTGCAAGGCACTCACAAGCTAAGTAAACAAGCTAGTTTCAACCTGATGAGAGAGAAGATGATTTATATGTATCTAGAGGAATTATAAAATCCATGAAAAAAATGTATTATGTACCAAAATATGATGAGCTTATCCCCATGCCATTATTTGGTACTTGTAGGTATGAAATTGTATAGAATAGGCCAAAAGGACTATTTTAAGCTACTTATGAGGTTCGTTCGAAGTTTTAGAAGCTCAAATTTAACATGGAGGATATTCAAGAGGTAAAAAATAGAATCACACACTTATTTTAGGTTTAAAATTTGTGTGAAACTTGTGGATCCAAAATTGAGTCTCTATGGAAGGAGGCCTAACTAAGACAGGTAGGAGAGAGAAATAATAGAAAATGATGCTTCCACTCAGATTCTGGACTTGAAACCTATCGTAGAGATGTAAATCCATAATAAGTACTCAAATATTCCCTTATTTTCTCATTATCATCCATATTATTATCTACATGAGGAATTTTGCATAATTTTAGGGTTATAAAGACTAGGTCTAATTGTGAACTTTAGGTGTAGAATGAGTTCTTGAGGTTGGTTTTAGACTTCCAAGTGATTGTTTTATAGTCTAATATGATTTTAATAGTCTATTAATGGAAACAAAATGAGTTGGAGAATATGAATTCAATTTTTGACAATTGTAAGCAACATTGGCCTAGTGAGGTGAAGAGATTTCTAGACACTTAGCAGGAGAATGAATTGATGTGTCAAAGGGAACCTAAAGAGATTAGTTGAAAGTTATCAAGAACAAATAAATTGTATAAATTAACATGATTTTACCATAAATAAGTCCACTTTTCATCCAATAATCCAAAGTAAAGGGTAGTTTTGTAGAGCTAATCAAGGTGTCAAGTAAAGTTTGAAAACTTCCACGCTCCTTCGAGTCGAACAACATATTTATAATACTAACATTTTTATTTGAAGACCTGTGGGGAATTTTCAAACTCAATTATTTTTGTAAATCCTTTTGAACACTTATCTCTCTCTCTTTCTCCTACA
Source organism: Torreya grandis (assembly GCA_037957365.1). Classification (NCBI taxonomy): domain Eukaryota; kingdom Viridiplantae; phylum Streptophyta; class Pinopsida; order Cupressales; family Taxaceae; genus Torreya; species Torreya grandis. The sequence goes on from JARHVA010001918.1 coordinate 2,741,838, forward strand.
CCCTTCTCTCCTTCTCTCACTTTCTCTCTATATTGAGCCTTAATTGGGTAAGTTTGTATCCTCCACCTAGGTATGGCAAAGACTTGCCCATTTTCATCCTTTGGTCAATGAATAATAACCTATTCTTACCTTGTCCATGTACTTGTTTAAATATGCATGTGTGATTAGTTGATCTTGCTAAGTTGTATGCTTACTTCGTTGGCACATTATGACTTGTTTAACAATCATGTTCTATTTGAAATCCTTTTACAGTTCTCTTGAAGTATCAAATGGTGTGGGTAGGGGTTTAGTGAGTTTTATTTCCTTAGTGTCATTTTATGAGCTCTTGATTAGTCATCCTAGCTCAAGATTTATTTACAAAACATAATGAGAAACATTGATGTAGAGAGGTAGATTTGGATTAGTGTCATGTGCAGGTTAGTCTCTTATTTGAAGTATAATTATATTTGGTTGGTAGTGATCATATATATTTGGGGAATCAATTCTATTATAGTAGGTTTCTTTCCCTTTTACTAACAAGTGTTAGAGTAACGTTTTAGCTTAAGTGATTCATCAAGTGGATATATCCCTTTAACCTATAGATTAACCTCTCTAATAGGGTGCCCAAAACCTTGAGGTGTTTTCATGTTACATAAATTTTTTAAGTATTGAAATACCTTCCAAATTGTGAAAATTTCATTAATAACACTATCCATTTTCTCTGTTATATGGAATTTAAGTTGATATGTGTGCAGGTAGATATCTAGAGGTCAATTCATAGAAGGTTCTTGTTATCTATGAATTACAAAGTTATTTTTATTTGAATACCCTTGCTTATATAGGTTTCCATCATGCCATCCTTCTAACATTTTTCATTGAATTTGTTGATATTTTTGCAATTTGTTATGCTTCTTGATTTGAATGTCATGGGTTGATGTGATGTCAACTTAGCATTTTGATGGATAGGTTCATTTCATCCTCCAATAAAAATTTCAATTTACAATTGACTTATGATCTTATTAAGGCCTTTACATTTTGGTCTCATGTGGGATTAAATTATTTGATATAGTATGCTTTCTTCCTTCCTAATTATTTTGTCCACATAGATATGATAAAATTGTCTCTCACATAATTTTTTATTTCTTCATTAGTATTTGGAAACTATTTCATGTTAATAACCCATTTAATAATCCACTTGTTGATATATTTTATCCATGTATTCTTCCCTCTACCATGTTTTGCTTTATCTCCATTCAAGTCCATCAATGAATCTCCCTACATTATGTCCTTAAATAAATTGGCATCTAAATCACTAATAATTATTAGAATAATCCATATAGCATATATAATTATCTTGTCTTTTTTTTTTTGATCTCACCAATTTGATATTCAAACTATTTTTCTTAGAAGGATAATAAACCAACTATTAATAATCAACTATATTTATACCAAGCATATGTGAATTCCATGTTTCAACTATTAATGTGTCAAATGAAACTAATGCCTGGATTTTGATACTCTATGATTAAATTTTTACAAATTCTCTTTATTTTTATCCATTTTAAGTTGAACACATTGCTTCCCACACATTCACACCTATATAGAACTATTTTCACAAGTGGGTTGAACAAGGCTCTCTATGTCTTGCAATCCCACAATTACGCATTCTTGCATCTATTTTTTAGCAAGTATAAATCCTTCCACCTTCACTATGTTCTTTGATTTTTTTTGCATTTATATTTTTATTAAAGAGGCCAAGATTAAACAAATATATCTCATGCAATATATGATTAAATTAAACCAAGATTCAAATAATCTTAAACTAGTTACAGTAAATTAGGTTTCAATAAGGAATTATTATGTCCCCAACTAGTGGAGGTAATAAATATGATTATATTAATCACTATAATTTAAATTAGGACTCTTGGAATATTTTAAAACGGTTTGGATTTTTTTTTTTTGGATAGGAAAACATGTGGATAAGACCTCATAGTCACTAGAAACTACTCAAAGTTGGTCATGGGCAACTAGAGCACAGTTAGGCCTAAATCTAGACCTAAGGCCTACTAGGTTATAAATTAATTCAGATGACCATGGAAAATTTCTAATTCAATTTTGACCCTTCAATGGGGGTTATAATCTTGACTTAAGTCATTGGTTTGTAGGTAAGTTACATAGAGTGGTCATTTTAGACCTAAAACCATTTCAGGGGTGTCTAGAATATAGTCAAAAGATCAATAGGCCATTTTAAAATGCTCACATATGTAATAATACTAAACATTAGACCTAAATAATCTAGGGGTAGTTGGGGAATGTCCTATAATCAATATTTGTTAAAAAAATTTGGAGGTTGGATATCAGGATTTTATGAACAATACGTAACAGTCCAAACAACTCAAGACCCTCCTTAAACCCTTGTCTAAGACCCGATGGAGAAAATAGGAAATAATATACACTAATAGGGGGTCAGTTAGACATTAAAGTACCTTGGACATTTCTATCATTCACTCAGGATCTTTAACAGCCATTTGGTTTGCTACCTACTTATACAGATAAGCTAGATTTAATGTTTTTTAAAGGATTTAACTTATTCTAAAGGTACAAAGGAGTTTTGATAGATGAAAACTATTGAAGGTGGTATTTAGGGACTTATTATAACTCCCTATTCTCACGTCTCCCCTTAGTTAATCTCGAAGTACCTCTGGTACATATGTCATTTCAAGCAATCTTGGATAGATAGTGAAAAGAGTAAGTGACTGCCTAGTGAATGGATGAGAAGTTTATTTTTGGATATTTTTAAGGTCTAATTCATGGATTAAAAGGTAAAATGAACTTTAAAATGTGTCTTAACACCTCTTATATGGATTTAGTTGAGAAACTAAAGGCCACCTTTATGACAAATGTGAAGAATGAAGCTTAGAAAACCAATGAATGGTTGTAGATGGTGGTACTAGTGTCGTTAAGAAGGATATTAGTTAGGTAATAATATAATAAATGTCATACCTTGTTTCCAACTCCCATAATAAAGTGCATATATGTCAAGTCTTCCTAGTCTAGTTTTGATTGGTCTTCATCACTTGACACTTATTCTTGTGACCCTTGAACTTCACTTCTCTCCCTCTTCTCACATGTTCTACAAATATCCAACTATAAAGTATAATTGAACTAAATACCCTACCTCCTTTCTCAAAGCCTTTTTAAATATTTATAAAGAGTGGAGCCAAACTAATACTTTTGCCACAACTAAACTTCTAGTTAAAACCTTCACTAGTGATGTATTAGAATGGTAAAACCAACTTACCCAACATTCCATTTGGAAACTTGAGGATTTATTCAATCCTTTAGTCAAAGAGTTTCAACATAACTATCTTCTAAAAAATTGTCTTAGTATTTTCATGAATGCTAATCAATCTCTCACCGAATCAGCTCATAATTTTATCAAACAATGGAAATTTTTGGATCATAAAGTTGTCCATCACATGACTGATGACAATTTATTTAAAATCTTTATAATTTATCTAAATCCTTCACTAAAATATAAGGTTTAAATTTTTTCTCCCCAAACACCTAACAAAGGTCTTGACCAAGCTAAATGTCAAGACTTCATCATGAAGCAATTCAAACCTAATCCTAAATTCCTTAATGGATATTTTCAAACTTATAAAAATTCCATCACTAGAAACACTCCTCAAACCAAACCAGGAGTTACCAAAGATGACAATCCCCCATATTCTTGCATACCACTCACTATGTAGTAAATGAAACAATTCTTACCACCCTCTAAAACCTTTACTTATCCTAATAATCCTCCTAAGTGGTATGACCCTAATCAATTTTGTTGGTTCCATGTCAACATTGGTCATTAAAATTAATCTTGTAGAGGGATGACTAGATTTTTTGAATCATATGTGCTTGGTGATTCCTTTAGTCACAAATCCATGATCAACTTTCATCGTCAAGAGTACAACACTACTTCTCCACAATGACAAACTTCCAAAGCTTATTCTTCTAATAACCAAAAATCCATTTCAATAGCTAATAATAAAAAAACTACCAAGTAAGTTTGTGTTATTTATTCTAACTATGACCAATATTATAACAATTCTCAATATGTTAACATAGCTAAGGTCAATTATCATCACAAACCAGATCACAAATATCATGTCACAAAACCTAAAAAGCCATATTTGGAATAATAACTTTTCAAAGATACTACAACCAGTCATTTATATTATAAAGTCCATGAGGAACCACCTCCTTCTTATGAATCACCAACAACTTCAATTCTTTCAAAATCTACCTTAGCATCTAAACCTCACATTGGTTCTTATAAATCTCATTGTAATTTTTTGGAAGAACTTAAATCCATGCCTTGCAATATTCAACTTATGGAGTTAGTTTGTATTCCCCCTTATTATTTTAAGTCCCTCATTCAAAAATTATAATAAATTGAAGATCCATCTCCTATAGATGAAGAACCACCCTCTATTGAGATTCAACCTACAAATGTGCACACCACTAAAACCTTGTGTCCTTCCAAAATATCTATCAAATTTCTTGAAGAGGATATGATTAATGATGAGATATATTTGTACGTCGATGATTTGCCACTATTCATTAAAAAAACCATTAATTTTACCCTTATCTATAATTTTTAATTGATGAAGGGTATAGTATTAATGTGGGATATTTATGGCTTATCTAGAAATTTAGATACAATAAGTATCATCTCAAGTAAATAAACCTTACCTATCATGGGTTTGATAAAACTAATCAAAAGCCACTTAGTTGTATTTGGATTCCCCTAAGAATTGGACCTAACATTATTCAAACTAAATTTATGGTCCTTGATTTTCTCTTATCTTATAACATACTCCTCAATCACCCTTGGACTCATTGAATGAGTGCCATCACCTCTTTTGGTAGCCAATGCATCAAATTCTTACAGAATGGAAAATGTTATAAGCATGAGGATGATCCCAACCCTTGGATTATTTGAATTCCTAATCCAAAATCTCAATATCACATCCCTACCATTCCTACCATCAATAGTGCTCCCTTACTTATGTACATGAACATCAATCTAGACTTACAAGTCACTCTCTCTGATTTGGATGATGATGAACCTAATGAATTGTAACATATTTGTAACACTACTAAGCTACCTCCTTATATCTTAGAGTCTCTTCCTCCTTCTTTATTACCTTTTGATCATACTACTCTCATTAATGAGATCACTTATTTTCCCCCTTCATGTAATGCTCAAGAACCTTCTTTGCCAGAAGATGCCATCACCTACAATGATTATGGAATGGTCAAATTATTCCAAAACCCTCTATTTATGTCTCCACGTAAATTTAGTAACATTGGGATTTCACCTTCTGAAACTCCCCCTGAATCTTAGGCATGCACCATTTCCCTAACCTATGGTGATATCTACATCAAGGCCCAAACTCAATCTCAAGACTTGGATGTTTAACATTATCATAAAACTTTAGCTCAAATACGTGATTTAAACTAGGATTTTCATACCATTTCCATAAATCATGAATTAGATTTGGAATGTCATGTGCCTCCTGTTAATTTTCCACTTCTTGATACTCCTTGGGTGGTAGAACAAATCATACCCCTTGAACCTCCTAAGATTATTTAATCTTCTCTACTACCTAGAGATCCCATTGCTACATCCAATTCTTCCCCCATAAAATACATTAATTATATACCAATCCCTTATGATCCACCTACTTCTCTTACTCCAAAGATTACATTAGATGCCAAGGCAATAGATGTCCATCAGATACATTCTAAATATGACCACCATGGTAATCAAATTCTTTATCTAAAAATATATGTTAAGTAATATGGTCCTCTTCCCACTTTGATTAGTGATGAATCTATTCTTGAAATACTCCATGCCTGAGAACCTCAACTTCATTGTTAACATCATGAACTTGGTAATTTCAAAAATAAATCCCCTTATCTCAATAACTTCTTCACTAGCATCACTCCTAAAGTTAATCTAATCTATTATTTACCAAATGCACCATACCATTCCCAATATGGAAATGCTATGCTTATCAAATAAACTAATAGAATTAAATATGGTACTCCAACATGCCCTTGACCAAAAAAATTGTCTCACAAAATTTCCCCTATCAAACATGATAACTTTCACTTGTTTTTTTGATATATATAGTGAGTTCTTCACCTAGTCATATGAGGACATGCCTAGTATTAACCATAGCATTATGGTGCATAATATCATCACTTATCCTGATGCAGAACCTGTGCATCAAAAGCAACAAAAATTTGCACCTGAGATTTCTACCTTATGTCACAAAGAAATTATCAGACTTCTCGATGCCAGTTTTATCAAACCAGAGGATTATGCTAAATGGGTTTCTAAAATAGTCCCTATTTGGAAAAATGTTGCATTGATTTTTTTAATCTCAATCTTGCTTATCCAAAAAACAATTTTACTCTACCTTCAATAGATGGCACTGTCAATTCCACAACTATTTATGAAATGTTATCTCTTATGGATGGTTTCTCAAGTTACAATCAAATTCACATTGCTCTTTAGGACCAACATAAGACCACTTTCACTATAGAATGGTGCACCTTTTAATATGTTAAAATGACCCATATATTTCATGATCTTATCTAAAAAATTTATAAACCTATGTGGATGACCTCATTGCTAAGTCTAAAAGTCCCACAACTCATCTTTCTAATCTTGCCATCATCTTTGACTATTTCTTCAAGTACAAAATTAGACTAAATCCTTAAAAATGTGTCTTTGGTGTTACATCAGGTACTATTATTATTCTTAGTCTCTCTCCATGGCATAAATGTTGACCCTACTTATATTAATTCTATCATCAACATTCCCATCCCTTGTTCCATTCTATACATTTTCACTTATCTCAGTACACTTCAGATAATTAGACAATTCATCCCCAAAATGGCTTATCATATCCACTTTGTCAATTCTCTTATTAAGAAAGGTATTGCATTAGAATGGAAAATTCCCTATCAAAAGGAATTTGATAACATGGAAGAATCATTACTTCACCCATGTATGCTTCATCCCCATTCTAATGATTGATCTTTAATCTCATATACTTCTTCCACACCCATATCAGTTGGGCCAATGCTTGTCCAATAAGATGATATGGGAAGAGAGTATTCCATATAATATATCAAGTGAGGCATCATTTATTATGATAAACATTACACAAAATTTAAACATGATTGCCTCGCCATCTAATTTGCAGCAGAAAAGCTTCAACATTACATTCTTTACTAGACGACTTATGTTATCATTAATTTTGACCCCCTTCATCACTTCTTATCCAAAGCATTTCTTCCTAGAGATATAATTGGAAAGTGGATGGTCCTTCTCATGGAATTTTATCTTTCAGTTATTAATAAAAAATATGTTAAAGGACAAATCATATTTGATCAACTTGCTCCAGCTCCTGTGCTTGCTACCAATCACCTTCAAGATAGTCTTCCCAATTATAATATTATCTATATAAGAGGTATAGACCAAGCCATATCTCTTAAATATTAATTCCATAACTTCACTACTAATCTTGAAGCAAGTCATCTAGATTAATTTTCTATCCTGCCTAATACTACTAAACCAAAAGTAGTCATCAATTTTTTTTAAAAAAAATTAATGTCAATTTACATGAAGATACTTGAACCCTTCACTTTGATTTTGATAAATTCCTTAAAGGAACTTGGGAAGGTTGTATTCTTAAAATACCTCTTGTAAAAATCATCACTTTAGCTTTTATATTAACATATGACATCACTGATAAAATGGTAGAGTATGAATCTTTAATCTTAGGGATGTGAGTTTCCTTTGATTTAGATATGCATTACCTTCATGCCTATAGTGATTCCAAGTCAATCACGATTACCAATGAAAAAGTGATAATATCATTACTTATAATCAAATTGTAACTACTCTCACCATATATTTCATTTCTTTTACTATCGATCCTATCCCTCGAGATCAAAATTTTATCATTGATTCCTTTGCTTCTTTCACATCTCTTTTTCATCCACACAAAGTTCTCACCACTGTCACTTTTCTTATCTAAATAATAAAACATTCATCCTATATTCAACCACATGATTCACTTATCTACCACATCAAGGCTTTCACCATTTGACAAAGCTCATGGTACAAAGACATCATTCAATTTTTGAAAAATGAAACTTATCCTCCCAACTTAGATTCCTATGAAAAGACTCATATTCACAAACTAGCTTTATAGTATGTATTTAAATATAACATCCCACACTATCATAATTTTTAAGGTACCTTGCTCTATTTTTTTATGCAAGATGAGGTTCCACCTCTTCTTGAACAAGCACATTAGGGAATTTGTGATGACCATTGTAGCGAACATGCTATAATTCGTAAATCCCTACATATGGGATAGTTTTATCCCACTCTTGAAAAGGATGCCATCAAATTTGTTAAAAAGTGTACTCCTTGCCAACTTCATAAAAATTTAATTCACTCACCTCTAGTTGATATTAAAATTATCGAATCTCCCTATCATTTTCCATGTGGGGATTATATCTCATAGGCAAACTACCTCAATCCTAAGATGGGCATGTCTTTATAATAATAACCACTAAATATTTTACCAAGTGGATCGAGGCTATGCCCCTTGTTAATCTTACCATTACTACCATATCTAAATTCATCCTTAATAAAATCATTTTCTACTTGGTGTCCCTCATACTCTCATTTTAGATAATGGTGGTAATTTAAAAAAAAATGATGTCAAACAACTTTGTGCTAAATTTAAAATCCATCACAAATTTTACACACCCTATCATCCAAAATGTAATGTCCAAGCCAAAGCAACCAATAAAATTCTCAAAAAGACAATTCATGAAACCTGCATGGATTGGCACCTTCATCTCTATCATATTCTTTGGGCCTATTGCACTATCATACATATGTCCATTGGGGCAACACTATTCTCTCTAGTTTATGGTTCTAAATAAGTCCTTCCATTATAATTTGAGATTCCCTTTATTTTTACATCTCTTCATGGTATTATACCCCTTGAATAAGTATGTCAATCTCACCTTCATGCTCTCGATCTTCTTGTTGAACACCATCTTTCTACTTTGTAACATAATCACCAATATAAGGCCCGTATTGTCAAACAACATAACAAACGTCTTAAAGTTTGCACATTTAATATTGGTGATCTTGTCCTTAAATTATATTATACGCATGAAAAATAAAATTAATATGCCCAAAAATGGTAGGTCCCTTATTTAGTTAAAGATATTCTTGGTCTAAGTACCTATCACATTCAAACTAATGAAGGTCATATTTTCAAAAATCCCATCAATGCGTAATTCTTCAAGAAGTTTTTAACCTAATCCTTCACTTATTTTTTATGCTTTCTATATGCTATATATCTAACACTTTTTGTAGGATACTTTCACAGTTCTCACCCTCTTCAATGGTCCTCTCTTTTCACAAACCCTAGTCCTTCCATTTGGTATTTTGGTTTCCCTTTTTCTCATGAGTTGCATTCTAAAACAATAAATAAGACCTGGTTTTTCTCATGATATAAATTTATCCTCTTTGCTTTCACACTTCTTACACACTTGTCAACACCCCTTGGGTTTCTCTTTTTTGAGTTACAGTGTAAGACCATGGATATGACCTAGCCTTTCTCACAAAAATAATTTTTTTCTTATCTCATTTATATTTTTTCAATACTTTTTGGCACCCTTGTGGGTTTCTCTTTTATAATTTGTAGTTTAAGACCATGGATAGGATTTGGCCTTCCTCATAAAATCACCATCTTGTCTTTCTTTTTTCTATAATGTGTTTTACCATGTTTACAAGGTTTTTTTAATCTTTGTTCTCAACTTTAGATTTTACTTCTTTTGATATATGGAATTTAAATAACAATCTATGTTATCATGTTTTCATACATTTACCCCATTCTTATGATAAGGAATCAAAATTTACTATTATTAAATCCCTTTTTCACCCTTTATCATATTTTTTGTGATTTGAAGTAATTCAAATTATTCCATGTTTCATTCCTATTAATTTTCTTTCCTTATATTTCACATTAGATAATATAAGGTCAAAATCAAGATAGCACTTTTATTTCACCTAAATTTATGAGACTTTTAGACACCATGCTCTCTAAATTCTCTCTATTAGAAACCATGTTCTAAGTATTCAAATGAAAGTCATCCTTATCACTCGTGTTTGGTTTTCCAAATATGTATTGAGCAGGAATAAAAAAGGCCATCAATAAAGTTAAAAGAAAAGTAATTTTAGACAAAAGAAAATGATATACAAAAAGGTAACATAAAAATATCAAAATTCAAAATCACACAAAAATATTTGATTTTAAGCACATCTTATCTCCAATCGAAGCTCAAACTCCAAAGTTGACCTCACAATAGAGCTGACATCCATTGTAGTATGGTAGGCCATTAGATTGGAATAAGAGAATTTAATAAACTCTATGGTGCTACCTACTTTCTCACATAGGTACCCAATCTTCATAGTAGATCGATGGATCTATAAGGGATCTTGAGGAATGGGTAACACATTGTCAAAAGGCAGGTCCATTTTAATTTTCATGTGTATATCCATCATGGGATGATCTACATAATTTATTTGTTGGCATAAGACTTATGTGACTAAGAGAAGTTCTTTAGAGTCCTTAAGGTCAATAGTCATCTTGTTTTGACAAACCTAATCTGAGTGTATTCACTTTGATTAAAGAGTTCCCCTACCTTGGTTTTTCCTTCATTCTCTCCTCCACCCATTTCGTTTCCCCCCTTGACAAGAAAATTGTGATTCTAAATCTATTTTCCATCTTCTATACTTCATTCTTCTTCAAATATTAAAAACATGTTGGCACTACATTGTTTCATTTTTATCTATCCTTAGAATAAAATAATTATTTGAGAAACTATGGATTACTTTATTTACATGATGGCTCTACATTTATAGATGTGTCTTGATTTCTTTTATCATTTTTCGTTATTTTACTACCCTTTTTTAGTACACCTAAGTTCATTTACTTTTTCCATTATTGAGTGAGGTTGGATTGTTACTTCTCACTCATCAATGTTGTTTTCCCTTTTATGAACTTCCTTTTTACATTGATGATTGAGTAAGGCTTGTTACTACTCATTTATTAATATTATTTTACCATTTTGTTTGCCCATGTTTTTTAAGAGTGGACTGTTACTACTTTCACATTGATGTTTGATTACCATCATTTCAACATGTATTCTAGGTTTGACTTGGTGAGTTTTCCTTTCTTATTTAAGGTTTACTTATTTGAGGTTTTCAGTCTTTAGTAGCCTTGGATTTTTGGTTACCTGATTTACTCTAAATTTTGACTTGGTTATTTGGTCTAACATAGTACTTATTTCCCTAGATTGCCAAATTCCAAGTATGTACCATCCATATAACACCAGTTATCTTAGCTTTCCTGTGTTTGTTTATTTTTCTCTTTAGTTTTGTATTCATGGGTTTGTCGAAAGCAGTCTCTATGCCTTCCATAATCAAAACTACAAACACAAAAAATAACAATCCATCAATAAAGTTAAGTCAATATATGAATTACATTCTAAATTTTTTTATTTCCCTTTCCATCATTTATTTTCAATTATTTTATGATTTAAAATACTGTAACTTTTTTAGCCTCAGCATTGTGTGGTACTGTGTTCTTTTCTCGAAGAACCATCCTCTATTTGACTTGAGTGATATGTGATGATTTTTGAGTGGGGCATATGTATACAAATAATATTTTCACACTTTTATCAATTAATTATGCTTTTTATCTTGTAGGAACTCATCGAGTCTCAATCTCTCTAAGTGCATGCCCTAAGTTGTGCACCAAGAAAGGGGTGGACAAACCATTGGTACATCACATGATCATTGTCCCTTATTATAAGTTATTACCAAAATAAATAACTCATATAAACATTTACCTAAGATTTGTATCATCTTTTTCACACTCTTCCATTCATTTACCACCTTTAGTACCCGTTTTCCTAACTATTGATGCAGGAAAGTGCACCCAGTGGCAGGAAAATAGGTTCCTTCCTTCTCCTCACAACATGGAAACCCCTCTCTCACCTTTGGGATGGCGAAGTAGGAGAGGAGAGTCTCTATTTAAGGGCTAGCTCCCTTTGATGTATCATTGTTTGTTTCAGGCAGAGCAAAAAAACACATACAGGCATATATATATATATATATATATATATATATATATATATATATATATATATATATATATATATATATATATATATATATATATATATATATATATATATATATATATATATACAGCTATAATAAAGGGGGGCATGAAAAGGGAGAAGAAATTCAAGAAAACAAACCTACTCTAAGGAGGTGATACACCAAAACAATAGTTGACCTTCACACATCCACTCTCAGAATCAGAGAAATGCATACACACACTACGCACTTGGCAGAAGGACCAGGCTACAAGAAACTAGCAGGGAGGCTTCAATGGAAAATCTAGAATAGAGATCACCCAAGGTGCTGTGAAACACACACTTATGAAGTAATTTCTTCTGCTCCTTCACTCCCAAATACTGCTCTTGTCTTGTTAGCTACAATAATGGTGCCTTGTAGATAGCAGGTCTGCTGGTGTTGAACCTCTGAGAGCATCAAAAGACAATGACTAGAAACAAGCAAACATTCAACGTATACACAAAAATTTCTATCCAAATTGGAGGTAAAAAACTGCATTTGTATTGATCCAGTTGAAATTTTTTCAGAGCTACCCCCTTTACAAAATGTGGAAGATCATTACAAAAATGACCAAGTTCGCAATATATAGGAGAAGCAAGGAGGCCATTTGGCACTCCTTTTACAAGTGGCATATGCATCCCTTCATGGGAAGAACAAGTTGCTCAAGGAATTAAATGGACTGCACCTTTTGTCTACTTGAAAACCATCCTCTTTTTGATGACTTACACGGTTTGTCAATCCATTTAATAAAAGTTGGAGGAAAATTGATCTTATCTCAACTGTTTGTGCCTTTTATGATAAATACGTAGGGACTGTTCCACCTACTGAAGTTACTTCCCAAATGGCACCACTTGGATCAACTGCCAGCTTGCTCTGTCCTTGTCACTTTGCTTGTCACTTGGAGTTTGCCTTTCTAACCACTTGGCTCCTTTTGGTTAGCGATTCTTTGTTTTGAACACAAATGGTTATTTCCTTTGGTCAAACTTGACATCCTCAAGGATGTCATCAAGCTTGCTAGCTTTTTGGCAGCTTGCCTTTTCCTTTGTTTTAATGCGCCTGACCTTTGCATTTGGTTAATGACGCAACCCGACCTGGCCCTTTTTGTGAATGTTTGAAGTGAAGCACCTATCTTACGTAAGGGCATGAACATGAATTTGAACTAGGCTGAAACAATGAACTAGATGCCGAACCAAAGAACTAGGCCGCTGACCGAAGTGTTGAACTGAGCTGAACTAAGGCCGTTGGACCTTGAAGAAGATAAAACCAATGTTGATAAACCAACCAATTAAACCAAAAGACTGAACCAAGTCGTGAATCTAATTTATTAAACTCATGCAACCTAAACATGTCTGGCATTAAGATAGCAGGGGAGAAGTTGAATGAGATTTTGCTTGTGGGCAAAATTGGTCAACAGAGTGGTGACTCATAGGGGAAGCATGCCTGCTATGCTTAGAATCCAATTGCCTTGTAGTCCATTGGGAACAGAGTCAGATTGTAACTTTAAAATAGAAACATCTCTGATAAATTCTAGAATCAATCACGTATATTCACCTCCACAAAATGAAAACACATGCAAGACTAAGAAAACTACTTGTGCAATAGCACTTAGGGGAAATAGGGAAAGAAAATTGAAAGCAACCTACTATATACAGTTAACTAGTTATTTTTGAATCCATCATGGATCAAAGGGAAAGCTTCTAGCATCTCTTTCATCTGACACATCCAGTATCGATAATGGATCCCACAAGGAAATATTTATGTGCAGCTCCTTCACCTAGTCTGCCATGTTGATCTGAGGATCGCTCCCTTCCATATTTTCTTTGGGGTCACTTGTAGCATTCTGAGGCATAGGTCAGGGAGCTAAATGTACGACTGGTGGCCTAAAATTTTAGAAATTTTGGTTTTCCTATGGTGGAAGAGATGGTGTGGCCATTTGAATAGCTGCTTGAGCTTCTTCCATAGCTCTCCCTTTGGATCTTATGTTGGCCGAAACACAATCAGCCTAATTGTCTGCAACACCCACATAATTGATCGCACAAAACTCACCTTCCAAGTGGTTCATAAGAGTAGAGTCAGGCTGACTCTAACTATTGCTTGTGCTGGGTTGCATTGGAGCCTCAAAGACCTGGGAATGAGTGGCTGCCTGATTATCCAACACATTTGGGTAACAACCCATCATCTCATCTGTATAAACAACTTCCTCCTAACCATATCCTATGGTTAAACAACTTGGTTGTTCTTGCACCAAATCATTCTGAACAGGCACCATAGCTTTAGATGGTGGAGGGGTGCATGGGTTGTAGCCTTGGAAAGGTCTGGTCTGAGTAAGCTGACCCTATCCTTGACTATAATTTTTAAAAGGGGGTCTATGGGATTGACCATAATGCTGGTATCCCTAACTCAGTTTGTTGCCTTGAGCTTGCTACCTTCTGATGGCAGTGAGTTCACTTGTCATACTCTACAACAGCCTCCTAACTTCCTGAAGCTCATTAGATGGAGCAGCAGCTAGTTTCTTTATGCTGGGTAATACCGTAGTAATAAGGGGATTCAAATGGGGTACTTCTCTTCTGAAGAAAGCACTTGTAGCCAGACTGGGAAGATGACTTGCTATATAAGGAAGAGTCCCTTTGAACCTCAGTCACTTTGTTGAGTTGAGAGGTAATTCGATGGATTCGAAAGGCACACCCTTATTAGCAAATCGTGTGGTGACTTTAGGCAACGAAGATTAAGAAACTTGTCTTGAAATTATAGAACTAAAGCTCTTACCAGTGGAGTCGCCAGATGCTGGAAAACATGAAATTTATTGTACCAAGACCACCATCAATCTTGATATCTTACTGCATTATTAAACTATGTCCCACCAGGCGTGCTAGAACTGTTGATGTAGGAAAGTGCACCCAATGGCAGGAAAATAGGTTCATGCCTTCTCCTCACAACATGGAAACCCCTCTCTCACCTATGGGATGGTGAAGTAGGAGAGGAGAGTCTCTAGTTAAGGGCTAGCTCCCTTTGATGTATCATTGTTTGTTTCAGGTAGAGCAAAAAAATACATACAGGCATATATATATATATAGCTATAATAAAAGGGGGGATGAAAAGGGAGAATAAATGCAAGAAAACAAACCTACTCTAAGGAGGTGATACACCAAAATAATAGTTAACCTTCACACATCCACTCTAAGATCAGAGAAATGCATACACACACTACACACTTGGCAGAAGGACTAGGCTACAAGAAACTAGCAGGGAGGCTTCAATGTAAAATCCAGAATAGAGATCACCCAAGGTGTTGTGAAACACACACTTATGAAGTAATTTTTTTTGCTCCTTCACTCCCAAATACTGTTCTTCTCTTGTTAGTTGCAAGAATGGCGCCTTGTAGATAGTAGGTCTGCTGGTGTTGAACCTGTGAGAGCATCAAAAGACAATGACTAGACACAAGCAAACATTCAACGCATACACATAAATGTCTATCCAAAATGGAGGTAAAAAACTGCATTTGTATTGATCCAAGTGAAATTTTTGTAGAGCTGCACCCTTTAAAAAATGTGGAAGATCATAAAAAAGATGACTAAGTTCACAATATATAGGAGAAGCAAGGAGGCCATTTAGCACTCCTTTTACAAGTGGCATACGGGTCCCTTCATAGGAAGAACAAGTCTCTCAAGGAATTAAATGGACTGTGCTTGTTGTCTACTCGAAAACCATCCTCTTGTTGATGACTTCCATGGTTTGTCAATCCATTTAATAAAAAAATGAGGAAAACTGATGTTATCTCAATTGTTTGTGCCTTTCTTGATAAATTCATAGGGACTACTCCACTTACTAAAGTCACTTCCCAAATGGCACCACTTGGATCAACTGCCAGCTCGCTCTGTCCTTGTCACTTTGCTTGTCACTTGGAATTTGCCTTTCTGACCACTTGGCTCCTTTTGGTTAGCGCTTCTTTGTTTTGAACACAAACGGTTATTTCCTTTGGTCAAACTTGACGTTCTCAAGGATGTCATCGGGCATGCTGGCTTTTTGTCAGCTTGCCTTTTCCTTTATTTTAACGTGTCTGACCTTTGCATTTGTTTAATGACGTAACCCAGCCTAGCCCTTTTTGTGAATGTTTGAAGTGAAGCGCCTGTCTTACATAAGGGCATGAACATGAACTTGAACTAGGCTGAAACAATGAACTAGATGCCTAACCAAAGAACCAGGCCGCTGACCAAAGTGTTAAACTGAGCTAAAACAAGGCTATTGGACCTTGAAGAAGATAAAACCAATGTTGATAAACCAACCGGTTGAACCAAAAGACTAAACCAAGTCGTGAATCTGATTTATTGAACTCGTCCAACCTGAAGATGACTGGCATTAAGTCAGCAGGGGAGAAGTTGACTGAGATTTTGCCTGTGGGCAAAATTGGTCAACACTGACCTAGAACTCCTTTCGATAGTTTACATGACTAGGTCGACTGGGTTGACCTTATACTCTTATTGGTAAAAATCATTTAGTGTCTAGGTTGGCTCCTAGCCAACCTATCTCATAACTGGGTGAGATTTTATCAATAATGATACTAGGTTGATTGGGTCGACCCTGTCGGCCAAAATTTTCAGAAGCATTTAGGGTTAAATCCACCTATATAAACACATCCATTCCATCATTATTAAAGATATATCAAGAGTTACTATTCATTTGCACTTATTTATAATCTACTCTTTCACCATTATACTTGAGGATTCGTATCTTAGTATTTCTACTTGGAGAATCTATTCTTGTTGAGAAGTTTTAGATGCTTTGGCCTTTATTAGTGATCCTTAGAAACCACAACATCTTGCAAAGAACCTTTAGCCAAGGGAGAAATTGAGTCTCGATGGGTTCATCTTTTAGGTAAATATCTCTAACTTTCCTCCTTTCTTTATTATATAGAAGTAGCATAAGTAATGGATTTGAAATAATATTACTATTCTTCTTCATTCATCAAGGGCTTATATATACATAAATTAATTAGGATTATCTTATGCATGTTTACTTTTATTTGTTTACTAACTCCCACTTTGTGTCACAAGCTTTGGTGAGCACTAGATTATATTCTTTATTTTACTTGCTATTAGTATAGTGAATATGAAAACATAGGACTTAATTAGGGTTATTGCATGTTTTTTCTTGATTAGAGGCTTTAGAACCCTCCCTAGTGATATTATTATGATAAGAGATCCTCTAATCAGGTCTAGTAGATCTATATTGGTCATGTTCTCAATTATCTAATGTATCCCCAATTGAAAGTGTAAGTAAGATCTATCTTCTTAGATCTAGAATTGATATATAGATTTGATACATTTTTATTGCATACATATTACACCATTTCATGTTAAAACTTTGATAATATAAAATAAACATAAAATTAGATTCAAAATACCATGAATGTATTGGCAAAATATGTTTTCTTATTCATATAGTTTGGTGGCTCATAACCCTTCTCTATCTATGACAAAAAAAATCATCATAAAAACTGATAGAAGATGGATTATTCAAATAATCTCTATCAAGGTTATAGATGCCTAGATATTAGTAGAGAAAAGATTTGAGTGGGACTATAGGTATCTATGTCATGGATATGGACACCTGGTTCGTAGTAGAGTAATGTTAAAGCTTCCCTTACTATTTGGTTAAAAAAATTGAAGTCAAAACGAAATATATAGTGTTTATTTAGGTCTTTGTTAAATTTTCACAACCAAGAGAATATATTTCACAATATCACACCCATAAATACAAGGAATGGAAAGGGTTATTATGTTTCATGAGGAAGTAGGAAACTCTTTTAGAGTCTAGTTTTCTTATTATTTATTTTTTGAAGCTAATGTTTTCTTATGACACATTATTGAGATTACGGGTTCTCAAAATACTCAAGAGTATTTTCCCCTTAGAGTCACCATTTATCATTCCCTAACACACACACCTTATTTAATAATTTGAAATAGGGACCGTTCATTGTTGAAAATCTTTATTTGGGGCCTGTTAAACCATAGAAAATTTGAGAAATGAATTCATGCAAAAGCCTAGGGTTATTTTCCAATGCCTAAATTTTCAGAAGTGAGAATTATAAAAATCAAAGATTGAATGGTAATTTGAAATATTATAATCTTTGGGTTTTCATAAGTGCTTTTCAAAAATTTCTTTTATTTATGGACTAATGGGTCGAATATTAATTTTCTAAGTTATCTTATGTATAATTTTAGGATTTTCAACAATATTTGTTAATCATCCATAATCAGGCCTTATCTTTATTAAAAGGGATTAGGATATGTGGAACTACTCCATTGACCCAAAGCCTTTGGCATTCAAAAAGTTTCTAAGCCTTTGAAATACCTAGATTTTAGACATTGATAGGTGGTAGTCATTCATTACAGAGAGCCTTCAAAGCTTAGATAAAATTATAGGTGTCTCAAGTCCCCAAGCTCTAAAACATGCCATGTGGTGTGCTTTCATGAACCTATAAATATGGAGGCTTCATAAAACATCAATCATCTAAAAGTCCCAAGCTCTTGAGATCTGATGGTTTTGAGCATCTATGGTTCTGATAATTCAATAGTTGGCATATTTTCATTGATCAGAATCCTTGAAGGATTAACACAGTTTAAAGGTGCTTAACTCTTGTAGTCTAATGGTCCCAATATTCCACACCCTAAATGGGTGAAACTTGTCATATTATCATTAAATCATTACTTAAAAAATATAAAAGCAGAGTCAATAGTTCAATGGCCTCATGGCCTCCAACTTTTGAGCCTCTGAGGTTTCTGAGAACATGCCACATATTTGCAATTCATTCACATTTAGCCTTATAGAAGACACAAATAAAATAACATAAATGGTAACAATTCCAACCTTATTAATTATTGTAGGCATGATATTGTTCTATGTGGCTCAATCATAGTAACTCATGGCCTCAAATCATCTGAAGTCTTGTTATGAATATAAAAACCCAAACAAGGAATTGACAACAGGCACAATCTATAGGATACATTGATATGGTATGCATAAATAAAATTAAAATCCAAGTAAATGAGATGATAAATGAGGAAGAAACAACTTTATTATATAAGGTGACTGGACTTGTAAAATTAATAAAAAAATTACAATATGGAAAATATGAACCCGCCAAAGTTAACTAGCATATTCAAATTGAAATGGTCATTAAATCAAATTTCTTTATTTGCATTAATGATAGATAAATTCATTCAAATATCATAAATTAGTATATGTAATATATATTTTAAAACTAATCTCTTAACCATAATTCTATTAATTGAGTATTGCATTTTTGAGCCCTTGAACCTTCAAAAGCCCTATTTTTCTTGATGAGCTTGTAGGAGAAACACATGCAATTTGTAGAAATATTTTCAATGTCAAGACTAATAGAATGGACTCATATTCAAATCAATCTCATGTTGAAGCACTTTATGTATATTATTTCTTAGGAGGGATCAAATTCCTTGACAGTATATTTGACAAAAGTTCCCTAGACTTCAAATTCTAGAATTACTCAGTGTTATGGGATGTAGTGGAGTATGTAATGCCATATTCTACACATGACCACATTTCCCCTAAATTAAAACAATAAATTTATGAATTTATACCAATCAAGGGGAATGGACTTCACTTATCTATGGCAAAACTAGAGATAATGCTTTACACAAACCTATTTAAAGATTTATTCAATAATAGAATGTTTTCTGGGAATTGTCTACATCCTACATAAAGTACAAATTTTGTGGTATTTATTTAGGGTAAGTAAATTGAGATATATCTTAAACTCCCTGGATTTGAATCTGCATATAACCAAGTCTCAACTAATGTGTGGTTCGAGACCAATATAGTAGATGAAAAGTTGAAATCTTGGCTAGTTAAGGGCCAAACACTAAATCCTAAGGGAGGAATTTCCTCAAATAAAATTATTAAGTTAAGACACGGGATCAAGATTACCAAGGCTCTCCTTAATATATTATGTAGTTTTACAAATATTTCATATGTACATGTTGAATGGGTCCACCTCGTAGACATTTTATTGACCTCAAACAAGATAGTCACCTTGGGCGAGATTATCAGTGTTAAGTTCAAATCACAGATGTCCAACTCACTAAAACAAAGGCTAGAAGATGTAAATTTTTGTATGATGTCCTATTCATTGGATGCATATTAGGCATAGTTCATTAGACCCATGTGAAGTTATTGTAACCGTATGTACAATATCTAGTTAACTTAATCTTTGAAGATCACTCTTTCATGTTCATATATAGATTCAAAAGTGAATTGAGAAGGATATGTGACAATATATATCCTAAAGTGTACCATGTTATTCATGGCATCCATATCCTAAGATTGTCTAAAAATATAATAAAAAACATTAAAAAAATGGGGTACTATTGTTATTACCCCAATAGTATGGTAATCATAGTATAGGTCACTATAACCTCTCCCTTGTTCCTACCACACTGAGTCCCAGAAAAAATATAAAATAGGAGATTGCCTATGAAATTTACAAAACTATTGTTGAAGAGTTAGATCAGAAGAATTTGGAATATTATTTTACAACCCCTTTGACAATTAGACAAATACAATATGTGACCAAATCACATTTTATTCAAGTGGAGAAGGCCAAGACATATTATAAAAATCTAAAGGTGTCCCCATTCATGGAATGGGATCCTTGGAAGAAGGTAAAGACATAACTCCAACTCATTAAGGATAAAAATAAGGTGAATGTTTTAGATAGTCACCAAGAATATGATCATGATGATATCTTTATAAATACATCAGATGATATGGAGGTATAGAAAAGAAATTAAAATAAACAAATGTCTATAATTTGGCCCCATGCTCTCCAGTATTACCCTAAAGTAATATAATTGCATGCACATTTGGAATCAAGTTATCAGTGGCCCCAAACATAGCCACATGATTTAGAAATTCAAGTCTAACTTCCCTCTCCAATAAGAAAACAAATAGATTATCAAATGGGAGAGTCAAGTATCTATAAGGGGTCCAACCATTAGGTCAAGAAATAAATTATAAGAGGCCTTCATCACCCTAATTTTCCCTTCACATCTTTTATTTCCATTATTCCTATTTTGGAAATGGAAACAAAGAAGGAGATGTCCACTCCTCTTACAGATAAAAAGAGGAAGAACATTTTTTTATTACACCTCTATTACCACTCACAATTGCCACTCAAATTATTGTCCTAGAGTTCCTACAATTTTATTTCTTGAATATTCCAACTAATCATGATTCTCTAATGTCTACTTTGGTAAGTTCATCTCCACCTTCCATAAACATCAGTAATGAAACATCTCCTCAAACACTTCCTAACATGCCAACTCCTAATCCATTCTCCATTCCCTCCACCATTATTATTCCATCAACCTTCCCTTAACCACCACTTGTAGTAGTACTCTCTACCACTATAAGTCATTCAATTTTTTCACCATATCCTTCACCTTACACTCTACCTATGGTTGTTTACCAAAGGAGGAAAAAATATCTTACCACCTCTTTTAAAGGAAATTAATTTGAAGAAAGACCATCCCTTGGTCTTTCCATTATATAAGATTCCTTCAAAGAGAAGGAATCAGAGGAAGAGGACCCTAAATAGGTAATATCTTTCATTGAGTATTCAAGTTATGATGAAGAAAAAGATGTAGAGACAATGAAGGGGAAATAACTATAAATGAGTGAGGAGGCCCAACCAGAATATGAAGAGGCTCAATTGGAGAGATACAAGACCATGAGTTTGGGAGGTCCACAAGAAAAATAAGCCTCAACTAAGAACTTCAATCAATAAATCCTCACAAAATAATAAAGATAAAACATTAATGAGGTGGTCTATTATATTATTTTGACTATTTCTAGTGTAGAGGTTTTGGTTGTAGATTAAACTCTAGATATTCTAGGTATTCTTGCATCTAGTTATAATGATCATCTATTTTTCAATCTAGAAAACAAATAAGGACTCCTAAGAAGGTAGTTCATTTTGATAATTTGGTCACTATTTCCATTTTTTATCCTAATATACCACTAATTCCAAGGAGACATTAATCTCATATATAGTTATTGATGCCTCAGACTTCACCCATGCAATAATCCACCATAATTATTGAGAGGACTCCTACATTACTTAAGTATGTGGCTGAGGTGACTACAGCAAGGGAACCTTCCCCTTGGGAAATAATTATTCATCATCCCCTCTAGTTCACAATTTAGATAAGTGTATAATAACACCCGCTCTTATGACTACTCCACCATATACATATCAAGACACAAATACACCAAAATAAGAAGGGCAACTTATTGTTCCCCATTGAATAAAAGAGATGAAAGGTATGAGAGATGAGAGGCATAACTTAGTTGTTATTGAATTTGATATAGTCTCTACCTGATTTGATAATAAAATGGGACCCATAGAGTGGGTAAGGAAGAGAAATGTGATGAATCTCAATACCTATGAGGATATGGAGTTTGAACAAAGGGAAAATTTATTTCTCTTATCAAATAATGATTAAATGGATCCCAATGATCCCAATGAATACAATTAAGACTCTTATGCCTTCGTATATATAGTCAGTTAGGACATGAAATAAATTTACTAGAGAAAAGAGAAGGCATAGAAGATATCTATATAGAGGTAAACCATACAAACTCCTCCATAAATTATCAAGAGCAAACAAAGTGAATCCACAAGGTTATATGATTTTTTTCATTATAGTCAGGTTTCAAAGGTTAAAACCTAGACAAAGATAAATAAGGTGCTTATGTTATGGAACAAATTCAAGGAGTTGGAAAATAGATTTATTTTTTTGACTTATTGTTCTAGGAGTAGTAAATTTAATTTGTGGATTTTGATATCTAGTAAAGATGCAACCTGGCCTATAAAATATATTGTTACTAAGAGATATGATTCCATTGCATGGCATAATTAGGTAAAGGCCATATCAATACTTTTTTTAGATCGTGAAAAATAAGCCTTGGTAATTTTGGGTGACATAATAGTCACATGTGTAATAAATCCCATAGTTGAGATGGTTAATATAACAAATGTTGAGAACCTCCTTAAATAAAAAAAAGATAGATTTGAGGAGGAAGTGGAGGGTACATTATATAAAACCAATGATGAAGTCTTGTAGTTGATAAGTTTTGCAAAAGTAGGGTAACCAAAGTAGAGACCTCGGGAGCTAAGTTCAAAGGTACAAATTTATAGAATTCAAATTTGATGCCAGACATCTTCAATTATTTCAAACCTTATCTACTCCATTTATGTATTATTAATAAAGAGTTTGAACTAACCCATGCTTTATTTTAATTATTTAAGGATAAATAGATAAATTCTATGTCAGAATTAGGTAAATAGCCAACTATTATTATTGCCATGTTGAGACAAGGTCCCTAATTTATTGTATTATTAGTAATACAAACTCCTATTGGCCTAATTTTAATCACACAAGGAATGATAGTTACAACTCCAGTTTCTCCAATTGTTACTCTACCATCAACTGTAGATAGTAATGCCACATTAGCACCGTGATAGATATAAATATGTTTTTGCATGTTCCAATCAAGTTATAACATTAGTTCCTAACTTATTTTAATTTCATTTATTACTGAATTTACTATTGTATAAT
Organism: Torreya grandis; assembly: GCA_037957365.1. NCBI lineage: Eukaryota > Viridiplantae > Streptophyta > Pinopsida > Cupressales > Taxaceae > Torreya > Torreya grandis. The sequence continues at coordinate 2,765,784 of JARHVA010001918.1, forward strand.
ATATTTTTATTATTCAACATTATACATGCATGCTTTGCATGAGGCTAGCATGCAGTTTTTTTCCAAACATGTAAATTTAGACTGTGCTTGAGAGATGAGGACTTCCCCATCCTAAACCTATTTATAATTATATCATCCTTAGTTAAATGGAGGATAATTTATACTATTTAGATTAATATGAAAATTTGATAAGTTCTATTTAACTCAGTCTTTATGTGTAAATTTTGATTCATCTCCAATTCTATGGACTGTGTGAGACATGTTGTCTTTTTGGTATCTTTTTTTTATTGCGTATGAGTTATCTTATTTAATAAATTTATTCACTTTAATATATATCTAATTTGAGTTCATTTTGCATTCTAATTATAATCCCTCATTGTAGGCATACAATAAAATTCTAACAAATATGACAACCTTTATTTATGCATGTTCAACTTTACTATGTTTTGGCTTCTTTTGACTCACTATGTTTGATTGTTTGCATACCAATACAATTTGAAACAAGTATTAGTCATCTCATTGTTTGTCCTACCTTAGTTCAAGTACCGGACATGAGAAATTTTCATCCTATGTGGTCCACATGCCTTCTTTTTTCCCCTTCCTTTCCCTCATTTTTTGAGTTTTTTTTGGACTTTATGCCCATCTTCCACCCATATCAAGTATATTTAGGTTCACTCATAGATGACCCATCCATGGTATACAATTTATATCAATCACTTCTATTCTAAAAATAAGTTGTTATATAAATGAATACCCTAAAACTCACACCTTGGAGTGAATTATTTCATTGATCCTAAAATTTTAGAGGCTACCATGTATGAATTATGGGGTGTGTATAAAACCCACATCAACACATGTAATCCAACACTCACCCTTAATCTATATTATCATTAACATATGTTTTATTTAAAGGTTAAAGTGGGTTTTTTTGAAATAGGGACCCTACCCTTCACAAGATAACCTACAAACACGATCTTCAAAACTATATATAATAAAAATATCTATAGAAAAGAAACCAGAAATAAACCAGCACTACAAAAATTGTAGATAAGAGGGAAAAGCCACAAGAGATGTGAAAAATAAATAAACATTTACGACCCTTCAATAATTTTTTTGTTTTACAATCTGAAGGTCATGTTAAGAGGTGCTAAATATTTCTTATGACGATCATTTTTTTTTTACCCATAATAGTCCACTCCCCCCATCATCAAGAAGGATATAAATGAAAATTTACAATAAAGCTTCAGATTTCAATCCAAAGTATTACTTCTTAAATCCTCATACCCACTTTTTTGTGCTTTGTTTTCCTTCCCCAATGAGAAAGAAACTTCTTCCATTGGTTATAATTATTTTTGAGCCAAGACCATTTCTTATTCTAAATTTTTTGAATCATTATTTGAATCTATGCTCTCACTTTCTTATTCCATGATATGATGCTATGGGAGAGCCTCCTTCCACCATGATATCCTCATTCTAAGCTTATAAATATCATAGGAAGAGGCAAGATGACCTATATGAAAAAAAATTCTACATGATAAGGACAAGGTCTCATAGTCAAGATCTTTATTCTAATCTCAGTCTTCTAATTTCAAATCAATAAACTAAGCAAACTCTTTGCAAACACCTAGATTAAGAAAAATTTGATAAACCATAGTGTGGTGAATGGCCCTGGGATTTGTATATAAAAATTTATCCAAGGAATCACATATTTCCATGAAACATAAATAAGTCCAAAATAGTATGGTAAAAAGGCCAGCCTTATCCAAATCGATCTAACATCAAAGGCCTTAGAGTTAGTGTAAAATGGTGGAAACCATGGTTTGAAGGCCAAGACATTATTATTCCAAAACCAAAGAGGTTTTTGAATTACTAATTTCATATCCTCTACAAAACCAAAAATAATAATAAAATAGCCTTTTGCACAAGGAAGAATTTACATGTTATTGTTGAGGTCAACATACCCCCATTCCTAAAAATGGGGAACCTTGTTTTAAATTGTAAAAATTTTTATCCTAAATTTGAAAAATTATCTAATTAGAATACCATTAGAATGTTTTGGACATTATCTTTATTTGAAGATCATCCACACATGATTTGGTTGGCATATTTGTTCATGATTCTGATTCAATCTTGTCTAAAATTGCTAACATTAGATATTTGTGTTTCATGTTACAAGATCAATGGAGCCCATTTGGAACAAAAAATGTCTAGCTTTTATGATTTAATAATGATTTTATCTTTTACTAACTTTTGGTCTATTGAAATCAAGTTGAATTCATATTTGAGCAGTTTGAAACCCTTATTTAAAAAAAACCCTAGCTTAGGTCTTTTTGGATAAAATTAAAATTTATGTGGAAGCAATCCACATGAAAACATAGACTTAGCTTAAATTTTTATCCTAAGTTTAGTTTTTTTTATCAACACAACCAAACCTCAGACTAAAATACCTTATAATTGGTCCATATAAGCCCCATGGTTCCTTGGTCTATTTTATCTTAGCATGGTCTGAATAAATCTAGGGTCCCTTTTATTATGCCATGGACTTAGTTTTATTTTTGTACTAAGGTTTAGTCATGTTTATTAACATGACCAAACCTTAGTATGAAAATTTTACGTTTGATCTCATTATTTTTCCAAGCCCACTTGTTCTCTTTGTTTCCACATCGTCTAACTAACTACTAGGACATTTTGTTATGTCTTCAAACTTAACCTAAAAAAACATTGTGCTAAGACTCTGTGTCATGTCTTGTTATTATGTGTGGAGTTCCCTTTATTATATTTCTAACTTAACTCAAGACTTTAGCCTAAATTTTTATTTATATTTCTTAATACGAATAAAAACCATAATCTAAAACATTAGGTTAAGTCTTTTATTTTCCCCAAACATTGACTTAAATGTCATTTTCATTTACAATATCAATTATCCACATTTACATAGACAATCAAGATCCAATGTTGTGATGTTGAAGATAAAGCTACAACCCTAAGATAAAGTTTGAGTATCTTTTATAGATCAATAACATGTGTTTACTCAAGCTAGAATGATCTAACGATGCGTGTTGAGTCAAAGGTTCAATGAAGCCCTAAGATGATCAAGAACATGATAATTATCAAAATCTTAGCCAAAGAACACTCAATAGCCAATGGCATTTGACCTTCAAGATCAATATCCAATAGAGCGCATTTACTCAAACAAGGATGATCTAATTCTTTGAGACGAATGTTGGAAATTCAAGATGAATGTGAATGTGACACGTAGCATAGCTGCAAGCCACTAAATTAAAGATCAAAAATATTTTCAAGATGAAAAGTCTGCAGATGAGCATACATATTCAGATTAACAAACTATAGATTAGGATGTACAATTAAGTAGGATGATTGAATGAGGTTTACTTGATTAGATGTGGATGATCAGATAATGTGAGATACACATTAAAAAGTCAAAACAAATGTAAAAGTGACAAGTGTCATAACCATGAGGAATGTAGTGAGTAACCAGTGGTGTTCAATTTCATAGATCAAGATCAATGGTATGCATTGATTCATGTAAATATGAACCAATGGTATGAAATCAAGTGTGTTATTCCTATTTTTTACACCCCTTCATTTTTTTCCAAAATTAATACTTTTTTTGCCATAGAGATGACTCAGTCATGAAATTTAAAACTGTGTCATGGACCCACTCATTTAATATTATATTTGATTGCATATTTTTTATTATGAATTGATGATGATTGGTTGATGGATTCATATTTATATTATGAGTCATTTTGAAAATCATAAGTGGATGAATGAAATATATATATATATATATATATATATATATATGTATATATATATATGTATATATATATATATGTATATATATATGTATATATATATATATGTATATATATATATGTATATACATATATGTATATATATATATACATATATATATACAGATATATATATATATATACATATATATATACATATATATATATATACATATAGATATATATATATATATATATGTATATGTATATGTATATGTATATGTATATATATATATGTATATGTATATGTATATGTATATGTATATGTATATGTATATGTATATGTATATATATATATATATATATGTATATATATATATATCTGTATATATATGTATATGTACATGTATATATATATATGTATATATGTATATATGTATATGTATATATATATCTATATATATATCTGTATATATATATATATATATATATATATATATATATATATATATATATATATATATATGTATATGTATATATATATATATGTATATGTATATATATATGTGTGTGTGTGTGTGTGTGTGTGTGTGTGAGTTATCTTATTTTTCAGTCATGAATAGGTCATGAGATAGTATTTCAGTTTGGAATTATTTCAAATTTGAAAGAACATATGTTTGATCTCATTGGATATTTTATCATCATTAAAACTTTTGGGTTATACTTTCATTTTGATACATTATGCATTCTATGGTGATTATTTGGTGTACATGGATAATATTATTCCTGGTTGAAATAGATATTATGATTATACAGACAATAAGTCATAACTGTTATGGAAAACATTTTATTTATGGTCAAACGCATCATTTGACTTGTTTTTCAAATCACATGTTTCTCAATTGGAAAATGAATCTCACTTGAATAGATTTCAGTCATAGAGATCATTTGAAACAATATATTTCACCAATTATGATTCTTTCATGAATTAATTTGAAGGCTCAATTTCATTTTCCATAGATTCTAGTTTTGAAATTATTGGTATACTAAAGTTGATTTGTTGCTTGATTTAGTCAGTTGTGAAGATATAAATAAGGTTTTAGATTCTAAGTGTCTAAATACATATCCTATTTTTCTAAGTTCCTAATTCATAAATTTTCCTAAGCTGAAGATTGAAGGTGATAACTTAATTTCGAAACATCTATTTTAGGCTCAATAATCTTGTCTTGAATGCCATTGCTAAGCTCTTCGAATCATAGTGAAATATATGTCTTAAGGCCTTGGCATCTTCTAGGGTATAAAGGTTCGTTGGAAGGTAAAATTTGAATTTCTAACTCAAGGTTTTAAGATGAATTTGTTTCAATAGGTAAGTATTGGATGTGTTTCAAAACATATTTGATGACAAGTTGGCATTTCATGGGCATGGCGAGTTGGATTTTGACTTGGATTTAATTAATAGATGATGTTTAGTTGGAATTAATACATCATTCAAGTTGGTACTAGTCATCAGATCATTAAATTCAAGTAATATTTGAAGGGATATTGTGATCATGGTGAAAATTTTTATGGTCTTAAGAATTTAATGCCAAATAGGCATGCCTCAAAAGGTGGAAGTTGGAAAGAGGTTAGTAAGAATGTTAGTAATAGTTAAATTAGATCATGATTTTATTTTGTTTGGCCAAACCAGTGAGTACATTCTCAATTAAGGAGAGCCAATAAAATTTTAGTACATAGCCGAGTTTGTTATGATGTAGGGTGGTGAATACAAGTAGGTTGTTTTTCTTGGTATTTGGTCATTTTGGGAAGCTTCTCCCAAAAGTAGATCTCTAGCTATTTGTATTTTTGATTTGTAGAGAAAGTATTATGAGGATTATAGGCAAAATTATTTCAAAGGTGAATACTAGGTATGATTTATACAATTTTGAATAATTATGAAAAATATTCATGGTGATTTAGAGAAGCTTGTAGTTACATGAAAGAAATCACTTCTTAGTTGCATGAAACAAAAAAGTTCTGGTTTGGATGAATATTTATGAAAGGTTTGAGTTATTTTTGAATAAGTTTACTTTGTTTCATGGTGAAAAGATGAGCTCCGGTATGAGATAATGTGATAAATCTATTTACATGTTAATATGTTTTGAGAATTTGTGTTCCCATTTGAATAAATATTACTTGTATGATAAGGAATGGTCTTGATTATGCATATATTTTTCATGTATGATGGAAATAAAGAAAATTTATGGTTTAGTTGGACCTTCCATGAATGCAAATAAGTTCCTATCTGACTTATCCTTACCATAAAAGATATAATGGATGAAGTGGTTATTAAGATGATTCTTTGAATAATTTGAAGTTTTATTTCTCAAATATATATAATTTTGAGTTTCTATACTTAACTTATCAGGAAATGTATTCAATAGTGTATTTGAGTAACACATAGTATCAAAGGTGTTTTGTTGAAAACTTGAGTTTGTTAATAGAATATTGCATGTTACAGTTAGAATTTTATTTAGATCTTGAGTTATTTTGAAATATAAATTTGCATGATGATTGCTTATATATTTCAAAGCTTCTATTTCTATGAATATATCAAGGGTTTTGAACATTTGTCGTCAGCTCTGATTTGGAGGATTATGGATGTTTTTTTCTTGAATATTCGAGGCTTCACTTTTTTGACTACGTTTAATATTGAGTTTCTATCGAAGATATTTAGAAATGGGTATTTTAAAACATATATGGTTAAATATTTTGTTTGTATTTTGGTCTTATGGATAAACTATGTTCATATTTTTGTTTATATTTGGAATATTCAAAGAACTATGTTGCATGCATATTATGAAGTTGAGAAGTGACAAGGTTTTGATATAACATGAACTAGTTTTTACTCTAGTTATTTATAAAAAGTTATTGGTCTTGTTTTCCATGATTATCCTAGAATTTTTCTAACTCCAAATAAAGATGAAGGATAGAGAATATGTGTGGATAGTAGGGAAATTAATAAAATTATAATAAAGTATAGGTTTTTGATAGCTCATTTAGATGATATGATGGATGTGCTTGCATGAGCAAAATATTTTATCAATATTGACCTAAGGAGTGGTTATTATCATATTTGAATTCATGAAGGAGATGAGTGGAAAACTGCATTCAAGAATTGGGATGGCTTATATGAGTGGATGGTGATGTCATTCAAATCATCTAATGAACCTAGCACATTTATGAGGGTGGTGAATATAGTGATATGAGAATATATTGGTAAATTTATAGTTGTTTATTTTGAAAATATTTTGATATTCAGTAAGAATAAAGAAGAACACTTAAAACATTTAAGAATGGTAATGGATTTGTTAAAAAATGAGAAGTTATATGCAAATTTGAGCAAGTGCAGGTTTATGAAGAATAGTTTGTTATTTTTGGGATTTGTAATTTTAGTAGATGGTGTGAAAATGGATGAAGAAAAGATAAAATCAATTGTTGAGTGGCCTATTCCAAGAAGCATTATAGAGGTAAGAAGTTTTCATGGTTTAGAAACTTTTTATTAAAAAATTATAAAAAAATTTAGTAGTATTGTGGCACCTATAATAGATTGCATGAGAGAGAAGGAATTTGCATGGACTGGAGCAACCACAAAAATATTTGAATTTTTTAAGAAGAAGATTATAGAAAGGTCAATTTTAGCATTACTAGATTTTAATAAAGTGCTTGAGGTTGATTGTGATGCTTCATTTGTGAGAATTTATGTTGTGTTGAGTCAATAAGGAAATCCAATAGCATATTTTTAGTGAGAAATTAAATTAGATAAGAACAAAGTATTCTAATTTTGATGTTGAACTTTCTTTAATTGTACAACCATTAAGACATTGGAGGCATTACTTGGGGTCTAAGGAGTTTATACTATTTACAAATCATGAAGCTTTGAAGTATGTGGATACATAAAATAAGTTGAATAGTATGCATGTAAAGTAGGTTTCTTTCTTGTAAGGGTATAAATTTTTGTTGAAATATAATTCAAGAAAATAGAATTAGGTAGCCAATGCATTGAGCATGAGGGTAGAGTTATTAACTACTAGGGTGAGTGAAGTTGTTGGATTTGAAGCTATTAAAGAATTATATGATATTGATCCATATTTTAACAAGGTGGTTGAGAAGTGCAGGAATCCATTAACAAGTGGGATAGATACTATTCATGATTATTATCTTATACAAGAAGGTTATCTCTTCAAAGAAAAATAATTTTACATTCTAGTTGGGTCTCTACGAGATAATCTAATAAGAGAATTACATAGTGGTGGTTTGACTAGACATTTTGGTAAGATGAAGACAATAGCTTTGATGGAAGAAAAATATTTTTGGCCAAAGATGAAAAGAGATGTGACAAGGTATATTTCAAGGTGCAGAATATGTCAAGTGGTTAAAGGACATGCACAAAATACTAAACTTTACATGTTAATATCAGTTCCAAGAAGGCCATGGACATATTTTATTATGGATTTTGTGTTGAGATTACCAAACACGTAGAGAGATAATGATTCAATTTTTATTGTAGTAGATAGATTTTTAAAAATGGTTCATTTCATTGCATGCAAGAAAACCAATGATGCCACTAGAGTTGCAAATTTATTTTTTATGAATATTTTGAAATTGCATGGTGTTCTAAAAACTATTACTTCAGATAGGGACATAAAATTTCTAAGTAATTTTTGGATGACTTTGTGGAAGGAAATGGGTAATAAGTTATGATTTAGTAGTGCATATCACTCACAAATAGATGGATAGATAAAAGTTGTGAATAGGAGCTTGAAAATTTTATTGAGATGCATAGTGGGAGAGAAGTCAAAGCAATGAGACTTGGCTTTACCACAAGCTGAATTTGCATATAATTGTTCAGTGAATAGATCAATAAGAAAATAATCATTTTAGATCATTTATGAGAGAAATCCTATGGGTAATTTAGATTTGGTACAAATTTCAATTCCAGATCGAATTAGTGATGATGCAGAAGCATCTGCAGAGCATATGCAGCAGTTTTAAAGTGTAAGAAGAAATTTATAGAAAAGTAATAATAAATATAAAGAAATAGTGGATGTCAAGAGAAGATCCAATGTATTTGAATGAGAGTTGGTAATTATTTACTTGAGGAAAGAGATATTTTTAAAAGGCACATATAATAAATTAAAGTACAAGAAAATTGGACCATGCAGAATTGTGAAGAAAATCAAAGACAATGCTTATGAGGTATGTTTACCATAGAATTTTGATATATCTCTAATATTTAATGTTTTAGATTTATATGAATTTCATGGAGAAAATGGTGAAGATGACGAAGATGAAGAAGTAAATTTGGAGTAGCAGGGTCCAAAGAAGAAGGGAAAAATAGTGCAGATTTTGGATATAAAGATAGTAAGCACAAGACAAGGGAATTATAAAAGGTATTTGATGCAATGGAAATGATTGCAGCAAAAATACAACACTTAGATTACAGAATGAGAGCTAAAGAAGATTGACAAGGAAAAATGGCAGCAGTAAAATCAGGGCAACTTGCAGAAATTGAGTTTTTTTCAACCAAAGGAGAATGATGTAGAAAAAATAGGTCAACCTTTAGGAAGCCATAACTTTTGACCCATAACTCCGTTTGAGCTCTTACACACATCAATATGATCATATCAAAAAGTTTGATTATGCCCTAAGCCACTCTATTCACTTAGATTTTATTTTGATATCCTTTGGGGGCCAAACATGATCATCTGAGGGTTCGAAATAAATGTTTAATGATTTTTTTGAGAATTTTCTAATTTTAGAAATTGTATATTTTTAGAACCAGGTGTCAAATTTAGTTGAATTTCATCCCATAGGCTAATTTTAGTATTTAGGTTATTTAAAAAAAAAATGAGCCGCGCGCGCTTGCATGCGAAACTTACTATGAATAGTGACTACTAAAAATAGATTTTTTTTAAGATTTTTGTTCTTTTCAAATTTTTCATGTAAACTGTAATTTACGAGTTTAGGCTTATTTAATCATGGTTTGAGTTTGTAAAATTTTCAACCAATCAATACAAATCAATTCTGAGTATTGTTTCAAGATCTTGACCTATTACTAATTTTCTTGTTCTTGATAGTTTTCGAGTTTATTATTGGTTCTAACATTATCGCTATATAAACAATATCATAATATGAGTTTATTTAGTAGTTTTTGCATGTCATAGGTATAAGAAAGATGGAGGTGAAGAGTACAAATGGAATGGACAAAGTGATGATTGAGGTCGTAAGATGTTGGATGAATATATTGACAAAAGTTTATTTATTTTGACAATGTAATATTTTAAAAATATGATTTATTCATAATTTATATATTCCTTGAGTTTAGTGGGTAGTATTTATGTATTTAGTTTGAGCTAGAATGGATTGTGTGAGATGACTATCAAATTATATTATAAATCTGACTTGGAGATGTATAAAAGAGTTTGAAGATAGAGAGTCATAGAGTGATAGAATAAAGTTAAATAAATGTAATATATAATATGAAACTTATAAAATTATAAGGCATTTTATGGAATTTAAATAAATATATTTTGAGTCGGAATATTATTATGGTGATAGTTGCCCATTGTTTTATATTCAAAATAGTATGATTGGATAATGTCGATGATGGAATAGAGCTTGTAGATCATCAGATTAGATTTTTAGTAGTTAATATTTTAATTTTTTTAATTCTTTCTTTTCAGTATTTTAGAATAGTAACTGAGAATAATGTTAGTGAATTTTAATATAAATGATTATATAAAAGTTCTAACTTTGAGTTTAATATAATTTTAATTATTATATATATATTTTTTTGTTTTTTTTTTTAAAATTTAAAGATGTTGAAAATTTCTAATATGATAAATATTAATAAAATTTGAAAAAATAAAATTACTTTTTAAAAGAAAAATAAATCAAATAAAAATATATTATTAATAATTAATTAATAGTTTATAAAAAATGTCATAAAATTAATTATTCACATATATATAACAAATTTAAAATAAACACTTTAACATAAATATAATAAATTTAAACAATAATTTTATTTATTGATATTTATATTAAAATTTGTAACAATTTTCCACTCAATTGTTTGTTTAAAATATTAATTCTTCACTCTTCTACAAAGATGATTAATTTTTCACGGCCCTAAAAAGATTGTTTGAATTTTTATAAATTAGCTAAGTAACTCAAAAATAAATAAAAATTTAAACAAAATAAAAATGGTATAATTTATAAAATGTTCAAAGATCATAGATTGAATTGGAAAGTGTGGAGGCTGTCCGTTCATGTTTGAGTTTCAGGTAATCTTCAAGTATTTTAAGATCTTTCAGGTAATCTTGCTGGATTTTCAGATCTTTCAGAAAATCTTGCTGGATTTTCAAATCTTGCAGGATTTTCAAAGATATCTGTTCTTCTCCTCGTTGGATAGTTAATATAAAACCTTCCTTCACTCTACCTTCGGACACCCATGGAGTCCAATCAGATATGCCATTTACCATCTTCTTTATTTTATCTTGCTCAGTAACGACAACCATAACCATCCAATTTCCTTTTGTAATATAACTCGCCATCCAGTCCATGCAAGGTATCTTTAAAATTTTCCGACAATCTTTATCTTCAATAAAGCTCTCAACAACCATCAGAATAATAATAGCACCCGGCAGCATGTTCAGGGGAACCTCTATTCATGCACTGCGATCGCTCGGAATTTCAGTAACAGTGCAACCTGGGAAAAAGAAATTTTGGTTTAGAAATCTCTCTACGAAATTTTGTTTTCGAAATCGCTCGCCATGAGGACTTGCTCTCCAAATTACGGTAACCTGTGAAGGCAGTCTCTGAATTGACAAAGCAACTAATCTTAATAAACTACAATTTTAGAATACCACTGCAACTAATCTTAAAGCAATTTAGCTTAAGAAGGAAATAAAGCATTTGACAAATTTATATCCCGTGTAAACGACAAATATAAGACTATAAGGCGAGTTAAATACCTGCCACATATATATGCATTTCAATACAGCTGGAGTGTCACCTAAGAGATATTTTAATCCTTGTAACTTCTCAATACCTGTGATCTTCTGCAGCTTCCAACATCCATCAATGGTGATGCTCTCTCAATGGTAACTCTTCTACCTCGGAAGGCCCCTCTCTGTTTAATTTTACATCCATTGACTCAACACAATTCTGTGTGGGTATCACTTCTAATTCCACTTCGGTTAAATTTTCCATGGACTCAAGGTGGAGAGATTTCAAGCTGTGAAGGTACTCTCCACCAATTGAAACTTTGGATACATGTTTTACATCCCTAATATCTATCTTTTCAAGGCTCACATTCAAAGTCAACTCCCCGCTTAAGTCAAATCCATTAAGATCAAACTTTTAAGATTTCTGAGTTTTCTAAGGGACTCTGACAAGGACCTCCCATCAATTTGCATGGAGCTATTCCATTCTGATCCGATCCATTTTTTTCTTCCTGTTAGGACTAGATCTTCCAAATGAGACAACATTTCCAATGAATTTGGACACTCTTCCAAGGTTATTCTGTCAAGAACAAGCTCTTTCAGGTGGAAAGGGCCCTGACATTTGAAATTTAGTTCCCAATAAATAGTTATCATTCAATTCTTAATAAAGTTTCATGATTTTAGTACTTCAGAATGCATGATCAACATTTAAATTTTAATAAAGATTAGCAAAATACCTGTCCATCACTCGGCCACAATCTTTGGAGGCGACCATTTGAAATTTTTAGATACTCCAAATTTCTAAGAGGAATCCATGAAGGAATAATGCATGATGATGCAGGCACCCTTGTCTTATCTTCTCCTTCGAGATTATTAAGTTCATTCAAAATTTCAAACAAACCTAAATCCAGCTCAAGCCACAACAAAATAGGAGTACTGTCATCACAATCATTTGAACTTCCTAAAAAGTATTTGATTTCAAATGTGGTGTCATGATCAAAAATAGAATTGAGACACCTGAAACTTTGACCACAAGTTCCTACTAAAATGTTTTTGAATCCATTTGGTTCCTGCATTCAAAGTTGGAAGGTCAATTTTGTAATCCAGTATGGAAAAAGAATTAGTCAAACTACATATACATTTGAATTTTTTAACATCATAAAGTGGAACAGAAATTTAGAAGGAGAGGCACACCAGAGAACGAAGATATTGGGGATGCCACTGTCGACGAGGACTCATGCTCACTTCATTTGCTATTTCCCTTCCTAAGTCACGGATATGGTTATGCATTCTTAATAGAGGAATGTTTCTTGAGTCAAATCCATTCCAACAAGTCCTTCCCACTTCAACTTCAACAAGACATTTATCCTTCAAGGTCTCAAGTGCGTGCTTAGCACTCCAACCTGATCCTTCCCATATTCTTAAAGCCATATGCTTAGATTTGTTGATAAAGAAGCATGCAATGTCCATAAATATTTCCTTTTGCTCAGGATCCAGGGCATCAATGCTTATTCTAAGCCTCTGGTTTATATCATGGGGTAGAATTTTCCTCACCTTATCCAGTTCTAATTTCCAATAGCGCTTACTAACGCTGCCAAAAACGAGTCCACCCAACACCTCCAGAGACAGAGGCAAACCCCCACAGTCTTTCACAAACTTTTCAACCAAATCTTTATATCCGTTGTTAGCATATGGTTGGTGGAAGGCATGCCAACAAAAGAGCTTTGTGCTATTGCTGGAATTCATTTCTTTCATTTTATAACAATAAGGAATTCCTGCTCGTATTAGCACCCTCTCATCACGAGTTGTCACAATAATCAAATTAGGAGAATTATTGTGCACAATATCCCTGACTAGTAAAGCATCTAACTGATCCATGTGATCTACATCATCTATAAAAATAAGAAAGCTCACAAAAGGGCCCCTTCCTAGACAACACCTGAGATAGCTAGATCCTTCAGTTATACTATAAAATGTGCGATCTTCATGAACCAGGTCCTTGAGAAGCCTACTTTGCAAAGAAGTCAAGTTACTATTAGCAGATGCTTCCCGCACATCGAACAAAAAACAAGATGCACTATATCCTGAACGCTTGCGGTTAAACAATTCTTTTGCCAAAGTTGTCTTTCCAGACCCACCCATCCCATAGATCCCAATGATTTTATTATCACTTCCCATCTTCTTGACGCAATGACTTTCAAAATCATTGACAAGATCATTAATTCCCACAGGATGCTTCGCAATATCTAAAGGTCTTGTCTTTTCTACCTCTCTTAGAACAGCAGACACAACCTTCTTACACAACTCCTCCACATTACTGAAAATTTACAAAGACAAAACCAATTTCAATTTAAAGATGTGAGTTCAGCTATGCTAAAATTATTCAATTTGGAAATAACAATTGCCAAAAAGGAAGTCTTACCGATTATGATGGCTGAACTCGTAGCCAGTGATATATGAAATGGATTGGAGGGTTTCTTTCCAGTTGTCAAGTTTGTCGAGATACCTTCCCTTCTCTTGGAATTGAGTGAACGAATGAGCATACACCCCCATTTGTAAGTATCGTAGATCAGTAGGTGCCACATCATAGAATACTGGAATGACCTTACCCTTAGTTTGTAACATGAGAACAATCTCTTCTAAACACCAAGCAGACTCAGCATATCCCTTAGAAAATATTGCAATTTGAACTGAGGCGGAGAAGATGGCATTGTAGATGGTAGAAGGAAAGAAATCTCCTAATTCCATCTCTTCACAGTCAAGAAAAACCCGGATTCCCACATTCTGAAGAGAATTATACAAGGCAAGAGCGAGGGTTTCTTTAACATCGGGGCCCCGGTGGTTAATGAAAACATCGAAGAGTTTGGGGGATTGAAAGAACCCTTGACGTCCAATCTCACAGAAAGCATCGTGTGCCACAATTCGTTGGCGAGATGAGGCGGATGAAGCCATGAATATGAGATTGAACTCGAAAAGCAAACGCCAGAGGACAGATGAAAACTAATGAAAGTAGATTGAATTTGATCAAGCAGGATTAGATTTGATGGACTGTATTTAATGGTTTTTTTTTTCTCCAAAAAGTTAAGAAAATAGCTATAAAGGGAGAAGAATGCAACTTATAAATTGTTCGGGACGAAGTTCTTGTCTCTATTCCCAAGAAGTTGCTTTGGAATACGTGTGCGAGGAAGAGTATGGCTTCTAAGTTACGGTGTTTCCTAGCCGGCACTATTTTCTTTGACATAATGTCAAATAAGTTATGTTTACGAACTGTATTAGCTTGTCTCCTTCATATCTTCCAATTCAACTTTTTTGGACATAAAGTCTCATAAGTTATGTTTACGAAGTGTGGTAGATTATCTTCTTAATATCTTTCAATTCAACTCAATGTCGAGTATTTATGTTACTACATGTGCCTTGCATTGGGGGTGGGGAAGATGTTAATGTAATTGAAATACCTTCAGTTATGTAGCCATAATTTTGTTATTAGAGTAATTATTATTTTTAGAAATATATTATTTAAAGTTATTTGTGTGTTTGTTGATTATTGGATTATATTAGATTTTTATTGATGAAATTTATAATATTTCTTATTGTTTTATTACTCTTTCTTTCTCTTTTCTCTTTCCTCTTTTTCTCTCTTCCATTTTATATTTATTTAAATTCTCAACATTTTGTTTGGGGCATCGGGCCTTTGTGATCTTGTTTTGGGTCTCACATACCATGTGTCCCTGATTTGTTAGTGTTTTCCACCTATTATGTGTTGATTTGCTCACCAACCAGATTGAGTGGTAGAATGATGCAGTCACTCGCACAACCATCTTTTTCAAACACTACGATAAGCAACAGGTGGGGATTTCAAAGTGTGTTAATAATGCCTTAGACAAATAATTTCAAAGGATCACGATATGTCTTGAGCATTGCCCTTTTGATTTTCAGCTATAGGTCTTAGTCAGTTGTCTCAAACATAAGATTAAGCTTGCACAATGTCATAATGCCAAAGGTGCCCAGATCTATCCCTATTTACATTGGATTAATGATGGAGATTGGGCCTTGAAATATTTTTTAAATTAATAAGGGCCAAGCAAATCAAAGAGTAATTTAAAGCCATTAAATTTTCTTATGCCCACATCACATAGCTTCCTGAGATATTTTCAACCTTTCTGGGCCACTATAAATTAGTATTGCAAGCCCAGTACATCTGTCTAGAATGTGCTCAAGATTTTCAAGGATGTGTTGATGTTTTTCTTCACAAGCTTAGCCCCTCTACTCAATGCATTTGTGACACAACACTTTTTTTCAATGAGCTTTATGTGGTAGTGTAAAAAGTGGCCAATGATAAAGCTTTGGGAGTCAATGGGTTCCCTTGTGAGTTCTACAAATCTTTGTGGAATTGTTTTGAGTCAAAACATGCTTGAGGTTTACAATGAAGCTCACCAAAAATAACCTTGAATAACCATACAAGAAATAATTTGAATTTTTGTATTCTAGACCATAATCTCCTATACCTCAGACATATCTCAAAACTCACTTTGTTACAACCCAATGACAATTATTTGGTTCTTGCATAAATCTCTAAAGATAGATAAAAATAAATTATATATCTAATCTGGTCTATGTCAAGTAAACGAGACTCCCAACAAGTTGTCTATAGTGAGTTCCATCTACTTGAGGTGAATTTTAAAATCAAGATAATTGAAAACCTTTATCCATCAGAGTTGACAATCATTTACAATCTGTCAGCTCATATTTTAAGTAGTGTCTTGGCATATTTCATCTGTGAGACAAAAATTTATAGTTTTTTTGTCATATCTCCAAGCCAAGATAGTAATGAAGTAACACCAAGTCTATCATGTCGAACGATTTTTCAATTCATTCTTCACTCCTTCGACATGATCATATGAGCTTCCTATGATCACAAGATCATCCACATAAAAAATAAGAATGATAATATGTGTGCCTACCTTCTTGATATAAAAATTTGAATCTAAGGGGCTACGAGTGAATCCATGCTATAATAGATCATCATTTATTTTAATGTACGATACCCTTGGTGCATGTTAAAGTCCATAAAGTGACTTCATTATACGAAATACCTTTTGGTGGGTCAACATCATGCATACTTCTTCCATGAGATCACTATTCATGAAAGACATTTTGATGTCCATCTACTAAAGCTTCCATCCCTTTTGTGCTGCCAATGTGAAAATAACTTTAGTGGTTTTGATATTTGTAGTAGGTTTAAAGGTCTCATCATAATCAATTAATTCTTTCTAAGCACAACCCTTTGCAAAAATTTGTGCTTTCTATTTATCGATAGATCCATCTACCTTGTATTTTGTTTTAAAAATCCACTTGCAGCCAGTAGGATTCTTTCCTATAGGCAGATCGACAAGTTCCCATGTCCTATTTTTTATTAGGGAATCATATTTGGAATCCATGGAATTCATACATTGAGGTTGACATAATGCCTCTAAAACTATCTTTGGTTTAATAATATCAATAATTGAAATCATCAGTGTAATATTAAACTCATTTCTCACTTGTCTTCTTATCTAAACTCTTGATGAAGAATCAAGAATAAATTTTAGGTGTGAGTCCCTAACAATGCTTTTTACCCATTTTGGACATCAATTTTGCTATTGATTTGATGCATATTTGTCTTCAAAATTTCTAATTTCGATGAAATATTATCTTTTAAGCTCATAGTCATGTTGACAAGACTCTTTGTGCTCATCATTTGATTATGGAATCAACTTATGATAGGTGATTGGTTTTGACTCTTTTTTGTGATTCAATAATTCAAATGATGACTCATCACAAACCACGCCTCAACATTCATAAATATTATGTGTCTCAAGGTACATGAGACAATATGTTTTTTAGGTAGTATTATACCCCAATAAGATGCACTAGATTGTCTTTAGTTTGATCTTCTTCCTCTTTTTAGCTGGGACATGCATATATGATGTATAACCAAATACTGTTAGATGGGATATCAAAGTTTTATGACCACTCCATAGCCCTTTTGGTTTATTATCTTCCAAAAAATTTATAGGTGCCTTATTTACAATATTTATGGGTGTTTAAATTACTTTTGTCTAAAATTTTACATCTAACTTTGTCATGAAAAGCATGCAACAAACCATCTCCATGATAGTGCAATTTCGTCATTCTACAATTAAATTTTGTTTGGATTTATAGGCTTTATTAAGGTGTTGTTTGATGTTACGTTTCTTCAAGAATGATAGATAATTAATTTTATGTGAATTCCCCCTCGATCTGAGTTGAGGAGATGAAGAGGCCTCCCTGACTGTGTCATGACAAGTTCATGGAAGATCGTGAAATAAGCAAAGGATTCACTCTTCTTACTAATAAATAACACCCAAGTATTTCAAGAGAAATTATCAATGAATAATTGGAAGTACTTAAATCCTTGAAAATTAATATGTAGGGTCTACACAAATCAGTATATACCACATTAAGATGATCATTGTCATGAGAGGAACTCAAATCGAACATAACCCTATGTTGTTTTCCTACAAGGCATCCATGGAATATATGTTAAGAATGGGAAAGTTAAGTAAGACCACATACCATTGCCTTAGAGATGAGTTGGTATAGGGAGCTAGTAGAAAATTTTCCATTCTGATAATGCTAGAGGGTAGTAGATTCTACCATAGAGGCAAAGGGTAACTACGTTGGATAAAAATACATCTACTGGAAAAAATAATGCTTTAGAAAATATTTAGTAATTAATGTATATACCCATGAGATAAGTTAGGATTTAGTGCCATTATTGATCAGGAACTCCACGTTAAGCTTGTGATTTGAGATTTGACTTACAAATAAGAGATTCATTGTCAAGCCAAGGATATACAAAATGATTGTGAGAGTATAAATTCTCATCCTGAGAGGAATGGTGATAATCTTAATTTATTATACATCATACTCCTTATCGTTCATGATTTGAATTTGACCTCCACTAGGTATATTAGTTAGTGAATCAAATATATCCTTACATTATGTCATATTCTTACTGGAACTTGAGTTAATCAACTAAACATTGCTCATTGGTGACGAAGTTTAGAAGATAAGAACTACATTCCTATGTGCATCGTAGTTTGATTCATTTGGTACCTCCTCTTAACATGCATCATCTTATTCTACTTTATATTTTTCTATTACATGTCTTTAATGCTTCCATCACTGATGATGACGATGTATTTTTTATTTTTGTGAATCATCTTGACCGGTTGTGCCATCTTGACTAGATGTGCCTTAAATTAAATCATGATAGTATTAGAAATCAATGTCATGATAATTTGTGTTAAAAATATGACACCACCATTTTATTTTTTAATACTTTGACTATTATTGTTGATATGTTGGTAGTCCTTTCTTGAAATTTTGATCATGATACTTGGAAATCAATATTTTATCCTCAAACTTGTCTTGTACCAAATCTATGGCTTATTCTTTTTGGATCATATTCCCCAGGTCCTAAAAAGACATGGCTCACTTTGTAATGTTCAATTTTTTATGAATGTTCTAAATCAAGAAAGAAGAGATCTTAGAGTGGTCATAGCTAGTATTTTATCCTCAATATTTTCACCAAGCATAAATAGTTCTACATGAAGTTCTGCCACTTGACATAAGAAATCCTCAACTTTCTCTCCATCTTTCATACCGAGTATATGAAGTTTGGACTAAATATAAAATATATTTTTTTGGTTCTTCATCTCATATATAATGAACGAAATTTCTCAATACTCCTTTGATGTTGATTCATCCTAAATATTTGGTTGAACCTCATTGGTGATACTGAGTGTAATTGACATTAGGTCTTTGTCATTAGACTTTTCATACTTCATTTTGTCATCATTTTTAGTTGGAAGGGTCAAACTACCAGTGATGATCTCTCATAATTTTTCAAATTGAATAATTTTATGCATCTTTTACTTCCATGCTACATATTTGGGCCCTTTTAAGAGTTGGCCATTAGAAAGCAACAAGTTTGGAACTAACATATTTCATATTTCTCCCTTAAATCTACTAGTTTTTTATAAATCTTGTTGGTTCCCAATTTTACAACTCTTGCATTTAGCCTTACACACTTAAAAAAAGGCAAACAAAGATGAAAAACCTAATATTATGTCATTGTAGTTGGGGAAGGGTTTAGCCTCCAATAGATTGATGTCTAAAAATCAAGGAGTTGGTGCTTCTTAGCAAGTGGGTGCTTGTTGAATATTTTTGTCAAGTTAGTGCTTGACTATTTGGGGTTGATGTCTTAAATTGAGTGAATACTTAGCAATCTTGTTGACTTATTGCATAACTATTTTAGGACATGTATTTCATACAGTGATCATTATGGGTTTTCTTAACTTTAAGGGTTTCCCACCTATATCGTGTGTTATGTCTTTATGTTATTTGTTATGGTTTGATTGCTCTATGGATTTTGTATTGATTATTTACTAAAAAACTAAATAATTAGAAGAAAGTTTTAAGAGGTCACTGTTTCAACCCCCCATCTCAATGGCTATGCTTCCAACATTATCTTGATAGGGACAAGGTAATCAAAAGAGTGTACAATCAAATTTATTTCCAATAATTATTTTTATAAGGAGTATTTAGAAATGGAGTGCCTTATGAGAATTTTCCAAGCCCCATTCCCATCAGTTAATCTTACAATCCACTTAGCATAGAAAACAAGGATTTTCTATAAATATCAATAATGTCTATTCATCCTTTGTCATAAGGAAGGCAATAAATGTCTCAAGCTACTATATGGAAACCTTGAGTTTGCATAGCATTGGACTAGATAGAAACTCTAAGTACCTTTTTTAACTTTTCATATGAGGATTTTGAAGGATCCCAACAAGAGGAATACTGGACATTAGTGGCTACAAGAATTTTAGTGGAGACCTAAAACTTGCCTATAAGAGAAAGAGCTAAGGAATTTAGTAAATGATATTTTTCCCACTTTATCAATTACATACTGCTAGAGCAAAGAGGGGGAACTATAAAATGCTAATGGAATACCAATAAATTTGAAAAATTCCCTTTTTGGAATAATTTCCATTGATAATATTAGAACCACTCAAGAAAGGGAATCATACTTTGTAGACTTGATCCAAAGGCTTTACAAAAAATGTCAATGTAGTGAATCACCTCTTTGAAAGGGGATTATTTCTTGTCAAGTGTGAGAAAAGAGTCATTTGAAAATTTAATTTTAATGATCTAAGAAGAGATATCAAGGAGAATAATTCCCTTGATAATCCCATGGTCTACTATGTGGTCAAGTATATAACCAAATACTTTAGTAGCTAAATTATACAAAGTGGGGGATGAGGAAAACCTTTCCTAATGGACTAAAAACTACCAAAAGTATTTGATTTGTGGCTATTGATGGTGAGACAATCTAAATATTTAAAAACTAGAGTAGGAAATTCAAAAATAAATAATTTACCAAAACCTAAAGCTTTAATTGTGATGACAATAAATAGCCATTTGCTCTGATCCTAATATTTTTGAAATCAAGCTTGACAAATATGGATCTTTGACAAGAGACACAGACTCAATCCATTCCTTACCAAACTATTGTGATATTATTTGATATGTACCTACTTTTACTAAACCATGTTTTCTCTAACCTAATAGTTGTATAGAGGATGTAGAGAAAGCATAGTGCTAATGCTTTAGTTATGATCTTGCATGAAACCTTCAACAAGGTGATTAGTTTGCATATGGTAATAATCTCATCATCACTTGACTTAAGAATAAAATTAGTATTTCCTTTATTGATGATGGGCCCTAAAGATTTATTGTGTAGCGCTTCTTTGTAAAGTTGAATAAAATTAGGGCCTAAAAATTACCAAGTGGATTTGTAAAATTCATATATAAATTCATATACCCCTCGACACTTTATCATTAGCCATGCATTAAAAATAGAAAATATTTCATCAAGTGAAAGAGGTGCATTGTAAAAACATTGAGTAGAAGTGCTCAAATTATGAGGCACCATAATGCATGCACTCTATCTGTCATATTATCTTGGGATTTGAACATGATTTTATTATGTTCTATAAAGGCTGAGGAGATATCTAGAAAGTTGGTGAGATGACTAAGCCCTATCTTAATGGCTTTAATTTTCTCCATGGCTTGTTTGGCCCTGAGGGATTTGAAAAAATCCTTAGAGGCACTCCTAATTTGAGTGCATATAGAATCATGGATTTCAAAAAAAATAGTCTTATGCTTGAGTTAGGTAGTTAAGAATTGTAACGAAGAATAAATAGGGATTTGTTTAAGTAATGAATAAACCTTCTAGTTAATATAAGAGACAACACTATTGGCACACTTTTTATCCCATGTAATTTGATTGCTATAGTGGTAGAGGAAGGTATCAATGTGATTGGTCACATCATTCCAACACTTAACTCATGTGACAACATATTTTTGCTCCATAGAGCTAAGTTCCACAATATAACGATCAATCAAATAGTACACTCATGGTTGAAACAATGATATAATCAAAATAAATGAAATAAGTAATGTCATTATTGATCCCAGGACTCTTCCTAATTTGAATCTAAGCTCTAATAAATTTTGAAGACATAAGAGGATATCAATAATTGAACATATACACCATAATAATGCCCTAGGTTTTGAAAATATTCAAGAAAAAATAAATAAAAATTAACATATGGTTTGGAATAACACATAAAGAAGTTATGGAAAGGTATAATTTCAAAATAATTCAATGTAACGAACTCAATAAAAATCAGAATTACCCCAACAAAATTAGATCTATCATGTAAATGAACCAAGATCTAATGACAGGAGTATATAAATCAAGAAAGACAAAGCATATTGATTAAAAAAATATCAATAAAATTAATTTCACATGAAAATGTAATACATATATCTATACATATTTAATTAAACACAATCATATGTAAAGAAACAAATACAACCTAATTAATTAATCTAAATCTAGAGCAATAAATGACTAAGAAAAAGTTTAGAAGCATATATTTCTTTTTATATAATCAAAAAATAGTTGTCAAGATCTCAGATAAAAAAATTAAGGTTTTATGCCAACACAATGAAAATCCTAAAATTTTGTCAAGAACATAGCACCTCCCAAGAACCCTACAATCTAATTATCAGGGCCTTCAATGGTATAAAATAGTTAAGAAATCACATCAAACAAATGTAATGATTATTCAGTGAATCAATCTAATGTGATGCAATGTGTCTCTATAATGAATTTTAGTTATATAAGTAAATCTCTTTGAATACTTGATTCGTTAATAATTATTTTAAATGTTGAATGGAACATTGTGACAATAAATTCTATATGTTTTTTTTAGATTTCTTTTATATTTTTATTTTTTCTAGCTATGATCATAAATGTATTAATTTACTTGTGTACTTATAGACTTTTAAAATTCAAATTAAAACCCTATTAGCATGTAAAATGACATTGAATAGGGAAAAAGTAGACTGCAAGATATTAGTGCATGCAAATAGACTTAAAAGACACACTCCCTCATATAAATATAATGCAAGCTTATGTGAAGACTAATAACAAGAAGACGAAGAGAAGAAATGGAGATAAATAAGGAGGAGAGAGAAGAAAGAGAGGGACATGATGAAAATCACCAAAAATATGCCAATAACGCTTAATTTGAAACAATGATCAATAAGCATAAAAATACACTCAAATAATACAATTTTGTAACTAATAAATGCTTATGGACTATTTTTAGGCATCTACATGGAGATGAATCACTCCATATATGAACAAGTGTCATGATGTGACATTAGTACCTATAGTTTAAATAAATTCATGTTGTAAAAGAAATAAATTATGCATTTTATTGCTAATAGAATTAATAATTGTGTCTATGTGAAGTGTAAAATACATATAATTCTTCTAATTTTGAATTTTAGAAGAGAATTTATCGCAATCCATCATGATGGGTATAAATCTAACTTTATATATTGATACAGTTTTGTGTTAAAATAGCTACAAAAAATCTACATCTAAACCTAAAATATGGAAACCTCGTAACTGATTACATTTAAAAAAGAAAAAAGAGGACTCAAATTTTATGTGCAAACCCTAAATAATTTACCTATATTTTTTATATGATTAACATTATATTATATATTATATTAATAAAAGTGTGATTTTCAATTAAAATATATCACTAAAAATAATAAAATAATCAATATTACCACTCTTTTCATGATCCACTACTTCTTGTTCTAATAAAAAAAGAAATATTAATCAAATTCCAAGTCATACTAAACAAAGAATATTAATGAAAGACTTGAATGCATGTATTTTTGGGCAACATACACATGTGAAAACATTAACATTGACAATATGAGACCTTAATATATTTTTTATTTAAAAATAACACCTTGTACCTAGAAAATAAATCACATCATTATATATAATGAATAATAAAAAATTACAATCTCAACACTTATTTTTTTATTTTTATTTTATATTATATAAATTTAAGACAAACTAATTTTATAAAATGAAATCAATAATACTTATATTATAGTTTACCTTATAACTCTATTACACATTTAAATTATAATTTATCTTTCCTTTTAGAGAAACTACCTTGTTTACCTCCTTTCTTTTGAATAAGTTTTATTTTAACTTTTATTACATGTGTAAATGATAATTTAACTTTTCTCTTCAAGAAATAAAATTGTTATCGTATTTATTTCTTTTCTTCTGAATACTATTATTTTTTATTTTAACCTTGAATGATATGAAATCTCAAAAGTTGAATTTAATAAAAATATATATTATAGCGTAAATGTATGGAAAAATATTTTTTATAGCCAATTTATATGTCATGGATTTCATTGAAATTTTACATTAAATCAACAAATTTGATATTTCCTTTGTTTCAAATATTACCTTTTCTTTTAAAACCTTAGAGTGATGAAATATCTAAACTTTAGTTTAAATATCATTGTTATTATTATAAGGCATTAACATAATTATTTATAATAAAAAAAGTTATAGTAACAATTATTATAATAATATGATTGGGTAGAATGTATAACCTAAATTTTAGTTTTTTCAAGGCCCCATTTAACCACCTTGAGTAGTATTTAGGGGTCCAAAATTTTAAGGATAACCTAACCAAAAAGTGACTAGATAAGGCTCCAAGAGAATCGATTGTTGTTGGATAAGGCTAATTTTAATCTTTTCAATATAACTTATTTAAACTTAATCATTTCTTCAAGACAAATTTTAATAATACACAAATAGTTTTTTTTTAAATTAAATAAGGTTAATTTTAGTCTTTTCAATATGACTTATTTACACTTAAATGTTTTTTGAGACAAATTTGAATTTTATATAATTATTATTTTGGGATTAAAAATTGTTTTCTTTTTATGTAAGTATGAATGATTAAGTTTCAATATTTTGTGGGTTATCCATGTTTTTATTTTTTCAATAGATTCTTTTCTATTTTATTTTTATCAAAAAAATAATAATTATATTTATAAATTTTAAAAAATGAGATAAAGTATACATG
Source organism: Torreya grandis (assembly GCA_037957365.1). Lineage (NCBI taxonomy): Eukaryota > Viridiplantae > Streptophyta > Pinopsida > Cupressales > Taxaceae > Torreya > Torreya grandis. The sequence continues at coordinate 2,791,101 of JARHVA010001918.1, forward strand.
ATTTACAATAAAAGGATGATAAATTAGTATTCATGCCAAACAAGAGTCTCAAAACATATAACATTATATTAAAAAATATATAAACAAATCAAGCATATGCATCAATATTAGGAGGAGGAGATGAGAGATCATCTTAAGGAGGAATAACAACTAAAGAAGATGGCTCCTTCAATGGTAGATTCATCGTAATCCAACAATCCTAATTATTATCCTTCACAAATAAAGTCAAAAGCACTCTCCACACAAGAAAAGGGGGATTGAGCACTCCATTATTCACATCGTCATATAGATGAGAGCTCCACCAAGATGACCCAATAGTAGATTTTCCATGAGTTGGCAGACTCCAACTTTTGATTGAGAATCAATTATGTGAACAATTACATCGCCACCTCAATGTTGGTGGAAGACAACAATGTAATGGGATATCAAGAGGAATTAGTCTCATGGTGTAAGGAGCACTCCCCAATATCGAGAAAATCTTGCAAGTTTTGAAATTTCAAGGCCACTTTTTCATCATGTGCTTATATTTGAAAGAACATGAAGGTGAGCATATAAAATTCATTCTTAGTAGAATTTTTTTTTTTAGCATTCTCTTTGCTGAAGGACATGTAATTTATATTTTTCCAAAGCTAAATGAAAAAATGCTCTAAAATTTTCCAAATAAAAGCTATATAATCCTACCATTTAGTGTAGTCTCCAAACAAAACATCGTACAAGGTGATGGGATTTGGTTGGAAAGGTAAGAAAAGGATATGGATCACCTACCAAGCAACCTAGGCTAGAGGGAAGTCAAGTTCAAGTGCTTGAAGTTATTTGGCATGCAACAAGGTGGGCATTTCAAATTAAAAATACATATATGGTGGAGTAATTCTCCAAGTCAAAGCCCTTGATAAAATAAGAACCACAAAAAATTAGCAACCTAAACTCAAACTTAGATTTTCAAATTTGGTAAAGATGGGAAAGAGAAGTTCAACTGATGATTTTAAGTCTGAGTAAATGTTAACTTTCTAAAAGGATGAAAAAAAGGGACCGATAATTTTGTATAGTAAGTGTGGAGAGGAATGCTTAAAAGTCATGTCACAAATTCTTTCCCATTCTTTCCACCATACCGATAGTGAATGAAACACTAGTTTGTGCATCGTACCATCCAATATAAGTTCTTAAATATGAAAAATTAAAACAATATATAAAAAATAACCAGATTATATTTTCTTTGAATGCTAAGTCATGAAACCCAATATCGAGAAGAGAAAAAATCTCACATAATAAAAAATACAATGACAAACTTAATTTTTTATTAATTAATTAAATAATTCAAAATAAAAAATAAATTATTTTAAAATAAATAAATAAATAAAAATTACAACATACAAAGATCATAAATTTAATTGGCAAAGTCTGTGGGCTCTCACCTTCCCCACCTAAGACCAAAACATGCAGGTACAAATTGAAAAATTAAGATATTTAAATTGATTTAAGATATTCAAAATTTCACCATCTGTAAGGTATTAAATCATTTAGGATATTCAAAGTTCTCTGTTCTCCTCCTCCTTGGATAGTTAATATAAAACCCTTCTTTACTCTACCTTCCGACACCCATGGAATCCAATCAGACATGTCATCTACCATCTTCTTTATTTTCTCTTGCTCAGTTACTACAACCACAACCATCCACTTTCCTTTTGGAATATAGCTCGCCATCCAGTCCAGCCAAGGTATCTTTAAAATTTTCCGACAATCTTTATCTTCATTAAAGCTTTCAACAAGCATCAGAATAATAATAGCACCCGGCAGCATGATGAGGGGAACCTCTATTCTTTCCCTGCAATCGCTAGGAATTTCTGTAACCGTGCAACCTCGGACAATCCTCGGTTTAGAAATGCGCTCTAAGAAATTTAGGTTTGAGGCCAACTCTGGGATAACAATTTTAGTATCCGATAAAAAAACCGGAATGTCGCATAGAAATTCGCTCTACGAAATTTCGGTTTAGCAATCGCTCTATGAAATCTCGGTTTAGAATTTGCTCGGCACGAGGACTTACTCTCCAAATTACGGCAGTAACCTGGGAAGGCAGTCTCTGAATTGACAAAGCCACTAATCTTAGGAAACTACAATTTCAGAATACCACTACTCAAAACTTAGATATTAAGAAGGAAATAAAACAATAGACAAATTTATATCCCAAGTAAATGACAAATATAAGTGTACAGGGCGAGGGTGATACCTGCCACACTTTTATGCATTTCAATATAGCTGGAGTGTCACCTGAAAGATATAGATACTTTAATCCTTCTAACTTCTCAATACCTGTGATCTTCTGAAGCTTCCAACATTCATCAATGGTGATCCTCTCTATGCAGCATGGATGCGCATGACTTGGTAACTCTTCTACCTCGGAAGGCCCCTCTGTGTTTAATATTATATCCTTTGACTCCACACAATTCTGTAGGGGTATCACTAATTCCACTTCAGTTAAATTTTCCATGGACTCAAGGTGGAAAGATTTTAAGCTTTGAAGGTACTCTCCACCAATTGAAACTTTGGATACATATTTTACATCCTTAATATCTATCTTTTCAAGGCTCGCCATTGGAGACCCAATTGTAGTTGGCACTTTTCTCATATTCAAATACAACTCTCCACTTAATGTCAAATCCCTTAAGATCAGACTTCTAAGATTGGTGAGTTTTGTAAGGGACTGTGAGAAGCACCTCCCATCAATTTGTATGGGGCTATTCCATTCTGATCCATTCCATTCTGCGCTTCTTGTTAGGACTAGATTCTCCAAATGAGACAACATTTCCAATGAATTTGGAAACTCTTCCAAAGTCATTTTGTCAAGCACAAGCTCTTTCAGGTGGAAAAGGTCCTGACATTTGAAATTTAATTCGCAACAAATAGTTATCATTCAATTCTCAACCAATTTCATAATTTTAGTTTTTCAGAATACATTGTCAACATTTAAATTTTAATAAAGATTGGCAAAATACCTGTTCATAACTCTGCCACAATCTTTGAAGGCAGCCATTTGAAATTTTTAGATACTTCAAATTTTGAAGAGGAATCCATGAGGGAATAATGCATGATGAAGGCACCCTTCGCATGTCTTCTCCTTGGAGATTTTGAAGTTCATCCAATTTTTTCAACAAACTTAAATCCAGCTCAAGCCACAACAAGGTAGTAGTTGTGTCATTACAGTCATTTGAACTCCCTAAAAAGTATCTGAGTTCAAATTTGGTGTACTGATCGAAAATAGAATTGAGACATCTGAAACTACGACTGCAAGTTCCTGCTAAAATGTTCTCGAATCCATTTGCTTCCTGCATTCAAAGATGGAAGGTCAATTTTGTGCTCTAGTCAGGAAAAAGAAATTGTCAAACTACATATACATTGGAATTTTTTAACTTCATAAAGTTGAACAGAAATTTAGAAGGAGAAGCACACCAGGGAACCAAGATATTGGGGATGCCACAGTCGACGAGGACTCATGCTCACTTCATCTGCTATTTCCCTTCCCTGATCACGGAGAAGGTCATGCATTCTTAATAGAGGAATGTCTCCTGAGTCAAAACCATTCCAATAATTCCTTCCCACTTGAACTTCAACAAGACATTTATCCTTAAAGGTCTCAAGTGCGTGCTCAGCATTCCATCCTGATCCTTCCCATATTCTTAAAGCCATATTCTTAGATTTGTTGATAAAGAAGCATGCAATGTCCATAAATATCTGCTTTTGCTCAGTGTCCAGGGCATCAATGCTTATTCAAAGCCTCTTCTTTATATCATGGGGTAGAGTTTTTATCACTTTATCTAGTTTTGATTTCCAATACTGCTTGCTAGCACTACCAAAAACGTGTCCACCCAACACCTGCAGAGACAGAGGCAAACCCCCACATTCTTTGACAAACATTTCAACCAAATCTTTATATCCGCTAGTAGCATATGGTTGGTGGAAGGCATGCCAGCAAAAGAGCTTTGTGCTATGACTAGTATTCATTTCTTTTATTTTGTAACGATGAGTAATTCTTGCTCATATTAGAACTCTCTCATCATGAGTTGTTACAATAATGAAATTAGGAGAATTACTCTGCACAATATCCTTGACTAGTAAAGCATCCAACTGGGCCACGTGATCTATATCATCTATAAAAATAAGAAATCTCACAAAAGGGCCCCTTCCTGAGATAGCTAGATCCTTCAGTTGTACTGTGAAATGTGCGATCTTCGTGGACCAGATCCTTGAGAAGCTTACTTTTCAAAGAAGTCAGGTTACTATTAGCAGATGCTTCTCTCACGTCGAACAGAAAACAGGATGCATTGTATTCTGAACGCTTGCAGTTAAACAATTCTTTGGCCAGAGTGGTCTTTCTAGACCCACCCATCCCATAGATCCCAATGATTTTATTTTCCCTTCCCATCTTCTTGGCACAGTGCCTTTCAAAATCATTTACAAGGTCATTAATTCCCACAGGATACTTCACAATATCTAAAGGTCTTGTCTTTTCTACCTCTCGTAGGATGGCAGAGATTACTTTCTTACACAACTCCTCAACATTACTGAAATTTTAAAAAGAAAAAACCAATTTCAATTTAAAGACGCGGGCTCAGCTATCCTAAAATTATTCAATTTGGAAATAAAAATTGCCAGACAGGAAGTCTTACCGATTATGATGGCTGAACTCGTAGCTAGTGATATATGAACCAGATCTGAGGTTTTCTTTCCAGATGTCAAGTTTGTTGAGATACCTTCCCTTCTCTTTGTATTGAGTGTATGAATGAGCATACACTCTATTTTCTAAGTATCGGAGATCAGTAGGTGCCACATCATAGAATACTGGAATAATTTTACTCTGAGTCTGTAACATGAGAGCAATTTCCTCTAAACACCAAGCAGACTCAGCATATCGCTTTGAAAATATGGTAATTTGAACTGAGGCGGAGAAGACGGCATTGTGGATGGTAGAAGAAAATAAATCTCCCAATTCCATCTCTTCACGGTCAAGAAATTCCTGGATTCCTACATTCTCAAGAGAGTTATAAAGGGGAAGAGCCAGGGTTTCTTTAACATCGGGGCCTCGGTGGTTAATAAAAGCATCAAAGAGTTTGGGGGATTGAGGGAATTTTATTCTTTTGCCTTGATGTTCAATCCCACTGAGAGCATCCTCTTCCAAACTTCGTTGGTGAGATGATCTGGATGAGTCCATGAAAGTGAGATCGAACTGTAAACCCAAATGCCAGAGAACAGATGAACTGTATTTATGCATTTTTTCTGCAAAAGTTCCGCACAAGTAAAATAAGGTCTTCTCTTACCACTTCGCAGATGTTGCCTATAGGTAAAGGATGAGCAGAAGTTACAATTCGTTCGGCACGAAGTTATTTTGTCTCTACTCCTGAGAAGTTGCATAGAGAAGCTGATTTGAAATAGGTATAAGAGGAAGAATATGGCATACAAGTTATGGTCTTCCTTAACCGGTGTAAATTTATTTGACATAAATTCAAATAAGTTATGTTTACAAAATTTATCTTCTTGGAATCTTTCAATCCAACTCAATGTCCATTATATATGTTGCTACTTGTATGTTACATGGGTGAAGATGTCAATGTAATATAATTTTTGTATTAAGGTAGTTATTATTTGTAGAGTTATATTATTTTTGGGTATTTGTGTGTTTGTTGATTATTGATTTATATTACATTTTTATTGATAATTTTTTTAGTGTTTTCAATTGTTTCATTATTTTTTAATCTTATTTTTTTCTCTGTCCTCTCTCCCCTTCTTTCTCTATTTCTTTAAGTTCTCAGCATTGGGCCTTTGCAACTCTTGTTTTAGATCTCATGTGCTTTGTGTCCTTGATTTGTTAGTGTTTTCCCACCTATTATATGTTGACTAGCTCACCAACTAGATTGAGTGGTAGAATGATGGATTCCCTCACATCGCTACCTTTCTCAGACTATGGTAAGCAAGTGGCGAAGGTTCAATATCGTGCTAGCAATGCCTTGTCTAAATAATGTCAAAGAGTTACAATATATCTCAAGTAAAGCCCTTTTGATTTTCAGTTACAAGCATTGGTCGATCATCTCAAACACAAACATAAGCTTTTATAATGCCACACTACCAAAGGTGCCCAAATCCATGCATGTTTACATTGGTGTAAAATGGGAGATTAGGCGTCAAAATATAATTTTCAAAATATTTAATGGCCAAGCAAGTCATAGTAGATTAAATCCATTAAAGTTTCTCATGGATACCTCACACAACTTCCCAGGATCTTTTTAGGCTTTCTAAACCACTGTAAATTAGTGTTACAAGCCTAGTAGTAATCTTTAGAATGTACTCAAATTTTGTATAAATGTGTTGATGTTATTCCTTGCAATCTTAAGCCCTCTACTCAATGTCTCTGCAACACATCATTTTCTCTCAATGAGCTTTATGTGGCAGTGTAAAACATGGCCAATGATAAAGTTCTAGGAGTCGATGGGTTCCCCTATGAGTTATACAAAGTTGCATGGCATTTTTTTGGGCTAGACTTGCTTGAGGTTTACCATGAAGATCACCAAAAATATTCTTCAAGGAAAATAATTAATTGAGGAAATATTAATTTTTTTCCTAGTGTTAAAGATTCTGAGCTCATAACCAGTTGAAAACCCATTACCTTATTAAATGTCTCATATAAAATTATTACTAAATCTCTAGTGTTTTACCTATAATACATCCTTCTTGAAATCATCATATTAGAATAAATGATTCTTACTAAAAGCCATTACGTCCTTGATAATATCATTATTGTGTGGGAATGGATGGAATGGGCCTACACCTCTTGGCAACAAACTTTACTTCTTAAACTAAATTTTGGAAAAACCTATGATTATATCAAATGGCCTTTCATTGTTGCCAAGTTTAAAGTTTTAAATATTGGATATTTTTCTCTCTACTATAAAAACTCTTATATTTGATTGTAAAAACTTTGCTAATAATTAGTGGTTGTATGTCTGAGAGTTTTGGCCTTTTTCGCTCCATTAGACAAGGTTGATCATTTACTCTTGTGCTATATGTTTTGGTTGCTAAAGCTTTTGGCTAATTCTCATTCAAAGAATTGTGATCCATGATAGGAAATTTATACTTATTAATGATCATTTCACTGACGATTCATTTCTCAATCTCATTGAGAATGAAGCTTCTTTGTATGTGTAGACACAAAAATCTAGTATTATACACTTGAAAATGTTAGTCTTGACCTACCATCACCTTACATGAATTGTGAATACACATTTAAATTTTGCACACCCTTGCCTTCTATCCACATGCTTTATATGGGTCTGACCTTACTAATTTGTTATCAATCACCTATATGAATTATATAATATGTATCTAATAATTTTATTATCATACTCAAACTATCTCCATATAATTATATTAATATGCCTACCTTTTAAACAAGTTTTTCAAATGAAAACATCTACAATATTTTAGAGGCATCTAATTTTTATGGACCTAGCACTTGGCCTAGCAATGACCATTTTTTAAATTCAAATTATCTTTTCTAAGTCAAACTATACATTTTGCATGTTGATCGTGTGATAAATTACTCAAAGATTGCCTTAGAAATACACAATAGGTCTAAGCCTATTTCATTATCTATCATTGTCAATAAAACATTAAGAAAGATTATTATTTCACTTGCACAATCAAAGGGGCTGCCCAAAACTTCTGAATTCATAAATTAGTCATAAAGAGTTGGCCTTAGACAAGTCCAAAGAACCTAACCTAAACTAGTTTACCATTTTTCAAGTGTTGAAAGGTAAATTACATGTTGTATTCATAAAAGGAGCATACTTTCACTCACACACACACACACACACACACACACACACACACACACACACACACACACACACACACACACACACACACACACACACACACACCTAATTGGGAGAACTATGTGTAATTTGAATTTCCTCTTTGAAGTATTAGATGTGTAGGTAGTGCTCAGCCATTCATTGGGGAGTGATTAAGGTCAGGCCAACCCACCTTCTTCTCCTTTTCAAGGCTAAACCTAGTGTCAAAAGTGGACCTAGGGTTTCTAAGAGAAGGAGATAGGTTTATGGAGTTGTACACATACAATCACTTCATATTACACATGAATACAACATTCAAGCATGCACAATGACATGTGCTAAAATAATGAAACACATATTCATAAGATAGAATTGGAAATAGAAAATGCCTATGCCAGACGATAGCATCCAAAGGCTGATGGACTTACCCAAGAAAATATAAACACCCTTATTCCTATTATGAGAAACTTCTAATCCATTTTGAGCCATTTTATTCACCTACATTGAAACTCAAACTTGCACATAACACCATCACACTAAATATCTACATCCCTTAGGTCCTTTCCATTTATAGTGAATGCAATTGCTCAAATCATATTTAGATTTAACATTTATATCAATTTTTTATTATAATACATTAAAAAATATAAATGGTTAAAAGATTTATACTTATTTAGATAACTAAATCCAAATTAAGGTAAAACATATTCGTCAACTTGCATTTTATCTATAACATAGCAAAAAACCCTATATTTTCCTTAGGGTTTCATCCTTCATTCTAAGGTTTCATATTTATTTATTTAAATATGATTTTAAAACCTATTTTTTATTTCCATTCACAATCATAATGGAACAAACAAATACTATTATGTTTTATCATAATTTAAATTAATAGGTGAATTAATCCTAATTCTAATAATTGAATAACATAAAATAAAATGTTGTAAATAGACTTATGACTAGTAGAATGAATGTAAAAAATTAAACATGATAAAGTGCAATTGATTACAAAATAATATTTATGAAATGAAATGATAAATTTAGTTGTTTTTATTCTAGATTATGATTGTGTTGACTGATTGATAACTAAAATAGGAAATTGATGGGCCAAATTATATTCAAAATGGAAATGAAATTTATATTTCATGATTTAAGTTTAAAGAGAACAAACATTACAATATATAAAAGCCAAAATGTCTATTCACTTCACATTCTCAATAGACTCTTCCTATTCCTATGAGAATGGGAGATAACTTATTAAATAAGATAAAATCTACCTAATGAGACAAAATGCACCTAGGAATAAATAAAAATTATATAAACTATCGTTACATCCCTCCTTAATTTGCAAGTGTCTTTATCATACCAAACATTCCTCTGAACATTTCAATTTTTTCTCATCCAATCTCTTTTATCATGATGTCTGTTGGTTGCTCTGTTGTATGGAAATGTTACAACCTGACACTACCATATTTCACACAATGCCAAATCAAATGAATTTTGGTATTGATATATTTCATTTGATCGTGAAATACTAGATTATTTGTCATCTAGATTATATAAGTATTTTAACAATGAGAGGTGATGACAAAACCTGTTGCTCCTACAAATCTAAAAGAACCCTTCTGAGCCACAAGATCTCTCTAATTACTCTGAAGCAGCCATGTATCTTACTTATGTTGAATAAATTACCAATATTAATTGTTTTTTAATTTATAATTGACAAATTTCATTCCAAAATTCATCAAAAAACCCATGGTGGACTTTCCATCATCATGATGACCAGCATAGTCAGAATCCAAATCACAACTAGTTTGAAGTCTCCTTCCCTAGAATATTTGAGCCCAAAATTTTGTGTTACTTTGACATATCTGAGGACCCTTTTTGCTGCTACCCAATGATTGTACCTAGGTTGTTTCATGAATCTCAATAAGATACCAACTATAAATAATATATATGGTTGAGTTATGGTCACATAAATCAAACTTTCAATGAGTTATGTTTATTTAATGGTATCAACCAAATCTATTGAATTTGTATATGTCAATTTGAGATTCTATTCCATGGGCATGTTGAAAGTCTTATAATCTTCCATTCTAAACTTGATTATAATGTCACTAATGTGATTATATTGAGTGATGAATAAATACTTTGGTTTTTGAATTACTTCAATACCCAAATAGTAATGAACTTTATATTGTACCATTCATTTTTCCATGTGATGAGAAAATCATCAACATACACCACCACAAATACAACTATTTTATTAATTATTTTGATGAAAAGAGTTGCATTTTCAAAGTCAAAATATTTGAAGTTCATGTTCATGAGGTGCTCATCTAGTTTGTTGTACCATGCTAGAGGGGCATGTTTCAAACCATATAATTTTTTTTCAGTTTGGACACCTTGTGTTCTTACTCATTTACTGCAAAACCTTTGGGGTGTGTCATGTACATATTTTTCTTGAGTTTACCATTCAATAATTTAGTTTTGATGTCCATTTGGTGAACTTTCCATCTATTATGAGCTTCTAGAGCTAACATGGCTCGAATGGTAGTCCATTTTATAATAGGTGTAAAGTTTTATTGCAGTTAATTCTTTTTTTCAGCATATCCTTTTGTGATAAGCCTTGTTTTGTGCTTGTCAAGTGAGCCATCAGCTTTTATTTATTATGGTAGACCCACTTACAGATCATAGGTTTGTAGCCATGTGGAGGATTAACCAATTTTTGAGTCTCATTTTTTACTAATGCACTATAATCATAATTCATTATTTTTCTCCAAGATTCAAACTTCTCAACTTGTTTGAAATATTTTGGCTCTGAATCAAACACAATATTGAGTTCTCCTTCTAGAGCATCGTTCAAGGTGAGATTTTCAATTATATCTTGAATTTATTCAAGGGACTTGTCTTATTATGATGTAGTGGCATGTGCACTTTTAGTGCCTATTTTCCCATCTTCATTAGGTTTCACATCTTTTAATATTTGTGTGGCCCATCTAGGCATCTATTTTTGTGTTTTAGTTGCTTCAAATTTAGACTCTGAAGTTTCATCACTTTTTGCCTTCTATTTTGATGGCCCCTATTCATTGTCTGATGAAGTTTCACTCTCTCATTTAAGAGGATTTTCAATCTCATGTATGGGAGACAGTATAAAATCAATAGATTCCCAACTATGTGTCTCCCACTCATTTTTTGGAACATACAAATCACTCTTTCTATAGACATCAAACATTACATACTTTTTAATTCGACTTAGCTATCAATCAATGTGTTCTTTGTCATTTATAGTCTCACAAAATACAACTTATCTTGTGATAATAAACTTCTTCTCTTTCTCATCATATAACATGTATGCCTTGAAAGATTCAAAATATCCAAAGTGGATGTATTTTTTACTCCCATGGTCTGACTTATTTCACTTTTTTTTGGAATCAATGCATAACAATTGGATCTAATAATTTGAAGATGATATTGCACTGAAGGAAGATGACCACACCACATATGATATAAAGTCTTGGATTTAAGAGCTATTAATGGTGATCTATTGTGGAGGTATATTATTGTTTTAGTTACTTCGCCCCAAAAGTGTAGATTTATCCCTTTAATGTACAACATAGCACAAACCATATTCATCACAATTCTATTCATTCTTTATACAAATACATTTTTTTGTGGAGTGTATGTAACTTTGAGATTGTGTTTGATCCCATTTTTCTCAAGATAGGATTCAAACTTATTTTAAGTGTATTCACCATAATTGTCAATCCTAAGTGTCTCAATGTGGGTTCGAGCTTCATTTTCTTTCATGTTTCAAAACTTTTGGAAAATCTTGAAGGCTTATAATTTTTTCTTTTGAAATATTATCTAGGTCATCTTGATGTTGTGATAAATGAATAATATGAAAGACTTATGACCTCTACTAGGGACGATTTGAAGAGAACACAAGTTTGAGTGAACTAGTTGTAATTTTCTATCATCTTTTCACTATGACTTTGGGAATGATTTCTCTTACATGTTTAGCCAAGATGTAGGATTCAAACTTTTCATTTGATTTTATGGGCAATGTAGGTATGCCAACAACACCATTCCTTTGAAATACATAAATGTTTTTATAATGAGTGTGCCTGAATCTAACATGACATAACATATTTGAAGACATTTTATCTTCCATGAAAAGAGCATAATTCTTTGAATTTGATTACTTGCCCCTATGTTTCAGTAATTTCTCTTCCTCATATCCAGTCAAGATGACTGCATTGTCACTTTTTTCTGATATTGTAATCCCCATTATGTAATAGAATGTAATGGCCTTGTTGACTTATGAGTGCTAGGGACAACAATTTTCATTTTAATTGAGTAAGGTAGAGAATATTTTCTAGTTTGAAATATGGAATCCATAGACACTTGAGTCGTATTGCACCTCTTCCCTATGGTTAAAGACTTGATCTATCTATGAGGTATATCGAGCCATAAATTTATTCATTGTAATCCTCAAAGATTTATTTTCATAATGTCATATGTTGAGTGGCACCAATATCAATAAACCAAGCATCAAACCATGAAGAACTAATTGAAACATTGTTTGTTTTATTATATATACTAGAAAACACACATTCACTAGTGAAATAAATTGAGTTTGACTCTTTTGATTGTTTCTTTGATTTTTCCTCTTTATTCATAAGGTATGATTCAATATTATCCCATGGAGTTATGCAATCATGAGTCTCAAGGGTTCCTTTTTTGTCACACCATTCATAGTAGAGGTTCTGTTTATCATCTTATTTTTTAATTTTAACTACCGTGATTTTCATTTTTTCCACCTTTTTCCTTGTACTTGTTTTTGTACTTATTATTACCTTAATTTTTGGAAGATGTGGCTTTATTTTATGTTTTATAATAATTTTATTTGACATGGCACACACTATGACCTATTGTGGACTCGATTATTCTTCCACAGGCCTTTTCTATTGTTTCCATCTTTATCAACCAATTGATCAAATGTGAAAGTCTTCAGCTAGTTGCTTATATATATAGACTCCAACTAGGTTTAATAATTGGGAAGAAGGTATTTTATTAATGTAGTCATATAGATGTCTATTTTGACACCCATTGCTTCTATATCATGTTTAATGACATGTGTCTCTAAAGCCAATCTCATCTCATCACCATCTTTCAGCTCAAGCTTGAACAACTTCAACTACAACTAAATAGATTTTAATTTTGAGTGGGAATCATATATCTTCTTTAGTTTTTGAAATGCTTGACATGGATTAATGCACCCTAGAATATGATGAAACACATTTGTGCCCACTAAGGCCCTCATTAAGGCCAATTATTTCTAATTTTTCTACTTACATGTCTGAATATCCTTTACATTCTCTATTGATTCAACTATTTATTGTTCCCTATCGTAAATATTGAAGTAGAGATCATTGAAGATGAGTTTGTTCTCCACTTGTTGAGACCACTGTAATCAACTTTCTTTATTGGTGAATGTTGTGTCAACAAGAGATTTGATAGAATGCATAGATTTTGTTTGAGTTTTTAGAGTTTTGAGTTTTGGAGGTTTTGAATTTTGCATTTATCCCTAATTAGTTCATTATCACTCCAAAATGGTCCCATTTTCTAAATATCAAAATGGTACGTGAAAAGGATTTGCCTTATCATTAGCACCAAGTTAAAAATAAAACCCCATACATCAATATATTCAATTTTTATTAATTTATAGATTTATAACTTTTGATATTAATAAATGGGTAAAATAATAGTTATCCTTATTTCTCATCTAATTTTGTAATTTGGTTTTTTCTCCCCAAGTTACTTAGAGTATCTTGCTCAAGGAAATTTCAATTAAAATTGTTTCAAATTTTAAATGCCTTCAAATTTAAATGTTTTAAAATTTTGATAAAGAACATTTAAATGAAAGTTTGATTTTAAGGGGAAAAAACTTAAAATATTATACCTGATCTTCTCCAATTTGGCTTTATATATAAAATTCTAATATTTGAATAGAAAATATATGGACTCTACCAAGTTTTTATTCTATTAAATATTGAGATAATGAAGAATACTGTTATTATTCCTTCACGTGATCCCTTGGTCTATGTACAAGATTCAATTATATTTAGTTTTATTCACATAATTCTAAATAAATAAAGTGATGCAACAGAAAAAACTCTTGCACAACCAATGAATGGTGACCAAGATGCAATAAAAAATGTCAAAAAGTAAATTGGGACTTCCAAATACTATGTTAATGTAGGTAAATGTAATGCAAGGCTATCCTTGTGAGAATATTGAAACCAAGCATTACACAGGTCTAACATCCCACTTATGACATTATAATGCTTCCCTACTAATTTTTCGTTTACTGTAAGCATGTCTAAAGATTTAGAGTGTAAAAAAAAGCAAAAAAAAACTTATAAATCCTCACTCATAGACTATGGTGTTCAACTAAGAGAAAATAGCAGGCCATACGATTATATTTAAGGAGAAAGATTGGAAAATTTTAACAAATTAAAATTCTAGGCTCTAATAACAAAGATAGGTTGGATTATATTCAGAATGGCAATGAAATTTTTATTTCATGATTCAAGTTGAAAGAGAGCAAACATTACAATATATAAAATCCAAAAATTTTGTTCACTTCACATTCTTAATGTGACTCTTCCTATTCCTAAGAGAATGGAAAAAATGTTATTAAATAAGACAAAATCTACCTAATGAGAGAAAAGACACCTAGGAATAAATAATAATTATATAGAATATGGTTACAAAAATTAAGAATAGGCTCTACAAGTGTGGAGAAGTTGTGACTAAAAGTGAATAAGGTCAAGACCAACTCTCACTTCTGACCTGAACTAATCAATCTTGAATTTTACAAAAAAATAAGAACTTAGGTAATGATCACTTAAATTAGATTAAATTAGATTTGCATGTGTATATTTCTCTTTCACAAGTGTGGAAAAGACATAAAAATAACTTCTTTAAGGTTGAAACCTTAATAAAGCTTGCAATGATTAAAACCCTGCAAATAGAAAAATGAGGAAAGTGTAACAGGCTATGTTGTCCCCAATCACCCCCATAATGACTAAATATTTCCTATGTATCCAATACTCTAAAGAGGGAATTAAATCCCACATAGCTATCCTACTTAGAGTGTTATGTGAAATTATGTTCCTTTGACTATATGAATGCATATAGGGATGGATTAAATACATGATCATCTTTTGCTTTAGCTATAATAAAATAGGTGTTGGACCTAGTTGAGGACTATTACAAGTTATTATAATTAGAATCAAGAAGAATGGGAAGATTTTCTTGATGTGCAGCAATGTGAGTGTGCCTTTACATTAACATTACCTAGTGATAAAATAAGTGACATGAATATGTCTTTATAACAATCCAAAAGGGAAAAACACACACTAGGAATCCTAAGAACATAGATGATAAAGTAAGAGATGGTTTAATTATAAAGTTTTACTATTATATGATGAATAATATAAATGCTTCATAGGGGATAGAAATTTTTTCCACTTTTGTCTCCTATTAGACATTTTTGTCCTTTAGGGAATGTTTAACTTTGGGGTTTGTATCTATCTGAACAGATGCTTAGGGGTGTGTTTAGTTGTTAAAACATTATTTTAGGTGTCAGATAGAAATTATTGAAATAAATAGGTCCATGCAAATGCTTAGGATAGTGTGAAATGTAAAAATAGGTCTTGATTAATTGCACAAGTTAATTTAAGTGAAATAGGGCTAAAACTAACATAATCAAGTACTCGTGACCATATTTAAGTGTACATTTGCATCCACTTTAGTATAAAAATTAAATTAGTGGATTAAAGGAAGTGTTTATACCTTAGTGTGTAAAACAGAGTTTGGCTTCGGGAAAACCTACAAATAATGCAAGGTATTCCATGGAAAATCCTACAAATTATGCAAGGTGTTCCATGGAAAATCCTACAATGATGCAAAAGTAGTTAATGCTCATATGTGAAACTAAAAACTAAAATGTAACTTGAATTTTAAAATATTTAAAATACAAGGAAGGCTTACACCTTTATGCATGAAATCAATGTTGCTATTGAGACTTTGCTTAGTGATGATGTTTCTTTGTAACATTAGAGAATTGTTGCTTCCCATGAAACACTTTGAGCTGATTGGTTCATTATCTGAACCAATAGATGATTTAAGGTTGATGAAGCCCAAAATTGAATGTTTACTAGTCTAAAATAAATTTCATATATTGAAAAATGCAAAAATATCAATTTAACTCAATTGGTCATTGAGACTTTTCTTAGTGATGATCTTTCTTTGAAACATTAGAGACTTGTTGCTTCCCATGAAACACTCTGAGATGATTGGTTCATTATCTAAACCAATGGACAATTTAAGGTTGATGAAGCCCAAAATTTAATGTTTACTAGTCTAAAATAAATTTTATAGATTGAGAGATGCAAAAATATCAATTTAACTCAATTGGTCATTGTAACTAAAAGATGTGAATTAGATTGAAATCCATAATGGATTTAGATACATAATGTTAAAGGGAACTAGACCTCTAAGTTATGAATTATACACTTAACTGAATCAACCACAATAGATGTCTTGTAGATTCAGTTGCTACTTTTTTCCTTAATGCATGATCAAAAGAGAATGAAAAGCATACATTCCCTTACCATGTCTTAAACTAGAAAATAATATTGAAATTTTGAAAAATATCATAATATTCATGAATTTTTATTATAACCCCATTGATAAATGTAGAATATGTAATTATATTTACATGCCAATTATAAATTTCATTTGAAATTTGTGCATGAACCTACATCATGCACTCAAAACTGTATGAATTTGTGTTTTGTTCTTGTAATGTGATTGCATATGCATGGCATATGCCCCCATAATATATAACAATGATTGAATTATAAACCACTTAAAAACCTTTGAAACTTTATTTTTTACCCAAAATTTATTTTTGTTTTTTTTAAATCTTACATCATGTATGTAAACCCCATTGAAATTCCCCCATTTTTAGGTGAGAAATTATGATGAAAGTCACTCCTCTCCTCTCAAAATAATTAACTACAACATGCATAAAAAAATTTAATCATTGAATAATGTAATATATGTGAAAAATATGTTAGCATGTTAAAATATATATCATTTGAATTATGTATGTAACACATGAGGCAAGGCCTATATAAATTTATAAATGAATCTCATAATAATAGGATTTAGAATTATTATCATATGTATTAGTTAGTGCATGATATGGATCATGGCACTCATCAAACTTAACAATATTAAGAATCACATAACATAACAAGTACAATGTCATACAATAAGGTGAAAGGATGCATAGAAGGAACATGATCAAATTTCGTAGAATGAGAGACTACACACACAAGGTAAAGAGCCACACACAAAGGACATGAACTATGTTCCAAATAAGAGACATGTTCAAATTTCACACATACCATAAAATATCTCATAGATATGTTCAAGTAAATTTCATAGAATGAGAGATTACGCACACAAGGCCAAGGGCCACATGCAAAGGACATGTTCGAATGTCACATATACCATTAAATATCTCATAGATAGGTTCAATAAATAGCCCATCAATGAAACATAAAATTAGAAATTTATTATAAACCATGTATATGTAATATGATCATATCCTAACAAATAGAATATCTATGTAGACAATGTAAGATATAAATTTTAGCAAGACAATTGTAAATAGATAGATCTCAATAATATAAGAGTCATTAAATGATAAAACCTACAAATAATCTTGTATACATGTAATTTGGAAAAAATATTTTATAAATATAAATGTAAATCAAATTCATACTCTAACAAGTAAATATACCTCAGATTGAGCATAAAAGAGAATAAGCAAATGTTACATCTACACCTACCAATGAATTTTCTCCTTTTGTGTATTAATTTTAAACATATTATAGCTTGTATGTGGTTGTTTAATTGGTAATAATCAAATAAATCATCAACATGTCCCATTGGAAAATGGATAACTAGATTGATAAGTAGATTGCTTGATCACAGGATTTGCTCTCTCAATCGGTAGAATGTAGGTAGGCTATAAAAGTGTCATGAAAGTGAGATGTTGAGCCTCAATTTATAATTTTTTTCAAATGATAAGGATTATACGATCCAATTCAATATTGTAGGTAAAATTGAATCAACTTCCTCATTGAATGAGAGGAAATGGGAACTAAATGGGAGGAGTTAAAGATGTAAGGCTTTGTGTTTGTGAAGAGTGGTTTGATTTGAATTTTATCGACTGTCATTAGGATTTTTTGATTGCATTGGATTTTGGGATTTGATTTGATTTGATGATTTTATATTTTCTAGATTTTTGATATTTTGAATTTTAGATTTCCATGGATTTTTATTAGCATTAATCAACTTCCTAATATGATTATTTACTTGATTAAGCATAATTTGTTTTGTATGGGTTTCAACAAGGCTCAAGTACAACAGGATTAATTAATTGGGGGGTGATGGTTAAATAGTTATGGGCTAGGTTAGGGATGTTAATGATGGGATTATTATTGATTAGTAATATGATGATATATTAGATTAGGGTTATGAGATGAATTGAGATGAAATATGGATGCAATATTAGAATTAGGTTATGATCTAGTGTGATAGTATGGATGATAAATTATGACACTAGAGTGGTGAAATTGGGATGTATACATTTTTCCCTCTTTGAAAGGTCATTATGACTAAAAGATTTGGTGGTGTTTTAAATACCAAAAGAAGTGGTGGTGTTTTAAAGAATGTAGGAGAAGAAAAATTAGTGTGGGATGATGTCATGAATAGTGTGTGATGATGATTAGGTGATGTGATACCCCTCAAGAGGCATGTAGGAGTGAAAAACATTGATGGCCTCTATAAATGAGAAAAAGGGTTGGAAAATAGGGTGAAACATGTGAGAAATAGAGAAAATAGGTCAAAATGGAGGGAAAAAGGCTAATTAAGGTTAAAATGGGGGGAAAATGGATGGGTTGTGTGAATAAATAAT
>JARHVA010001918.1:2815000-2950000 GCA_037957365.1 Torreya grandis
ACACACACACACACACACACACACACGCACGCACGCACGCGCACACACACACACACACACACACACACACACACACACACACACACACACACACACACACACACACACACACACACACACACACACACACACACACACACACACACACACACACACACACACACACACACACACACACACACACACACACACACACACACACACACACACAAAATCTTACAAAAATAAATAATCACATAAAATGTTTTGTCCTAAATCAAGCTAGTAACCCAATGCATGAGTAATGATGATATTGATATATTTATGATGTGCCTACTATTTTTGAGGGGGTGTGATTTTGAATGATATATCCTAATGAATCCGCCATGATTTTTTATAAAACTGATCAAGGATTGGTCACAAGACAAAGGACAAGACAATGAAATTTTTAGATTGTTGGATTTTTATATTGATTTTGTGTTTTCCAATATTTTATGTTTTTAGGGGTTTATTTTTGGATTTTATGGATAGAGACCCCCAAAAAATGATAAACCAAATCCAACAATTGGGAATGAAAATGATAGGAGGATAGATGGAGGTATTGCAGGAGGAGCTCTCTAAGGAATACATTACTTGTGCCCTATTAACTTTATAATCTGTTACTCTCACATTGTTGAGAAGCTAACATATTCAGGTGTTAACATAACATATTCTCAAAATTTCCTTTGATTTGTTACCAGGGTCAAAATATGAAGGAATATGAGGATGGTTGAAGATAGCTAGGAGTAGATGGATGAGATGTTGGACGTGAAATGGAGTAAATCTACCCCCAAGTGCAGGGTACTTGTAAATAGTAGATGAACCTTTAGGTGTATGAATGCATCAAGGGCATGATGTTAATAAGATCATCTAGCTCTTGGTCATCTTGTGTGGCCAACCTCTATGCTCCATAGTTAAACTTGGTAATTACTACATAAGGACTAAACCAATTACACTCAAATTTACCTTTCTTTGCTTAGTCATAGTTGGTATTTTATTGATTTTCCTTTAGAATGAGGTCACCAATTTCAAACTCTCTAGAATTTATGTGCTTATTATAGTTTGATATTCATGATTGACCTATTTTATAACTAGTTGGGAGTCACCAAAGATAGACAAGTGTTGTATGTTCCATTGGAATTTGAGTTTTAGACCTGAGATGAGTGATTCATACTCTGTGATATTATTAGTGCACGAGAAACCTATTCTTAAATCCTAAGGGATGAGATCACCTTATGGTGTTAGGAACAAAATTTTTACCCCTGATCCATGTGAAGTATTCATTTAGAGATAAAATTGATTCATTTAGAAATCTAATGTCAACGGTTGTTTATCTGATAAAGGTGTTTCATCCAACTGACATGGGAGTATCTATCCTTTGATTGCCTTATGATTCACAAAATTGATGTCAAATTTAATTAGTAACATAACCCACTTATCCATCCTACCTGTAAGATATTATTTTGATAAGAGATATTTGAGTGGATCAAGCTTGGTGATATGTTTAGTTTTACTATCAAGCATGTAGTTGCATCGCTTTTGACAACTGAAGATGACAACTAAGCATGCATTTTTTATGGGAATGTAGTTTAGTTCATATGACACCAAAGTCCTACTAGGAAAATGCACAACCCTTTCTGTCCAATGGTTATTATGTTATGTCAATAGGGCCCTCAAGGCATATTGTGTTGCATGAGTATTGATCGGTAACATTTTTCCTAGGGTAGGTAGAACTAACATTAGCAAATTAGCAACATTATCATAGACAAATTATTTTTCACAGAATTTATTTTTAATTTTATTTTTATCATAGATGAATTATTATACTTATGAATTAAAAATAAATAGTGATAAAATATATATGATTTACAATAATAGGATGACCAGTTAGTATTCATGTCCTAAAATAAATAATAAATAGTTAATATTTATAGCTGCAAAATAAGAGTCTCAAAACATATAACATGTAAAAAATATATAAACAAATCAAGCATATGCATTTACATCAAGAGGAGATGATAAGAGATCATCCCAAGGAGGGGTAATGGATGATCTCCTATCAATTCTAATAGTAATGGAATATTGTCTAAATATCATGTTACCAATTCTAATATTAATATTAGTAAGTTATGAAGTTGGTCATTGTATTAGTATTGTGTGAAGCTCCATGATCCATCTTTCAAATAAAATATAATATGGTCATTTTTAATATATTCTTTCAATTTTTTATATCTAGGAGTTTATGTTGGATGTTACGATGCACACATTGGTGCTTCATTCACTATCGACATGGTAGAAAGATTGAGAAAGTATTTGTGACATGAATTTTAAGCATTCCTCCCCACACTTTCTATACAGAATTATCAGTGCCTTTTTTCTTGGCCCTTTTAGACAGTTAACATTTACTGGAACTTAAAATCATTAGCTTGGACTTAGCTTGCCTGTCTTTACCAAATTTGAAAATTTAATTTTGAGTTTAGGTTGCTAATTTTTATCCTTCACAAATAGAGGCACAAGCACTACCTACATAGGAAAAGGGGAATTGAGCACTCCATTCTCCACATCGTCATACACATGAGAGATTTACCAAGATGACCCAACAGTAGTCTTACCATGAGTTGGTGGACTCTAAATTCCCCTTAAGAAGCAATTATGGGAACAATTATATTTCCACCTCAGTGTTGGTGGAGGACAATGATGTAATAGGATATCAAGAGAAATTATGCTCATGGTGGAAGGAGCACTCCCCAATATTGAGCAAATTATATAAGTGTTTAAACTCCAAGACCACTCTTTCATCATGTACTTATACTGACAGAAGGCATAGGTGAGCACATAAAATTCATTCTTAGTGGAATTTTTTTGTTTAATATTCTCTTTACTAAAAGACACAAAATTTATATTTTTTCAAAGCTTAAAGAAGAAAAAAAAAAGCTCTAAAAAAATTACAAAGAAAAGCTATATAATCCTACCATTGAGTGAAGTCTCCAGACAAAACATTGTACAAGGTGATGGGATTTGGTTGGAAAGGTAAGAAAAGAATATGGATCACCTTCCAAGCAACCTAGGTTAGAGGGCAAGCCCAGTTCAACTGCTTGAATTTAGTTGGCTTGCAACGAGGTAGGCATTTCAAATTATAAATACAGAGATGGTGGAGTGGTTCTCCAAGTCAAATCCCTTGATAAAATAAAAACCACCAAAAATTAGCAACCTAAACTCAAAATTAAAATTTCAAATTTGGTAAAGACAGGCAAGCTAAGTCGAAGCTGATTTTTTTAAGTCCCAGTAAATGTTAACTGTCTAAAAAGGCCAAGAAAAAAGGGACTGATAATTCTGTATAGAAAGTGTGGAGAGGAATGCTTAAAAATCATGTCACAAATACTTTCTCAATCTTTCTACCATGTCGATAGTGAATGAAGCACCAATGTGTGCATCGTAACATCCAACTTAAATTCCTAGATATAAAAAATTGAAAGAAAATATTAAAAATGACCATATTATATTTTATTTGAAAGATGGATCATAGAGCTTCACACAATACAAATACAATGACCAACTTCATATCTTACTAATATTAATATTAGAACTGGTAACATGATATTTAGACAATCTTCCATTCATTTATGTTTTTTAGAATATTAATTCTCTATTTTTATATAAAAATGTTTGATTCTTTATTTTTATAAAAAAATACACTATCAATTCTTTAGTTGGTAAAAAAAAATTTTTTTTTTTTAATAAATTAATTAACTGCAAATAAAAAATAAATTAAATTTTTTAAAAAGAAAATAAATTAATAAATAAATATTACAATATAGAAAATGTACAAAGATCATAAATTTAATTGGCAGTGTCTATGGGATCTCACCCTACCCACCTAAGATCAAAACTTGCAGGTCCAAATTGAACAAATTAGGATATTTAAATTGATTTAAGATATTCAAAGTTTTACCATCTGTAAGGTTATTAAATAATTCAAGATTTTCAAAGTTCTCTGTTCTTCTCCTCCTTGGCTATTTAATATAAAACCCTTCTGTACCCTACCTTCGGACACCCATGGAATCCAATCAGACATGTCGCCTATCATCTTCTTTATTCTCTCTTGCTCAGTAACTACAACCGTGACCATCCAATTTCCTTTTGAAATATAGCTCGCCATCCAATCCATGCAAGGTATCTTTAAATTTTTCCGACAATCTTCATCGTCAGTAAAGCTTTCAACAAGCCTCAGAATAATAATAGCACCCGGCAGCATGTTCAGGGGAACCTCTATTCTTACCCTGCGGTTGCTAGGAATTTGAGTAACCGTGTAACCTCGGACAATCCTCGGTTTAAAAATTCGCTCGGTAACCGAACAATTTCAGTTTAGAAATCGGTCGGTGCGAGGAATTTCAGTATCCGAGAAATGCCTCCAAGAAATGTCGGTTTAGAAGATAATCGGCACCAGAAATCTCTCTCCAAAGTAGGCTAATCTTAGTAACCTGTGAAGGCAGTCTCTGAATTGGCAAGCAACTAATCTTAGTAAACTACAATTACCACTACTCAAAACACTATTTAGCCATTAACAAGAAAATAAAGCAATAGACAAATTTTTATCCCATGTAAATGACAAGTATAAGTGTACACCTGCGAGGGTAATACCTGCCACACGTTTGCGCATTCCAATATAGCTGGAGTGTCACCTGAAAGATACAGATACTTTAATCCGTCTAACTTCTTAATACCTGTGATCTTCTGCAGCTTCCAACATCTATCAATGGTGATCCTCTCTATGCAGCATGGACCTGCAGTACTTGGTAACTCTTTTACCTCGGAAAGTCCTAATGTGTTTAATTCAACATAATTCTGTGTGGGTATCACTTCTAATTCCACTTCAGTTAAATTTTCCATGGACTCAACCCAGAGAGATATTAAGTTGTGAAGGTACTCTCCACCAATTGAAACTTTGGATACACATTCTACATCCCTAATATCTATCTCTTTTACCTCGGAAAGTCCCTCTGTGTTTAATTCAACATAATTCTGTATGGGTATCACTTCCAATTCCACTTCAGTTAAATTTTCCATAGACTTGAAGTGGAGAGATTGTACGCTGTGAAGGTACTCTCTACCAATTGAAACTTTGGATACACATTTTACATCCCTAATATCTATCTTTTCAAGGCTCGCCATTGGAGACCAAATTGTAGTTGGCACTTTTCTCATATTCAAAGATAACTCTCCACTTAATGTCAAATCCCTTAAGATCAAACTTCTAAGATTGGTGAGTTTTGTAAGGGATTGTGAGAAGCACCTCCCATCAATTTGCATGGGGCTATTCCATTCTAATCCATTCCATTCTGCTCTTCCTGTTAGGACTAGATCTTCCAAATGAGACAACTTTTCCAATGAATTTGGAAACTCTTCCAAGGTTGTTATGTCAAGCACAAGCTCTTTCAAGTGGAAAGGGGCATGACATTTGAAATTTAATTCACAACAAATAGTTATCATTCAATTCTCAACCAATTTCATAATTTTAGTTTTTCAGAATACATTGTCAACATTTAAATTTTAATAAAGATCAGCAAAATCCCTATTCATAACTCTGCCACAACCTTTGAAGGCAGCCATTTGAAATTTTTAGATAATCCAAATTTTGAAGAGGAATCCATGAAGGAATCATGCATGATGAAGGCACCCTTTGCATGTCTTCTCCTTGGAGATTTTGAAGTTCATCCAATCTTTCCAACAAACTTAAATCCAGCTCAAGCCACAATAAGGTAGTAGTTGTGTCATCACAGTGATTTGAACTCCCTAAAAAGTATCTAAGTTCAAATTTGGTGTACTGATCGAAAATAGAATTGAGACACCTGAAACTATAACCACAAGTTCCTACTAAAATGTTCTTGAATCCATTTGCTTCCTGCAATCAAATATGGAAGGTCAGTCAGGAAAAAGAAATAGTCAAGCTACATATACATTTGAATTTTTTAACTTCATAAAGGTGAACAGAAATTTAGAAGGAGAAGCACACCAGAGAACGAAGATATTTGGGATGCCACAGTCGAGGAGGACTCGTGCTCACTTCATCTGCTATTTCCCTTCCTAATAGAGATGGTCATGCATTCTTAATAGAGGAATGTTTCCGGAGTCAAATCCATTCCAATAAGTCCTTCCCACTAAAATTTCAACAAGACATTTATCCTTTTAAGGTCTCAAGTGTGTGCTCAGCACTCCATCCTGATCCTTCCCATATTCTCAAATCCATATGCTTAGATTTGTTGATAAAGAAGCATGCAATGTCCATAAATATCTATTTTTGCTCAGTGTCTAGGGCATCGATGCTTATTCTATGCCTCTGCTTTATATCATGGGGTAGAGTTTTCCTAACTTTATCTAGTTCTAATTTCCAATAGTGCTTAGCACGACCAAAAATGTGTCCACCCAACACCTGTAGAGACAGAGGCAAACCCCGACATTCTTTCACAAACTTTTCAACCAAATTTTCATATCCGCTAGTTGCATATGATTGGTGGAATGCACGGCAATAGAAGAGCTTTGTGCTATGACCAGCATTCAATTCTTTCATTTTATAATGATGAGTAATTCCTGCTCGTATGAGAACACCCTCATCACGATTTGTCACAACAATCATTTGAGGAAAACTATTGTGCACAATATCCCTAACCAGTAAAACATCTAACTGGCAATGTGATATATATCATCTATAAAAATTAGAAAGCTCACAATAGGGCCCCTTCCTAGACGAGACTGGAGATAGCTAGATCCTCATCCTTGAGAAGCCTTCTTTGCAAAGAAGTCAAGTTACTATTAGCAGATGCTTACCGCACATCGAACAAAAAAAAAAGATGCACTGTATCCTGAACGCTTGCAGTTAAACAATTCTTTTGCCAAAGTTGTCTTTCCAGACCCACACATCCCATAGATCCCAATGATTTTATTTTCACTTCCCTTCTTGGCGCAATGACTTTGAAAATCATTGACAAGATCATTAATTCCCACAGGATGCTTCGCAATATCTAAAGGTCTTGTCTTTTCTACCTCTCTTAGAACAGCAGACACAACCTTCTTACACAACTCCTCCACATTACTGAAAATTTACAAAGAAAAAACCAATTTCAATTTAAAGATGTGAGTTCGGCTATGCTAAAATTATCCAATTTCGAAATAACAATTCCCAAAAAGGAAGTCTTACCGATTATGATGGCTGAACTCGTAGCCAGTGATATATGAAATTGATTGGAGCGTTTCTTTCCAGTTGTCAAGTTTGTCGAGATACCTTCCCTTCTCTTTGAATTGAGTGAATGAATGAGCATACACTCCCATTTGTAAGTATCGTAGATCAGTAGGTGCCACTTCATAGAATACTGGAATGACCTTACTCTTAGTTTGTAACATGAGAACAATCTCTTCTAAACACCAAGCAGACTCAGCATATCCCTTAGAAAATATTGCGATTTGAACTGAGGCGGAGAAGATGGCATTGCAGATGGTAGAAGGAAAGAAATCTCCTAATTCCATCTCTTCACAGTCGAGAAAAACCCGGATTCCCACATTCTGAAGAGAATTATACAGGGCAAGAGCGAGGGTTTCTTTAACATCGGGGCCCCGGTGGTTAATGAAAACATCGAAGAGTTTGGGGGATTGAAAGAACCCTTGACGTCCAATCTCACAGAAAGCATCGTGTGCCACAATTCGTTGGCGAGATGAGGCGGATGAAGCCATGAATGTGAGATCGAACTCGAAAAGCAAACGCCAGACGACAGATGAAAACTACTCGTGAAAGTAGATTGAATTTGATCAAGCAGGATTAGATTTGATGGACTGTATTTAATGATTTGTTTTCTCCAAAACGTTAAGAAAGTAGTTATAAAGGGAGAAGAATGCAACTTATAAATTGTTCGGGACGATGTTCTTGTCTCTATTCCAAAGAAGTTGCTTTGGAATAGGTGTGCGAGGAAGAGTATGGCTTCTAAGTTACGGTGTTTCCCAACCGGCACTATTTTCTTTGACATAATGTCACATAAGTTATGTTTACGAACTGTATTAGCTTGTCTCCTTTATATCTTCCAATTCAACTGTTTTGGACATAAAGTCTCATAAGTTATGTTTACGAAGTGCAGTAGATTATCTTCTTAATATATTTCAATTCAACTCAATGTCGAGTATTTATGTCACTACTTGTGTGTTGCATTGGGGCTGGGGAAGATGTTAATGTAATTGAAATACCTTCAGTAATGTAGCCATAATTTTGGTATTAGAGTAATTAGTATTTTTAGAATTATATTATTCAAGGTTATTTGTGTGTTTGTTGATTATCGGATTATATTAGATTTTTATTGATGAAATTTATAATATTTTTCATTGTCTCATTACTTTTTTCTTTTCTTTTTTTCCCCTCTTTCTCTTTCTTCCATTTTGTATTTATTTGAATTTTCAATGTTTTGTTTAGGGCATCGGGCCCTTGTGATCTTGTTTTAGGTCTCATGTACTTTGTGTCCCTGATTTGTTAGCGTTTCCCACCTATTATGTGTTGATTTGCTCACCAACCAGATTGAATGGGAAAAATGATGTAGTCACTCGCACAACCACCTTTCTCAAAAACTACGATAACCAATTGGCGGAGGTTTGAAGGTGTGTCAATAATGCGTTAGAAAAATAATTTCGAAGGGTCACGATATATCTTGAGCATTGTCCTTTTGATTTTTAGCTATAGGTCCTAGTCAATTGTCTCAAACATAAGATTAAGCTTGTAGAATGTCATAATGCCAAAGGTGCCCAAATATATCCCTATTTACATTGGATTAATGATGGAGATTGGGCCTCAAAATATTTTTTAAAATTTCTAAGGGCCAAGCAAACCAAAGAGTAATTTAAAGCCATTAAATTTTCTCATGCCCACATCAGATAGTTTCCCAAGATATTTTCAACCTTTCTGGGCCACTATAAATTAGTATTGCAAGCCTAGTATATCTCTCTAGAACTTGCTCAATATTTTCAAGAATGTGTTGATGTTGTTCTTCACAAGCTTAGCCCCTCTACTCAATGCATTTGTGACACAACACTTTTTGTCAATGAGCTTTATGTGGTAGTGCAAAACATGGCCAATGATAAATATTTTGGAGTCAATGGGTTCCCTTGCGAGTTCTATAAAGCCTTGTGGCATTTTTTTGAGTCAAACTTTGCTTGAGGTTTACAATGAAGCTCACCAAAAATAACCCTGAATAACCCTACAAGAATAAATGTGAGTTTTTGTATTCTAGACCATAATCTCCTATATCTCAGACATATCTCAGAACTCACTTTGTTACAACCCAATGACACTTATTTGGTTCTTGCATGAATCTCTAAAGATAGCTAAAAATAAATCATATATCTAGTCTAGTATATGTCAAGTAAACAAGACTCCCAACAAGTTGTCTATAGTGAGTTCCATATACTTGAGGTGAATTTTGAAATCAAGATAGTTGAAAACCTTTATCCATCAGATTTGACAATGGTTCACAATTTGTAGCTCATATTTTAAGTAGTGTCTTGGCATATTTCATCTGTGAGACAAAAAATTATAATTCTTTTGTCATATCTCCAAGCCAAGATACTAATGAAGTAGCACCAAGTCTATCATGTTGAAGGATTTTTTCAATTTATTCTTCACTCCTTCAATGAGATCATATGAGTTTCCTATGATCAAAAGATCATCCTCATACAAAATAGGAATGATAATATATGTTCCTACCTTTTTGATATAAAAATTTGAATATGAGGGGCTACCAGTGAATCCATGCTATAATAGATGATCATTTATTTTAATGTATGATACCCTTAGTGCCTGTTAAAGTCCATAAAGTGACTTGATTAGATGACATACCTTTTGTGGATGTTATTCATCAATAAACCCTTGTAGTGGGTCATCATCATACACACTTCTTCCCTGAGATCACCATTTAGGAAAGCCATTTTGATGTCCATCTAATAAAGCTTCCATCCCTTTTGTGTTGCCAATTCGAAAACAACTCTAATGGTTTTGATATTTGTAGTGGGTATAAAGGTCTCATCATAATCAATTCTTTCTTTTTGAGCACAATGCTTTGCAAAAATTTACACTTTGTATTTATCGATGGATCCATCTACCTTGTATTTTGTTTTAAAAA
Source organism: Torreya grandis (assembly GCA_037957365.1). Classification (NCBI taxonomy): domain Eukaryota; kingdom Viridiplantae; phylum Streptophyta; class Pinopsida; order Cupressales; family Taxaceae; genus Torreya; species Torreya grandis. Next base: position 2,825,170 of record JARHVA010001918.1, read on the forward strand.
TCCACTTGCATCCAATAGGATTCTTTCCTATAGGAAGATCAACAAGTTCCCATGTCCTATTTTTTATTATGGAATCATATTTAGAATCCATGGAATTCATATTTTGAGGTTGACATAATGCCTCTAAAACTATCTTTGGTTCAATACTATCAATAATTGAACTCATCAATGTAATAATAACCTCATTTCTCACTTGTCTTCTTATCTAAACTCTTGATGAAGTATCAAGAATAGAGTTCAGGTGTTAGTCCCTAAAAATGCTTTTTACCCATTTTGTACATCAATGTTGCTACTTATTTGATGAATAATTATCTTCCAAGTTTCCAATATAGATGAAATATTATCTTTTAAGCTCATATTCATGTTTACAAGACTCTTTGTGCTCATCATCTGACTATAGCATCAACTTATGATAGGTGGTTGGTTTTGACTCCTCTTTATGTTTCAATGAGTTAAATGATGACTCATCACAAACCACACCTCAAATTTCATAAATATTATGTGTCTCAAGTTGCATGAGATGATATGTTTTTTGAGGTAGTATTATACCCCAATAAGATGCACTAGATTGTCTTTAGTTCAATAGTCTTCCTGTTTTTAGCTGGGACATGCATATATGATGTATAAACAAATACTCTTAGATGGGATATCAAAGCTTTATGACCACTCCATACCCATTTTGGTTTATTATCTTAAAAAAAAAATTAGGTGCCTTATTGAGAATATTTATGGGTGTTTAAATTAGTTCTATCCAAAATTTTGCCTCTAACTTTGTCATGAAAAGCATGCAACAAGCCATCTCCATGAAAGCGCAATTGCATCATTCTACAATTTAATTTTGTTTGGGTTTATAGGGTCTATTAAGGTGTTTTTTGATTTTATGTTTCTTCAAGATTGATCGATAATTCTTTTTGTGTGAATTCCCCCTCGATCTGAGTTGAGGAGATAAAGAGGCCTCCCTAACTGTGTCACAACAAGTTGGTGGAAGACCGTGAAATAAGTAAAGGCTTCACTCTTCTTCTTAATAAATAACACCCAAGTATTTCAAGAGAAATTATCAATGAATAATTAGAAGTACTTGAATCCTTGAAAAGTAAAAGGTAGGATCTACACGAATCAGTATGTACCACATCAAGATGATTGTTGTCATGAGAGGAACTCAAATAGAACATAACCCTATGTTGTTTTCCTACAAGGCATCCATGGAATATAGGTGAAGAATGGGAAATTTCAGAAAGACCACATACCATTTCCTTAGAGTTGAGTTGGTATAGGGAGCCAGTATAAAAGTTCCCATTTTGATAATGCTAGAGGGTGGTAGATTCTACCATAGAGGCAAAGAATAACTATGTTGGACAAAAATGCATCTACTAGAAAAAAATAATCCTTTAGAAAATATTTAGTAATTAATTTATATACCCATGATATGAGTTAGGATTTGGTGCCATTATTGATCAGGAACTCCACCTTAAGCTTGTGATTTAAGATTTGACTTACAAACAAGATACTCATTGTCAATCCAAGGATATACAACACCTTCATGAGAGTATAAATTCTCATCTCGAGAGGAATGGTGATAGTCCTAATTTATTATACAACATGTTCCTTATCGTTTATGATTTGAACTTGACCTCCACTAGGTATATTAGTTAGTGAATCAAATATATCCTTACATCATGTCATATGCTTACTGACACTTGAGTCAATCAACTAAACATTGCTCATTGTTAGGGACCCCTTATCCAACGGAAGCACAATTGATTACTTTCTTATAAGCAATTAAACACGGAATTATACCAGAATGATTAAGTAACTAGAAACTTGAGACAGCAAAGAATTTGAGAGACAATACACACTCTTGTATTAAATATTACTAGAAGAAAATACAATAAGGAAGATGCCACTTCTTCCTCCACCTCAAAGGCTTGCCACACCTCAAGACCTTCTTCTCTCTCTCTCTTGCTCAACATAAGAACTCTACAACCTGAGTTATTATCGCCTCCTTGAATGCTTCAGCTGATCTCCTTGACCTTACACCTGTAGACCTCCTTGACCTTGCTTCTTGCTTCAATGCTTTTACTTGCCTTCTTGATTTACAATACATGTCTTATGGGTCTTTAAATAGGATCCCATGCTTACAAAGATAGAACTCTAGTTACAATAATTAGACATGCAGCTCTTGACTTAAATTAGTCCTTAAACATGCAAACACTCACTTCACTTAACTGACTACTCGTCAATAGCAGTTCTAGAACCGCCACAGGCAACCGACGCCGGTCCCTGTCCGTCTGGTGCTACCGATGCTGGCCAACTCCCTGCCATCGCTGATTGCCTTCTGCACTGCTTCTGACCAACGTCGGTCATGCTGCCGATGCCGGTGCTTCTGGAACTCCAGCAACCTTTCTTCTTCGTGTCTGTAAATAGTTGAAGCTTTTAGCTCCACACCCTAACAATCTCCCACTTAAATATAAATATCTGCTACTGTACCTGTACCTATACACCATCTATTTTGTTCCCTTGACTCCGTATTCCTCTTCAAAGTCACTCTTGAAGACCAACCACCACAAAAACTTGTGATGCTATACCTGTCACTTATGTCAAAAGAATTTTGCTGCTCCCAAATTCTTCATGACATACTTTTGAACCAACTTTACCCTTAGTTCAGAAAACTCCCTGTATATGAAACCCTGCAACAAGCAACACAATACAATAACAAGATAATGTAGCTAATATTATCCAACCTGGTAAAGATAAAACATAATGGTCAAACCTCCATTGCCTGCAGCCTAATCAAGACCATATACCATAGCCTTCTGTCTCATGTGTCCATCCACTCTCTTCTCTAATATGGGAATCCATCCCTCATCCAGTGCTTTCTTCCAGCTGTCAACTCTACCAACAAATACCTGTTTGGTTCTTCTCCAAGGACTCACACTCCTCATCCATGCCAAGCTCCCACTATTTCTGGATTCTACCTGCATTGCTTCTTCCATCTTCCTAGTTCTTAACCATCAGTTAGAAATATAAAGAAGGTGAACAATAAATATGAGGTTCACTTACCATTTCTAACCTCCATATGGACGTTTGAGACTCCTTGACAGCTTGCTGTCCACCCAACATCCATTCCAGTGACCGATCTCAGCCATCTCCCAGTCTGCTCTGACTGATGTCGGTTCCCTGCACTGACCCTGACTGCCGACGCCATTTCCCTAGCCGACGCCAGTTTCCCCCTTGCCGATGTCAGTCCTATCGACCGACGTCAGACTTCTCCTGCCTGACTCTACTGACCCTGCTAGTCTGCACATGATCGATGCCGATATCTGGCTGACTGACGTCGGTCCCAAGTGACCGACATCGGTGTCTGTGTGTTCCTGTAAGTGATGACATCTTCATCTGTGAGCTCATCTTGGATGAAAATTCTATCCATACTGCCCTGCTCAGATTTATTCAGCCCCTATGACTGATCTCTGTCCTTCATCTCCTCCATAAACACAAAGGCTTCTTTGTTTCTATCAAAAGCATCAAATTTCCTTTTCCTGCAATGAACTCTATCTATGCTTTCTGAATCTAAACACATACCTTTTGAATCAAGAATGTCCATTCCCTTCTTATTCATGTGACCAAGCTTATTAAGCCACATCTTCGAATCTACAGCTGAAGTAGATAAACCAAAAGTAGAATCAGCAATACAAGTAGATAGATAAAGAGTATCTACTTTCTTACCTCTTGCTAGAACAAGAGCACCCTTGGTAACCTTCCAAGAATCTGCTGTGAGGGTTATTGTGCATCCCTCATCACCCAACCTTCCAACAGAAATCAAACTTTGCTTCAAAATTGGGACATGCATGACCTCCTTCAACACCCATGTGTTATCAATCTGCAATCTCTGCTGCACTTTCCCTTTGCCAACTATTTGACAAGGCATACCATCCCCTAAATAAATCAATCCAAAGTCTCCCTATTCATACTCATGGAACAAATCTCTGTTTGGGGATGCATGAAAAGATGAACCAGAATCTAAAATCTAAGATCCTACCTGACAATCCAAAGAAAGTATGAGAGCATCCTATACCATAATATTTGCATCCTTTGCTTCTTCATTACCTACATGTTTATTCTCTTTATCTCTCAACCAACACTCCTTCTTTGTCTGTCATCTCTTTCCACAAAACTAGCAGGTAACACCTCTGGACTCAGATCTCCTTCTCGACCTTGATTTCCCTTGCTCAATCTTCTCCCTTTGCCTTCCCCTACATTTTGCAGTTAGAGAATTCCCTGATGATTCACCTGTGCTTCTCCTACGTATTTCTTCATTCAAGATCACACTCACAACATCATCAACTTTTAAGATTTTAGAAGTAGATGTAGAATTACTTACTGCCATAACCAAACTATCCCAACTTTCAGGGAAAGAACATAAAATCAAGAGAGCCTTTACCTCATCATCAAAAACAATATTGACTGAAGCTAATTGGTTTACCAAACCATGGAAATCACTAAGATGAGTATGTATCGATCCACCTTCCTACATTTGCAAAGTAAATAGCTGCTTCATAAGAAATACCTTATTAGAAGTCGAGGGCTTTTCATATAAATTTCCCAAGGACTTTATCAACTCTTCCGTTGTCTTACACTGTGATAAGCTGGAAATCACAGACAATGCAAGGCTCAACCTTATGGAACCCAGAGCCTTTCGATTAAGAATGTTCCATTCTTCATCCTTCATATCTGTGGGCTTGCATGTAACCCCACGCAACGGTAAGTACTAATCCTTCTGATACAGATAATCCTCTATCTGCATCCTCCAATATTGATAATTCTTGCCATTAAACTTCTCCATTCGTAGCTTACTTTCTTCTGCCATTGCTAAACTCCCACTCAATCAGAAAACCTTGTGAATGACCTATAATCAAAAACAATAACCTGCTCCCTGCAAATCGTAGCTTTGATACCAACTGCTACGGACCCCTTATCCAACAGAAGCATAATTGATTACTTTCTTATAAGCAATTAAACACAGAATTATACCAGAATGATTAAGTAACTAGAAATTTGAGACAACAAAGAATTTGAGAGACAATACACACTCTTGTATTAAATATTACTAGAAGAAAATACAATAAGGAAGATTCCACTTCTTCCTCCACCTCAAAGGCTTGCCACACCTCAAGACCTTCTTCTCTCTCTCTCTCTTGCTCAACACAACAACTCTACAACCTTAGTTATTATCCCCTCCTTGAATGCTTCAGCTAATCTCCTTGACCTTGCTTCTTGCTTCAATGCTTTTACTTGCCTTCTTGATTTACAATACATGCCTTATGGGTCTTTAAATAGGATCCCATGCTTACAAAAATAGAACTCTAGTTACAATAATTAGACACGCAGCTCGTGACTTAAATTAGTCCTTAAACATGCAAACACTCACTTCACTTAACTGACTGTTCATCAATAGTAGTTTTGGAACTTCCACAGGCGACCGACGCCGATCCCTGTCTGTCTGGTGCTACCGACGCCGATCCCTGTCTATCTGGTGCTGCCGACGCCGGCCAACTCCTTGCCATCGCCAGTTGCCTTCTGCACTGCATCTAATCGACTTCAGTCATGCTGCCAACGCTGGTGCTTCTAGAACTCCAGCAACCTTTCTTCTTCATGTCTGCAAATAGTTGAAGCTTTTAGCTCCACACCCTAACACTCATTGGTGATGAGGTTTAGAAGATAAGAACTACTTTCTTATGTGCATCGTGATTTGATTCATTTGGTACCTCCTCTTAACATGCATAATCTTATTCTAGTTTATTTTGTTCCATTACATGTCCTCAATACTTCTATCATTGATGATGAGGATGTATTTTTTATTGTTATGAATCATCTTGACTGGTTATGCCCTCTTAACTGGATGTGCCTTGAATTAAGGCATGATAGTATTAAAAATCAATGTCATGAGTATTTGTGTCAAAAATATGACACCACAATTTTATTTTTTATAATAATTTGACTATTATTGTTGATATTTTACTACTCCTTTCTGGAGCTTTTGATCATGATACTTGGAAATCAATGTTTTATCCTCAAACTCGTCTTGTACCAAATCGATGGCTTATTCTTTTTGGATCATATTCACCAGGTCTTAAAAATACATGTCTCACTTTTTAGTGTTCAATTTTTTATGAATGTTCCAAATCAAGAAGGAAGAGATCTTAGAGTGGTCAGAACTAGCATTTTGTCCTCAATATTTTCACCAAGCATAACTAGTTCTACATGAATTTTGCCACTTGACATAAGAACTCCTCAACTTTCTCTCCATATTTCATACCAAGTATATGAATCTTGGACTAAATATGGAATATATTTTTGTGGTTCTTCATCTCATATATAATGAAAAAAATGTCTCAATATTCCTTTAATGTTGATCTATCCTAAATATGTGGTTGAACCTCATTGATGATACTAAGTTTAATCGACATTAGGTCTTTGTCATTAGACTTTTCATACTTCATTTTCTCGTCATTTTTAATTGGAAGGGTCGCACTACTAGTGATGATCCTTCATAATTTTTCAAATGGAATAATATTATGCATCTTTATCTTCCATGCTACATAGTTGGGCCCTTTTAAGAGCTGGGTATTATAAAGACACAAGTTTGGCACTGACATATTTCATACTTCTCCCTTAAATCTGCAAGTTTTTTATAAATATTCTTGGTTCCCAATTGTACAACTCCTGCACTTAGCCTTGCACACTAAATAAAAAGGAAAATAAAGATGAAAACCTTGAAATTATGTCATTGTAGTTGGGGAAGGGTTTAGCATCAAGATGGACTGAATGCAAACAATGACTAGAAGACACCAATAGAGGGTATGGTTAACTCCCTTCTACTTATGGCTCTTCTTGAACAAAGGTGAGAGGACTTAATGGGTAGCTTTCTCACATGGAATTATACTATAATTCAATATCCATGGGGATTATTAACACAAACAAACATAAATCTGACTAGGGCATAACCAAGTTTTCACACTCCACTCAAGAAGGGTTGTCACATAGAATGAAAAAATGCTCTAGGCCAGACACAAGCTACTGAAGATAGATATGAATGTGATTTAAACCTTCATTTATAAATTAATTTTCAACAATAGAGGGTGAAATGGAATATTGCAATGCTAAGATTAAAATAACAATGCACATATACATTTTAGATTTGCAACACTTATGCATCTGCAAGCAAACAATACTCAAAATATGAAATAAGGTTTATTATTTACATGGTATAATAGGGTAAGATGAGTTAATTAATTATAAAAGAGTGGTGAGGTGGTGTTATTTTCCAAATAACATGATCTCCTTCAATATGCATGACATCATTCATTTGCAATAAATGTTGAAAAACTAAAATACAAGCTAAGAAAACTAACATGAATGATTTGCATCCATTGGTTCCAATACATTGTAAATATTTAGATGATTCTTGAAACCCTAAATCATACACTACAAGTAGAATTTCAAATGATTTCTCCTATCAAATCCAAAAACCCAGGGGGGGCATAAGAGGTTATCAACAACGTATCCCCAAATCACAGTGCATAAAGGAATTTACAACTTATATTTATGCTCAAAATAAATACCACCATTGATAAACATTATACTAAATAACCAATAAGCATATCATGAAGAATATTTAATTACATCTCATTGATAAAGTACAATAAAAATCACATTCATTTCCCATTATCTTACAAGTAAATCTCACATACATCATTGTTTTAGAATGGTACCAAGGGGAAAAGTATGGTGAGTTTTTTTATTTTAACAGGGGAGACATATGCAATGCTCTCATAGCTTGCTAATGGTTGTACAACTACAACAACCTTAGCAAGAGAGACAAGACATACACAGAACAAGAATCCCAAAATTTACAAGATCATAAGATCTAGAAAGAATAACAACCAATGATAACCTTTGAAAAGAGGAGAGGCCCTCTTTTTATACAACTGTTTCACCTAGAATATTCTAGGAACATACTTCAGCTCTAAGAATTCCTTGATCATGCCTAGAAGCTCATGCCTTCTAATAAAATTATTCTTATAAATACCTATCCTTTTCATCATGAATATTTGAAAATAAACCCTTAATCCTCTTGGCTAGAAATGCACTAAACTTGGGCTGAGGGAGAATATTCCCTTGGGAGAAAAATAAACTCCTTATCTTCATATGTAACCACTTGGCCATGTTCTCTCATTAATCATTTGTAAAACTATTTTTTTTTTATCACTACCATTCCTCTTGTATAGGCCAAATAACACCCATTACCTTGTGATGATTGCATTAGAATACTCTAGTTATGATAGAATAAAATAAGGATCCATGGTCGTTTGGAAAATATGCTTAGAATGACCCACCTTGGCCTCATAAACCCTGTGAGATATTTTTCCTCCAAGGAGGTCTTTGACACAAGAAAAATGTTAAAAATAGAAATACTTATCTTATTTTACCCTTTGGCCTTCTGTGCTCAATGTCAAACTTTCCCATGCCTTCCACATTTTAATTTTGCTTTTTACCTTTTAGGGTTACCACCAAACTATATAATGCTTAATTGATTTATTTTCCATTTTTTTAAAATCTTAGCTTTGTCATTTGACCCTCCATGTGGATTATATTAATAGCATGGCTCTCTTCTACTTAAAATCTCAAGCTTTAACATTTTTAACTTCCACTTGGATAGGTCATACATTTTGGAATGAGGAGAAATACTGATGTGGCCTCTTGAATGCTTTCATGGCCTTAATTTCTTTCCACAATGACCTCTGATTTCCCTTGAAACTTCATAACTTCCTTTGGACCATTTCTCTTTTGACTGTATATTGACTAGCAAATGGTAGATATTACAAATCAAAGGCTTCAAACACAAACCCTGAATGAAAATTATGATGACTAAATCCTTCAAATCAAGGTGAACACAAAATATGATAAAGCATTTTTGAACAAAATGTCTGATGCAAAAATTTTGAACAAAATTTCTAACCATAAGTTCCAAACAAAATATCCAACCACAAGTTCCAAACTTAAGAATTTTCCAAAAAACTTAAGAATTTAGAACAAAATGTCTGAACAAAATATCCAACCAAAAAAACCAATTTAGAAGTTCTGAAAAAAATTCCAACCAAAAAGTTTGACCAAAAAATCGAAACATAAGAATTTTCCAAAAAACATAAGAATTTGAAAAGTCAAACTTCTAATTTTTTTTAAACTTGTTTTTCTACCATATATCCCATAGACCTTTTCACCCCAATTTAAATTTATAATATTTAAAACTTGTAATCATCCTTGAGAATACTTCCTCTTCAAATCCTTTTTGAAGATGGAAAACATCATACTTCAAAGCTTGATTTTCATCACACAACCTGCAATCTTATTAAAATATGAAAACATTAAGCATTAGCTAGAATCAAGATCATACATGATTTTCATAAGGCAAAAGATGTATTATTAACTCAAGTGAATACTTGTAAATAAAAGGTCATAGTTAGATATTCATGCACCAATATTTCAAAAAATTGCACACATTGTTAAGTGCAAGTCTGGGCACTAACACTAGCTCTCACCCAGGGATGTACACCCCCTGTGGGTATGTAAAGAACCCTAGAAAACAAAGCCAAGTTCCAATCCATTTTTCCATAGAGTCAAAACTTTATAAACAACTTAGTAAACACCCATAAAAACTCAATTAGTCAAGGGCAGACTGATGAAAATAGATCAAGTGGATCTAAAAATGAAAACATGATTAAAAAACACCCAAAATAACTGTACAAACAAGGCCAAAAGTAGAGGGGCAACAAAACAAAAAAAAATAAACTATATATTATTGTACATAGTTATGGACTTAGTCTATTAAGTATTTTAGATGTTTGTCATTAACTGGAATCACCAATATTTCACCTTTTAGGTCTTTCAAAAAGAAAGTGTGTTCTCTAATTTTTTAGTTAATGGAATAGGGGACCATCCATAAGGCATCAAACTTGACATGCTTGCCTTTATCGTCATGCCTATTATCCCAAAGTAGAACCAGATCACCTAATTGAAAATTTATTGGAGAAACCTTTCTACTGAATATTCTCTTTAGTCTTTCCATGAAATTGAGGTTTCTCTCATGAACTTGTCTTCTAGTTTGATCAAACTCAACAATATGATTCATTATACTTTCATAGTGGTTGATTTCATCATCTTCCTCTAACTGTTGCATAAATTGAAGGTTGACAACTGAAAATTCATATACAAAAGAGGTTGAGCTCCATAAACAAGCTCAAAAGGGCTTTTGATTGTAGCTCTCTTAGGCATGATCCTATCATCCCACAAGGCAAACTTTATTTGTTCATCCCACTTCTTGTTTGCTTCTAAATATCTTATAATGATTTTGAGGAATTTCTTGTTAATAGATTTTGCTTGCCCATTCCTTTGAGGGTTATAGTTGGAAGCATAAGTCAATGTGATCCCATACTCTTTGCACAATGCAACCAAATATTTAGCTCTGAAACTCATGGCATTATCATCAATTAACTTCACATGCACACCAAACTTACAAATAATTTGATTCAATAAATAATTCATAACATGGTGTGTAGCCTTCTTTATAAGGACTTCTTATACCCATTTTTTGAAGCAATCAATTACAAAAAATATCTATCTATGTCTAGTACTTGGCAAATCAGTTATTTCCCCAACAAAATGCATTCCCCATTATCTAAATGGGTCTTTAATCATCACAAGCTTCAAGGGAAGAGAACCAGAAACTTTTAGCCTCCTAGCAAAGTGTTGACATTTATTGCACTTTCTAACTTTCTATGCAACATCCTTGAATAGTGATGACCACCAATAACCATCTCTTATAATTTTATGAGTTGTTAATTTAGGTGCAAAGTGACCACCACACACTCCACTATGTAATTCTTTAATCAAATTGAAATTTTGTTCCTCTACCAAGAATATTAGGAGAACCCCATCTGGATTCTTTCATGCCAATCCACTTTTGATGAAGAGATATTTTTGGGATACTAGATTAAGATTTCTTATTTGGTTCTTATCTAAGTCAGGGGGACAATTCATATTTTTCAAGTAATAAATAATGTCTTTATATCATGGAGATATTTTAATTCTATTCAAAAAATCATCAACATTAAAACGTCAGTGTTTACCTCAACATCTTACAAATTTATCTTAACCATGAGCTTGGCTAGACCCATCCCTCTCACTATCTTGGTGGTCTAAATATCCATGTCATACTCTTGCAACTTGTTAACCCACTTGCATCTATTTCTCAATGCTTCAATTTGAGTCAAGATTTCTTTCACCATTATATATGAGATGTATGCAACAATCTTTAAACTTAGAATATAAGGTTTGGATACCTTAACAACCTTCAAAAGAGCAAAATCTTGTTTTTGCATGATGGTGTACTTCAATTCAAAACCTTGCATATATTTACTAAAGAAAGATATAGGTTACTCATGAACTTCATCATTCTTTTTCAAGAGAATAACAATTATGGTATTATGTGATGCAAAAGAGAATATTTGGAATGCTTTTGTGTAATCAGGACTAGCCAATATAAAGGTAGATTGTAAATTTCCTTTGATGTCATTGATTGTTTTCATAACATTTCCTCCCACTTGATGGTTTGGTCCTTCTTTAGCATAGAATTGATAGGCAGATTGATATCTATAAAGTTAGACACAAACCATCTCACAAAATTGATTTATCCAAAGGACTAAATTACCTTTTTTGATTTTGAGATAGGTACCCTGTCAATGGTTTCTACTCGCTTAGGATCAATCATGACACCATCCTTAGACACTATATTTCCCAACAATTTAGCCTTTTTCACTTCAAAGTGACACTTCTTAGGATTAAGTGAGATACAAAACTCCCTACATCTAATGAATACTTTCTATATATGCTCAAAATGTTCTTTTCTATTTTTAGAGTACACAAGAATGTCATCCTAATACTAATCTATGAACTTGTTAATTAACCCTAAAAAAGAAACATCCATAGCTCACTAAAACATTTTACTAACATTCATTAACCCAAAAGGCATCCTCATATAAACATACATGCCCCAAGGTATTGTGAATGTAGTCTAGGGTCTCTCAGATTCCTTCACAACAACCTAGTTATAACCCAAGAAACCATCTAAAGTGGACTACATTTCTGATCCTGTAACACTTTATAGTAGGTTATCCATATTAGGCAGAGGTAATTATCCTTCAAATAAGCTTTTTTCAAAGTTTAAAAATCCACACACAAGCAGATGTCACGATTTTTATTTCCTACAAGGACTAAGTTTGCCACCCATGATGAATATCTGATGCACTTAATAAGTCCACCATCCCTCAACTTATTCAACTCATCCCACATCCTGGAGGCCAAGATGGGGTTGATAGGTATTTACTTATGCCTAGAAGTATTACTATCATGCTCTAATTGGATGACATGTTCAAACAAATCCTCCCTATATGATTTCAATTCAGAATAAGACCGATCTAGGCAATCTTGGTACTTTTTTAGTAGTTGCATGTATGTTTGAATTTTTTTTCACTTAGGTGAGTACCCATTCAAACCTTCCTTGGATTCTCGTGAGGAACAAAATTGCATTCAATCACATATTTAGAGACAAATAATTCTCTATTTTTAATTCAGTCTACTCCATCAAAAGATGCTTTTAAAGTCACCAATCCCCTAGGGAGAGTGTTTGTTTTCATCTAAATTATATCCTTCCTAAACAAGGTTTCTTTCCCATTGCAGGTCTAAACCATGGATTCCAAGTCTATGAGCTAATCTTAAAACTCAACTTCATAATTTATAAACCTTTTAATCTATTCATCATCATTAAAAACTAGCCAATGATGGACATTATCTAGGATTGAAGGCCTAACAAGCACCTCCACCTGATACTGACAATGAGGGTTCACATTTTCAATTTTAAACTGAGCACCTAACCCAGCAAGTATGTTAGCTTCTTTTTTGAAACTTATATCATGAAATAAAATGTTTAAAACATCAAATAACTCTAATGAATCCCATACATCATTTCTATACTATTTCAATCTTTTATTTTTGGTGTCATAAGCATTGCATACCTTTTTAACCACTAGCTCAAAATCACCCTTTATAATCAAACATGTAATTACATATTCATGAGCAATTTGTAAAACAAACAAGAGTGCCTCATACTTAGCTATATTATTCATGCACTCAAAGTAAAGTTTGAAAGAAAACATAAAACATTTCCCATTGGGAGCATCAAGAATAGTTGGTTGTTCAATAACATATGCATATTCTAAACAACACTTTCATTGTCAAACCCAACATCAAGAATAGTTGGTTGTTCAATAACATATACATTCCAAATAAAGTTACCCAATTTCAAATCCTTGTATAAAAACTCATTTAGATCTCTTTTATAATCTTTAAGTACATGCAACATCTTAGGCTCTTTATGAAGTTTTACCATATTACCATCCAAAGGAATGGTGGCATAAGACAAGTCCATCTACACACATCCAACCATGCTATCATCCCATTTTCAAGATAGCAACATCCCCTACTTAGGAGGGAAATCCACAACCACCATGCCCATATTTTAATATTTTATTGGATGAACTACAAACTACATTCCCAACCCTTTAACATATCCAACAACTGGCACCTATTACGAATCCATGGCATAGCATTTGCCAAAGGCAGATGTGATCTTCAGTCCAAGCTCATTAAGGACACCCAGGGGAATCACATTACAAGAATATCTAGAATCAAACATGTAATTATGAATAGACCATTAATTAATAGGGTTGTGTAAAATGGATCCATATTCAGCTGATTTTATACCAATGTAGTCCCCAAATAAGCCTTCAAATCTAGTTCAACAACCTCATTTGATTCTTCATCATCTTCCTGGAGTGTTTGGGGTGAAGTCATTTCATTTTCCATTTTAGTCTCACCAAATTCCAAATATTCAAATTCCATCTTCCTATGTTCAGGTATTCATAATAATTCAATAAGTGGCACGATGATTTTTTATTGACTCAAAACCTAAGCCATATCACACACACTATAATAAGGAAAGGGAGTAATTTTAGGAAGGGCAATAATACCTTCAGTTAGAATACAAGCATTTAAAGTCAAGCTTGGAATAAGATGTGATGGATTAGCATTTTTTATAGCAGTCTTTAAGGGTGGGTTATTTCTATCATCACTCACACCCTTAGGAATACTAGACAACAAAGATACTCTATTCTTGACTTGAGCACCTCTTTGTTTGACAACTTGGGAAATAGGTGCCAACTTGGAAGAATTAAGGACTATTGTAGTTTTCTTAACTTCCTTATTTCCATCCCCTACTCTTGGATTCTTAGGGGTAATCTCTTGATGAGCATCACCTTGTTGCCTCCTCAAACTATATTCTTTCTCTTAGGGAACTAAAACATTAATTATCAATTATTTGTCCTGAACTAAAAGAATTCCCCCATAATATGTTTTAATCATCATGGATCATAAAAAATTGAAATCATGATTGGGAAATTCATATGCTTGTCACATTTCAACATCATAAATAACTTTGGAAGTTGGGACACATACCTTTTGTATTTTAATCCAAAACTGATCCACAATGGTAGCACTCAACAATCCCATGGATATAGATAATTTACTTTGAGATACTAGACAATCAATCATGAAAATATCACCATCATCAAATGTAGACTTGGGTTCCTCTATATTTTCATCAATTCATTCAAAAATATCACATAAAGGATGGGGAAGGAAGTATTTATCACACTAATTGATGTCAATATCACAATTTACAACATTAAGTTTGGCATTAAATGGATGAAGCACTTCCTTTCCATCCCCTCTAGTTTTATTTCTATCAGTTTTATCATCATGGGTAAGCCTCTTCCTTCTATCATTATCATTAATGTAGAAAGGCGTCCCTTTTGCTTGATTCTGATTTGGAGTTCTCTCCTAAATTTTAGACCCATGTGTATCCCCTTTTCATCTCTAGCTAGTTTGTAAGACATCTCCTTGATAGTGTATTCCAAAATTTTCATGGTTTCCTCAAAGTTGACATTCTTAGTGGACTAATTTTTTTAGTATTAACCAGTTTCACATCATCCCACTTGTTCAAAGGTTTACCCATAGCCTTTATATTGTTTTCAATTTGGATGGCCATTTTAAATGTCAATCTCATGTTTTTAGGAGCCTTTTCCCTCAAGTATTATGTTTCCTTGTTATCAAAGGCATCATAATATTTAATTTAGTAAGTTGTATCACTAGGACTAAAATTTATAGGTAGCCTCATCATAGTCTTGTTGAACCTCATATTGAAATCCTACACAAAATCATTATGGTTCTTCTTAATGTTTTCAAATTGAGCAAGAAGGAACCTAGGATCAATTATTTCACCATATTGTATTTTGAAAACACTTTTCATTTCTTCCTATGAATCAATGTATCCATGGGGAAGGGTATTGAACCACTCAAAAGAATATTCGTCTACTATGTGCACAAACAACCTAATTCAAACATCTTCATGCCCAACCTCATAATCCTCAATGATAATGTGAAAAGTCCTCAAATGGTAATCACTAGTCACTACATTATTCCCTTGAAATTTTAGGATGTGGTTCCTTATTTCATTCATGACCTCATTAGGAGAACCTTCCATTTCATCAAAATTAATTGGTCTAAATCTTAGAATCCTAAATATAGGATGCTCATTCTCATCCTAATCCCTATGCCTCATGATTGGTTCAATGGTGGGTTCAAGATCAAATGGAAAAAGGATGTGAGGGGGTGAGTGAGGTGAACTTAGTGGATCAAATCTAAGAGGAGATTCAACAGATTGAGAAGGTGTCAGGTAATAAATTGTACTATAAGGCTCTGAATGATTAGGAGAACTATGATAATATTCAATTAAAAGAAGTTCAACAAATAAAGGTTTAGGTGTACCAAAATATAGACAGTCCAAACACTCCTTTACTGTAAAACTTTATCTTTTAATTGTCCTCCAAACTTGTCTCCTTTTTTGATAAACACTTAAGGGTGAGATAAGTTGCTTTGATGAGTCACCTTTTAAGGATAATCTCAGTCCTTCAAAATTTGCAATCAAGAGAACACTCAAAGTTGAAAGAATAAAAATATTCAAAATGGGCACTGATCTTCCTTGAAACTAGATACAATGTTGGAGTCACCACTAGAAGAAAACTTCTTGAATATAATAGTTTACAAACTTGTTGTGATACATACTAAATTCATGATTTGATAAATCTAGTAATGAAATATGAAAGCAAAGATATTGAAAATCTATATTTATGTTTAAGAGGGAAAATCACTTCAAAACATGAACAAAATTATATCACCTTAAAATAATTTAGTGGATGTCAATTTACCAAATCTTTCAAGTCACCAACAACATCCCAAGTGGAGTGTTGCATATTTGATGGCCCAAAGTAGTAAAACACACTCAAATAACTTCAAATTTGAAACATATGAGAATATGGATAAACATTATCTAAAATTACACAACTAAATTTAATGTATTAAATATTACAATAGGCAAAGAACTTTAAAACCTAAACTTATACAAGCCCTCTACAAGAGTCTTCGACAACACAAGTGACTGGGTTTAATGTGTAATCCTAAAAAAAGGCATGAATGAAGTGTTGGTTCCCAGTTATACACCTATTACACTTATCCTTGCATACTTAATAAATGTCAAACAAAGATGAAAAGACATAACTATATCATTGTACTTAGGGAAGGGTTTGACATTAGGATGGACAAAATGCAGCTAATGACTAGAAGACATCGACAAAGGGTATGGTTGTCTCCCTTATAATTCTGGCATAGATTGAGCCAAGGTGAGAGTAACTAAGGGGTATCTTGCTTATAAGGAGGGATACTAAAATTCAATCTCCATGGGGATTATTAGCACAAATAAACATAAATCTGACTAGGGTTTAACCAAGTTTGCATAGTCCACCCGAGAAGGGTTATCACAAAGAATTAAAAAATGCTTTAGGCCAGACACAAGCTACTAAAGATAGATATGAATGCGATTTCAACCTTAATTTCTAAATAAATTTTCAACAATAGAGGGCCAAATGGAAGGCTGTAATGCTAGCCTTCAAATAACAACACACATATACATTTCAAATTTGTAACATGTATGCATCTGTAGGCAAATAATACTCAAAATATGTAATAGGTTGTATTATTTACATGGTAGAATAGGGTAGGATAAGTTAATTAAATATAAAAGAGTGGTGAGCTGGTGTGGTTTTTCAAAAAACAAGATCTCTTTCAACATGTATGACATCATTAATTTTTAATAAATGTTGAAAGACTAAAATACAAGCTAAGGAAACTAACAATAATGATTTGCATCCATTAGTGCCAATACAATGCAAATATTTAGATGATTATTGAAAACCTAAAGCATACACTATGAGTAGAATTTCAAATAATTTCTCCTGTCAAATCTATAAACTCAGAGGGGGGTGTGGTGGGGCAGGGGCTTAACAGGTTATCAATAACATATCTCCAAATCATAGTGCATATGGAATAATAACTTAGATATATGCCCAAGACAAATGATACCATTAATAAGCATAAAATTAAATACACAATAAGTAGAGCATGAAGAATATTTCATAACATTTCATTGATAAAATACAATAAAAATCACAACTATTTTCCATTATATTGTAGGCAAATCTCACATCATTGTTTCAGAATGCTACTAAGGGAAAAAACATGATTAGGTTTATTTTTTAATAGGGGAGACTTATATAATGCTATCAGATCTTGATAATGTATGTATAACTACAACCACCTTAGCAAGAGAGATGAGACATACACATAGTAAGGATCCTAAAATTTGAAAGAGCCTAAGACCTAGAAAGAACAAAAACCAATAACAACCTTTGAAAAGAGGACAAGCCCTCTATTTATACAAAATTTTCACCCAAAATATTACAATAATATGCTTTAGATGGAAGATTACCTTGATCATGCCTATAAGCTCATGCCTTGCAATAAAATCATTCTGGTAACTACTTAACCTTGTCATGATGAATATTTGAAAACAAACCCTTAATCCTCTTGGTTGGAAATGCATTACACTTGGTCTTGAGGGAGAATATTCCCTTGGGAGAAAAATAAACTCCTTATCTTCATGTGTAATCACTTGGCCATTCTCTCCCATTAATCATTTACAAAATTGGAAACTTTTGGATAGCTACCCTTCCTCTTGTGCAGGCCAAAGAACACCCATTTCCTTGTGATGATTGCATTTGAATACTCTAGCTATGATAGAAGCAAATAAGCATATGTGGACATTTGGAAAATATGCTTGGAATGGCCTACCTTAGCTTCATAAACCCTACAAGTTACTTTTCCTCCAAGGAGGTCTTCAACACAAGAAAAATATTTAAAATGGCAATACTTAGCTTATTTTATCCTTTTGCCTTTTATGGTCGATGCCAAACTTTCCCATGCCTTTCACATTTCAATTTTTCCTTTGACCTTTTATGGTTTCCACCAAAGTATATAATGCTTAAGTGCATTATTTTTCCTTTTTTAAAAAAAATCTTGGTTTCATAGTTTGACCCTCCACATGGATTATATTAATAGCATGGGTCTCTTTTATTGAAAAGTTTGAGCTTTAAAATTTTGAACTTCTACTTCGACAAGTCGTAAATTTTGGAATGAGAAGAAATATTGGTGTGGCCTCTCGAATGATTTTGTGGCATTACTTGTTTTCCATGTTGACCTCTGACTTCCCTTGAAACTTCATTGATTCCTTTTAGACCATTTCTCTTTTTATTGCATGTTGATTAGTGGATGGTGGATATTACAAATGGAAGGCTCTGAACACAAAATCTGAATGAAATTTCTAATAACCAAATGCTTTGAAGCAAGGGGAACACAAAATCCAACAAAATATTTTTGAACAAAATGTCTAACCAAAAGTTCTAAACTTAAGAATTTTACAAAAAATTTAAAAATTTTGAACAAAATGTTTGACCAAAATGTCTAACCATAAAATCCGATGTAGAAGTTCTGAACAAAAATTCCAACCAAAAAGTTTGAACTTCAGAATTTTCCAAAAAACATAAGAATTCAAAAAGTCAATTTTGTGATTTTTTGCAACTTGTTTTTCCTCCATATATCTAGCAGACCTTTTCACCCCAACTACAATTTGTAATATTGCAAAATTGCAATCAAACTTGAGAATTGTTCCACTTTAAAGCCTTTTTTAAGATGGAAAACATCATACTTCAAAGTTTTATTTTCATCATAGACCTTGAAATCTTATTAAAACATGAAAATGTTAAGCATTATCTAGAACCAAGATTATACAAGGTTTTCCCAAGGCAAAAGCTAAATTTTTAACTTAGGTGAACACTTGCAAATAGGAGGCAATAGTTAAATATTCATGCAATAATATTTTAAAAAAGGGCACAAATTTTTAAGTGTAAGCATGGGCACTAACAAATCCAAAACATCAAAGGAAAAAAAATTATTGCTTCAAAATTATGTATATAAAAAAGTACCTTATCATAGATAATTGACACCTTTGCAAATGTTTTAAACACAACATCAATCCTTTTAATGGCCAAGGTGATTTTATCAAAGGAAAATCAATTTTTTATTATGTGCCATCATAAATGCATAGGGGAAATGCATATAACATAACCCAGATGCTCAACACATTACCAAATTATAACACCTTCAAATTAACTTGAACATGATATCTCCAATGACATAATGTTTGAGGTTTCACAACATTATGGGGTTACCAAGCAATGGGCTTGGTGTCATCATTTAATGTGAGAGTAGAAGCTATGAGTATTATTTTTTTAAACTTGTACTTATTTTCTCTTAGATGCTTCTCTTGCTTCTACACACTGGTTCACTGATCACTATGCATCACCTTTTTTTGATAGCTATCATGCTTATCTACATCCAATGCTCTATACATGAAAGTCTATTGATTGGTTGTATGATTTCTCTAATATTTGATTGAAGAGACAAATTTAATATATTTTCATTGATAGACATGGTGCTTATATATAAGACAAAATCATTTGGCACATAATTGTCATCAACTACAACTAACCATAGGTTAACAACTAAGTGGTTTTTATTTTAAACAATGTAATACATAAAACTTTGCTAACATTCCTACGTTAAATTTATAGATAACTCATATTATTAAAAAATGAACACATACGCATTCTTCTCCTACTATACAACAGATTTCATAGAATATTATGCACATGGTTCTATGACAGATGATGATGTTGATGGTTAATAACAATAAAATATTATTTTTTAGATTCAAATATAGACACATATTACACTACTCACTCAAGATAGGTGACCATTCCAATGTTTCATACCATATCTACAAATGACTATCCCATTAATATGATAATTTTTTAGAATTTTAGATAAGAAAAATATTTCAAAAATACAACACACACACACACACACACACACATTCACACATTCACACATTTTAGATAATAAAAATATTTCAAAAATACAACACACACACACACACACACACACACACACACACACACACACACACACACACACACACACACACACACACACACACACACGCGCGCGCGCGCGCGCGCGCACACACACACGCACACACACACACACACACACACACACACACACACACACACACACACACACACACACACACACACACACACACACGCACACACACACACACACACATGCACACAAGCATGCACACATGCACGCACACACGCACGCACGCGTGCGTGCACGCACATGCATGCATGCATTATTCATTTATGTTAGTTAAACATTATTCATTTATGTTATCTATCATATGTTTGATTTATTTCATATACTTTTTCATACACACATGAATTTCATGGTATATATGAGTAATATGTAGGATGTATGGGTTTTACATGAAACATAGATATGTAGATATAGGACATTCCCATACCCATTGCCATGCCAATGTTTGGGGCATCTCATTGAAAATGTTACATTTTTAAAGGTTGTATATTTATATAACATTTCCATTTACCATGTTGAGATAGATTTATTCATTACACATGTCTTTCTCTTTGTTATATTATTTAAAGTGCTAATTCTCATGGATATGTTAGTTTTATATGTTGTGGCATTGATAAATTGACATTGTAGACTAGTTTAACCTATTATATTCTTTAGTGTTGTTATTTAATTTCATATAGGCTAATCAATTATTATGTTTCTTTATATCTTTCTCTTGTGTATAGCATTCTTTGATTGAATGCTTTATTTTATGCATCTTTCTTTTGGCCCTTTCTTTCTCTTATTAATTTTTTTAATTTAGTTTTCATTATATATATAATCACTTAAAAGTGGTATTTAAGTGTTAAGAGTTTTACTTGAGAATATTTAATCCCAAATTAGCCCTAGACCTATCCTAGATCCTATTATCACACTTTTTTAGCCTTTGTGTGGGCCACAAGCATCCCTAGTTAGCTCAAATGCAATCCTAGACCCTTATTTCCTGATCCTGGTCCTTCATGCCTAATGTTCTGCTAGATAGACATTAACACCACACTGGGGACACTATATCCATGTGGTGATAGTGTTCCAAAAATGGTACCTATTTCTTTTAACTTAGCTTTCTCAAATGAATATATTTTTAAAGGTAAAACACTCCTAAGGTTGGCCTAAACATTTTTTATTATCCGCACAAGCATTAGAACACTCTAAATACATGACTTTTAACCCTTTATAAACTAGATGGAAATTAGATGAAAATTACCCATTCAAACACAAAATAAGTTGAAAAAAATCAAGGTTAATAATCACTATTTATCCATATTTTTGCATACTACCGTCTACAACAACCCCAAGCTCAGATTTTGCATATTTTTAATCTCAAACACACTCAAGGAACTCAAGGCCACTATCCTAAAAGATTCACTTACACTTGGACCAACACTTAGGTGGGGAGAACTACATTGGGCTTGATCCCTCATAATATTATAGGTATTTAGGTAACTTTCTTCACAGTGAGGTGTTGAGGATGTCCAACCTATCCTACTAACGAAAACACTTTTCAGCTCATAACCTACTTGCTATGAGTATTAGTGTTTTGCATCAAAAACTAGTTATTAGAGGCACAATATAGAGTTATAAACTTTATGCATGCAAGAACAGACCCTATGAACTTAGACACAAGGGCACTAGGAGGTTTTGTATAGTCTTACATAGATGACATTAGCACCAACATCAGGCCACATGTCACCTCTATCCAGGCACTACTAAGATGGGATTTGACATAGGGATATACTTGACAACATTCAAACCTACTTCCATCTTAGTTTCCAACATTCAGATCAACTATATAAAGTGTTTTATAGATAAGTCTTTATTTTTAGTAATTATTACTACTTTAAAAAAGTAAAAGCTAGTCAAATCTATAACAAATCAATAAAATTTTATGCATATTATTTATTTGATTTAGATTACTCAGCCTTTTAATCAAACATATGATTTACATAAGCTAAATCCTAAAAGGTTAAAATAGTTTTAGACACCTAAATCTGGCCACCAATGACCTCCAATTAAGAACTGGCCAATTTCCACCCAAAATGCACAATTTGGCCTAAAAACACTAAAACATGCTAAATGATGTGAAACTGACATATTCAAGTGGCAATTTTGGCTAGGTTATCCCTAAATGGGGCCATGCAATTTATGGGCCTACTAACATTGATCAGATCATTTCAAGTCAAAATGCCAATTTTGCACTTGGGTGCTCTCAATTGATCTTTTCTATCAAATTTCTTTCACAAGACACGTACCTTTATTATTTTCTATTGATAACATCCTAAATGGGAATATAGTTCCAATGTATCTGACATTGACATCTAATTTCAATCTAGCTAAATTTTATATCAATAATAAGGTATTCTGATCAATTTGAGTAATTTGTGCATATAGTGCTGAATCATGTTTAAGAGATAATAAAACCAAATTAGAGCCTAATAAATAATTCCATGGAAACTTGTTGAATAATTTGTTTTGGAAATGAATATTGAATTTCTACATCATCAGGTGACCTCATTTCTTGGAAAGACATCCCAAGCCCATAAATGACACGATTATCAATATTCATGCCTGCCATGCCTCATCAAAGCCCTCCATGCCTCTTCGTTACTCCTCTATCCCAAATATTAATGAGCCTATTTATAAATTTTAATTTCAAAATTGGATTAATCCTTCGCCACACATATTAATCCTGAGATGGGTAGTTCAGGTTGATTCTGATCAATCTCAAAAATCTATTAATAGGAGGCCTTACCACATTATTTCTAAGCTATTTTGGTAAAAAGTTATAATGTACAAATATCTTCAAGAAGCCATTACAACTAGTGTTACCATGCCAAATTGATTCCAAGCCAATCCAACCCAAGCCATAAGCCAAAGGTGCCAAGGAGAGATGGAGGTAGACAAGCTTCCATTACCAAGGACTTCATGAGCATGAACAGAGTAAGATAATCAAAGAATACTCTTGGAGCATTAAGGAAGGTAAGAAATGTGTGTTTTCTTGAATTTTAGTTGTACTTTGTTCATTTGTGTTTCTTCACTAAGTTCACCCTAGTAACTAGCCATGAAGATGTTAGTTTAGTGTGTTTTTTATTTGAATTCATTCACTAACACAATACCAATCTCCTCTTCTTAGTCAAATTCCTAGTTCTCATAATGGCATGCCCGATGGGACTAGATGCATCCCACACATGAAGAAGATCATTTTTCAACTTTAAAATCTTCATTTGGATTATTAAAAAACTTTTAGTTTGATTTTCTAACTTTATTTTTCCATTTTTCTTTGTCATGGGTTTACACATTAACCATCATCAGTTAGTAAAATCGTCATCAATTGGCATAGCCGTCATCAGTCACTATTGGTATAATTGTTGTAAGTTAGATAACCATCATAAGTTAGTAAGTGTAACTATCTTTAGTTATAGAACTGACGTCGTTCACTATGTTTTTCTTAAAAACACAAACCTGAGAGCTAATAGGCCATTTTAAAATGCTTGGTTTGGGGTCATACAAACTCTGTTTTAGATTTAAAAAAATTAAAACCACATCTTTTATCCTAAATTTGTAGAATTTGAATTAGTTTAGCTTAAAGTTTCATATATTTTTCACCAAATTTTGAAAATATTTTTAAAATGTTTTTAATCTAACATATTTACTTTTGGGGTGATCCCTTAAGGGTAGACAAGTAACCAGCTGACTTGAAACATGTTAAAACATACTATTAAGACATCTTTGGCATGAATTTAAAATGAATTGGGAATCTTGTTTTTGGTGCTTAATTAAACATTTAGGTGTTTAAGTGAATGTTTTCATAAGTTAGGCTTTCAAAGTTCACAATCTTAAGACCAAGGGGTTAAATGAACACCACTTCATTTTCATTTGGGCTCAGAAATGAACTCACCTTTCCAATCTTTTTGTATTCACTTAGTTGTTTAAATTATATTTTTGTTTGGAAAAAAGGGGGTGTTGTGTGTATGCTCTTCTATTTGTCCCCTTTAGGGAACCCTTGGAATCAAAAATGCCATTCCTATTGTAAATAGGCTAGTCTAAGGCTTAGAAATAATGTCATCTAAAGCACTCTCTAAAAACTTATCAAAGTTTGGGTGACCTTGAAAATGACCCTAAAGTCTTTCTATTTCATGACTTCTTTTGTTTTATGCAAACCTGGCTTGTGAGGGGGACTTCATTACCTCTTACAAGTTCTTTAAGGAAGCTTTGACCTATGGTTTCATCTCCCAACATTGACTTCACTTACTCCTTCTGAGTTTCACATGGGACGTATTTGTATTTGGACATCACGCTACACTAAGCGAACAACAAGATGTAGTGGTTGTAAAAATGACTAGACCTTTCTACAACTAGCCAATGCTGTAGTCACCCAACTTTCATGCTTTTATTTTTCATTTTTTTAATGTGAAATTCATTGTGTAATTGATTCCCCTATAAATGTTTGAAAGCTTGATAGTTTAGTCAACCCCTCATTGCCATACCCTTGCTAGGATTTGGATGATTATACTTAGAGTATTTTGGTCATTTTTGCTTGGTATGTTTTGAGACTAAAACTATTTTATTTTTTCATAAAACCATGGCAAAATTAGTTTGTTTATACATCACTCTTTTGTCTAAAGAGGAGTTATGTTGATAAATTAACACCACACTTATGCCTTGAATTTTTTTTGGCTAAACTTGTTTGTGTGTGTGTTATTTGAGTTACGGAGGGTAGCATTATGTTGCCTAAATCATGTCAAAACATTTTGAGCCTTTTGAGTCTTTGAAACATAACATAGATCACATCATTTGAGCATTCTTATGGCATTAGGCTACTCAATTTGTTTCAAGACTAGTTCACCATGTATCAGAAACCATTGTTTCAAATTTTTTTATGTATACCATTTAGACCTTTGTCTTATGTTGTCATGTTGTCCAATCTCGTCTAGCTTGTTTGGTCAAATCCTAGTTTTCACCATTGAGTTTTTAATTAGCCTTGTCAAATTTGGATTCAAACATTGATTTTCTAGCTTGTTTGGTCAAATCCTATTTTTCACATTGCATAACTTTTGGTTATCAATTACCCAAATTTGAAAACTATTAATGGTTTGTTTGTTCAATGCCTATCCTCATCATTTTTTGTGCCTTTATTTGTGAAAACATAGTATTTCTTCAAAGAGTCTTTTGTCTTATGCCTTAAGCTAATTGATCATGTTTATGTTTGATTCCATGTGTCGAGTTTATGTCAAATTCATTTCCAAACTTGTTAGATTAAATCAAATCACATCAACCTTTGTTTCAAGTCTAGATTTTGATGCCATTTGGCCAGAAGTCCTAGCATATGGGTATTTGTTTAAGACTAGATTTTGACTCTATATTTGGATAAAATACCTAGTAACTCAACTTTCCCTTTCCTAGTTTAGACCTTGTTTGGAACACTTTGACCTAGACATTTAGCATGCCAATTTTTATTCAGATGTTTGACCTTTTATGCATATAACATTTGACATTAGAAATTTGATGTTAGGTTGTTTTATGCGAAGTCTTACGACAAATAATTTTGGAGATACAACTCTAATTTTAGACCACATTGGAGATACAAATCCACGTTTTGACTAAGTTAGACCAAGCTTGAACCATTTGTCCTTTGGACATAGTTTTTTAGAGTTTATAGAACTCTAAGCCTTTTTTTTTGTAGAGATTTCATCATTTATGTGGATATGTCTCACTACATTATGGTGGAGTCATGTACAATCCAATTTGTGATATAATGGCCACATAAAATCCCACCATGAACCCCTATAGAGAAAGAGTTTCTAAGGAGTTTTATTATTCTCCCTACAATAATCTATATGGGGAACATAGTCAAAATCCACAAAATCCAAATCAAAACCTTGATTGGTATGAAGAGGCTTGTGAGGATGAATTTGAACTATAAATAATGTTGTTTGTGATATAGATCCATACGCTCTTTGAAATAATCAGTACATAGAACATAGTCAAGAATTAGCATATGAGCCAACTCATGATTGAGATGATATGGTTTATGAGGAAGACTTGGATTCTTTGGCTTGTGTAAGCAATCTAGTTCCATGATGTCCTTTTTTAATCTAATCATTGATTACCCCTAACCTTCCTTTGGATTATATGAGCTATCAAGCTCTACATTATCCAAAGAATACCATTACCCTTCCTATACCTAGTCCTTTGGCTTTTGTGAGCAATCAAGCTCCATAATGCCCCTTCATCATTCCAGGACCTAGTCTTTTGGCTTGTACATGCAATCAAACCCAATAATGCCCTATAATTACCATATAAAGACTTCATACTTTGGATCATATGAGCAATCATGCTCCACAATGCCCTACTATTATCCAACCACAATTCATTCTTCATCTAGAACCAATCCCATCCAAACATCGACTCATCCAATCCTTTAAAGATTAAGTTGTGTTCAAATTGGTATTTTCTAACTCATTGGAAACCAAGGCCAAGAGAACCAACCAATCCAGGATGTTTTTATTGAATCAAACATTTGTGATAAGTCAATCTATGATGAAACACCTATTGATCCTATACTAGTTGTCAAGGAATCTCACACTAATGAGCTAGTCTTTATTGAGTCACTTCTTAATGATTATAACCAATTTTGAGAAAATAATTACCTTGACCATGTGCCTATTTTTCAAGAGCCTCCTATTGACAAGCTATTCTCTGAGGAGTTGTCTCTGACCTATTTTCCATCCTAGAGGGGTCTCACTTTGACAAACTAGTTTTTTGGAGCCCATAATGCCATCATAGGTTGTTACTTGTCCAAAACTAAACATTTAACAAGACATCATTATAACAAAGTACCCATCAGATGAAGAATCAGAGTTAGATTTAGGTTTTATTCTTGAACCAACATCATATTTACCATCAAAATCTGAATCAACATTGTCTCAACATCAGATTCAGAGTCCCTTGAGTTAGAATCAGATTCAAAAGAATAATATGTTCATGACTATTACAACATTGGTTATGCATACCTCATAGATCAGTTGGAATACATTTGTGATCCTTCTAGAATTTTTGAGGATGAGTACTTTAGCACTGACAAAATTTCTCCTAGTATCTTCTACAAAGATTATGTTTCCAATACCCATTCCATTACCATTCCACATGTCATAACAATCAACCAAGATAACCATATTATTGACATTTCATCTCCCATAAGTGTCTATTGGGACCAACAATATCACACCTTGTTGAACTACATCCATGGTGACATAGCAGTTGAAGAAGAGTAAGGAGGCCAAGACCACATTCATATAATAGAAGAACACTCTCCTAGTGAAACCATTTCGAAGGATCTAGGGAACAATCAAAGTCACAACTTAGCATCTTTGAGTGAAACTTTTTAAAAATCTCTAGAAGACAATCAAATTCAAAATTCAACATTCCTTAGTGAAACATTATTGGAGGTGCTATAGGACAATCAAGATAACTTCATTTGTGAAAACCTCATTAAAGCACCAATAGCTGAGCACAAAAGTTATTCACTGCTTGGTAAATACAAAATCAATGAAATCAAAATAGCTTCTTATCTATAGCCTAATCAGATTGTAGCTACTCTCAAGATCAAAAAATAGAAAAATCTTTTGCTCTTATTGAGAGAACAAGTCTTCGACCCTGCCAAATCCAAAGTTATGTCAAATTTGTCATTAGGAACATTACATGTGACTTAAAGTCTTGATCTTCATTTATACCATCCATTATTTGTCCTTTTTTAGCATCCATGTTTGCACTTTCCTTTATAGAGGCTACAAAGATATATTATCTCGATGTTTGAAGGAATCAAAATCAATGACCAATAAAGATCACAAAAGCATTCTTGACAACTAAATCTATAGGCCATTTTTTATAGAATAGCTATTCAAATGAGGTGTGGGATATAAATTAACATGATCGAGTATTCTCTTTGTATCATTTTTTGATTAGGACATGCATCTCCCCATCAACAGGAACAATAAAATAAAAAATGACACCTAGGCCAAAAAAATATACCATAACATTTCATTGACATTCCATTGCCATTGTTACATATCCATATGTTATGTCTCATATTCCTTCTATTCACCCTATCACTTGGGAGCAAACCCTCTTACCATTTAATCCATCCTATCATTTCATTCCTATCTAGACCAAAGCCTATTTTTACTCATCCTACCCAATCCTATTTTGATCTTGGTTACTTTGGTTCTTCCTACACTTTTTGTGAAAGGATTTCAATCAATTTTCAATAATCAATAAAATCCATGTTTACAATGATAGTCTATGAAAGTAGTGTGATAGTTGATCTAGTAATATATCTTTCATCCTATCAAGCTTGCTTATGTGAGCCTGATTATAACCACCTATGGGCAAATCAGTGTTTCACTAGTCTTGCTACTAATTATAACTACCTATGGGCAAATTAGTATCATTGACCTATGTCATTATATCCTAGTTATAATCACCTATGGGCAAACTAGGGCAACACTTGTTTATCATGCATTGCCACATCACCTTCCTATTATTTTTTTCATTTGACTGGCCATTTTTTGGATTTGAAAACTTGCTAGGACCTAGTTGGTTTTTCCCTACCTTTTGTGTGGATAGATTTACTATGACTTGAGATCATTTTAGGACTAGGTGGGTCATGCACAATTCATATTGAGGTCACCTTAGTCTCCCTTTCCATATTCTCTCACAATTTTGTGAGCAACCTAAGCCAAACACTCTCATCATTTTGAGACCAGTTATCTTTTTATTATCTAATGAGTTAGGATACTTGAAAATTCCAAAAACATTCATAACATTTCAAAAATCCAAAAACAAAATTCATGTCTAAGCCTAGTCAATTATCCTTGATCAACCTTACTAGGGCATTTCCATTGTTAGGATGCTTTCTTTTGCTTTTGTTTTTAGGTTTTTTAATTTTTTTTGTTTTTTTTAGGTTGTTTTTTTTTTCCCTATTTGTTTAATTTTAGCATTGTTGCCTTGATTCAATTTATATGTGTTCATTAGGTGATTCCTTGAATGCATTATTCTTGAATCTATCCATATTCATACGTCAAATTGTCATCATGGTTTTTATCATTAGTGCATTATTTTTAAGTGTTTATTGGATCGAGAGTCAGTCCTTATGCATATTTTGGGATAGTATTTATGCTTTTCTATCACGAATCCTACCATCACATGTTATAGCAAAAATTAGCTTCAAGAAGGTCTACAATCAATAGAGCCATAAAAGTTCTCCTTAGCACCTTGGCAAATCCTTCCATCCCACCTTTGATCAAATTAAACCATTGACCATTCTATTTGTATCATTGCTAAATAGGATGAGCATCTCTTCATTGATAGGTACAACTGAATCCTCTTAATGATCAATTTTATTCCTCTGTTAATCTATTTTATCATTTTGTACCCAATCATCTTTAATCTATACACCAGGTTATATCCTTGATTTATGTTTGTTAATTAGTCCTAACTAGGGAACAATCATCTTTAGCTAATCTAGGTCTGATTGATGATAAAAACCACATATGAACAAATCATTATTTTGACTTTTATTCTTGAATATAACCACCTTTGGGAAAATAGGTATCCTTTTTACATCAATGCATGCAAGTAGTTTCTCATTTAAAATTAATCTCAACCATGGGTTAATTTCACCTTTATTCTTGTTTCTTTTTGAGGGACCATCCATCAACAAATGTGATGGCCACTCCCTCGAGGGAGCATCATCCTAGGCCTCCCAAAACCATTTGAAGCTTTATCCTTCAACCATCATCTTGCTTTTGGCATACAAGACATCTCTCATTATTTGAGAAGACATTTCTTTGCCTATGGTTTGTAACATCTTCCCAAATAGGGGCAAATTATAGACACCTAAATTTGGCCACCAATGACCTCCAATCAGGATTTTGCCCTATTTCCACCCAAAATGTACAATTTGACCTAGAAACACTAAAACATGATAAATAATGTGAAACTAACATACTTAAGTGCCAATTTTGCACCTCGGTGCTCTAGATTGCTCTTTTCTATTAGTTTTTTTTATGAGACATTTTTATTTGTTATTTTCTATTGGTAACATACTATATGGGAATACGGTTCCAACACATCTAACATTGACTTCCAATTTCAATCTAGTCAAATTTTGGACTAATAACAAGAAATTTTGGACCAATAACAAGTCATTTTGATCAATTTGAGTAATTTATGCACAAAGTGCTTAATCATGATTAAGATTTAATTAAACCAAATTAGATCCTAATCAATAATTCCATGAAAAATTATTGAATAATTTATATTAGAAATGAATATTGTATATCTGCATCATCAAAAGACCTCATTTCTTGGGAAGACATCCCTAGGCCATAAATGCCACAAATATCAGGATTCATGCCTCACATACATCATCAAATCCCTCCATACCTCTTAATTTTTCTTATATCCCAAATATTAATGAGTGTATTTATCAATTTTAATTATAAAATTGGATTAATCATTAGCCACACATCTCAATCCTGATATGGGTAGTTTAGGTTGATTCTAATCAATCTCAAAAATCTATAAATAGGAGGCCTTAACAGATCATTTCTAAGCTATTTTGGTGAAAATTTATAATGCAAAAATATCTTCAATAATCCATTTCAACTAGTGTTATCATGCCACATTGATTCCAAGCCAAGCTAAACCACAAGCCAAAGGTGCCAAGGAGAGAAGAAGGTAGACAAGCTTCCATTGCCAAGGAATTCATAAGCACAAACCTAGAAATCCAATTGAAGAATACTCTTGGAGCATCAAGGAAGGTAAGAAACATGTGTTTTCTTCCATTTTATTTATTCTTTGTTCATTTTTCTTTCTTCACCAATCTCACCCTAGTAAATAGGCATGCAGATGTTAGTTTAGTGTGTTTTTAATCTGATTTCATTCACTAACACAATACTAATATCCTCTTCTTAGTCAAATTTCTAGTTCACAATAGTATGACTATTATTTTTGTTTTTTTCTTTATTGTTATGATTTTATTTGATTGAGTGTATCATTATGTGGTTCTCTCATTGAGTACTTTCTTTCTCTTATTAATTTTTATTAATTGAGTTTTTCATTGTATGACTATTTATTTAGGCCCTTACCTTATTTTATAACTTAATATGTATATTTCCCTTGCCTTGTGTGACATTTTATTGTCCATTATATGTTTCACTTGCCTTGTGTCACATTGACTGATATAACATATATCATGTGTCATGACAATGAAATTGAGTTATTATGAGAAGACAAATATAGGATAATCTAATATTTTTTTGGCATCAAGATATATATCACACACTTACATATTTGTGTGTGGTGTCATGATCCATATCACATCTTATTGATTATTTTGTTATCCATTGTTTATATCAATGATGGTTACTACTATCTGCCTAATTACTATATTTATTTTGACATCACACTTTTACACCTTAGACTACAAGTTTCACATATGACTTTATTATATATTCACAATTATTTCATATTATTCATGTTCTATCACATACTTTTAAATGACTACATATTTTTACAAAACATGATGTGATCAACTCTTTTCTTTAAAATGAGTAATTCATAGGATACATCCCTCACCTCAAAATGTGGGCATATTTTTGGGCTTGTCATAGATATTCATGCCTCCATTTATATAAACTTAATATTTTATGATAAATTATATGATTTATATATCTCAAATTGGTTTATATTATGTGAAATATGTTTTCAAATTAGGAAAAATAATTGGGCATAGACAATGCACATGAACACATTTTAAAAAAACATGTGTATATCTTTTCATATTTTTTAGATCTGGAGAAAATGAGATATAAATGTATATGATTATATATCATGTTGGAACCAATTTGATTACATTGAGGACATGAATATTCTTCATGCACACAAAAATATAATTTGTTACTTATGAGCTTGACATTGATGTGACATTCATAGTACCAAAAGTAATATATTAAATCTATAAGATCATATATAATGGTTGAGTCACCTTACATGAACCGAATATAAAAACCTTTTTCATCTTAACATTAAAGATCAATTAAATGAGTAACATGGTTGAGGTTCAATGTCACTCATTAGCGTAACACAACTCCTGAGGGTTGAGGAATTAATTTTACCAATTCATGGCCCTTTCCTTAGTACTTTTCTCCATTAGGGGATGATCACCCCCAATTTTCTAATTATTCAACATAAATCCCAACTCTCAAATGATTCAACATGATGAATCATCTCAAAGGTGTCACAAGCTATAGACACCTGAATTTGGCAATGAATACTTGATTATGTTACTTTAGACATATTTAAAATTATTTAACTTGTGCAATTAATTAGATCCTATTTAACCACATTGCCTTATCCTAAGCACTTGTATGGACCTATTTATTTTCAAAATTATCATCTAACACATACATAAATTTTATAAATTCTAAAAACACCTACAAACATCTATATGGATATTTCGATGCCAAAGATCCACACATTTCTATTTTAGGACAAGATCAACTAGTGGTGTCAATAATGGCAATTGATATTAACTCTTATAGGTTGATCTTAACCTTTAACCTTCGAACATTAATGTTTCAAATTAGAACCCTCCCTAATAATTTAGATAGTGTTTTTAGGATAGTTATCATGAGGTTATTCCATTTTTGGATTGATACAAAGGCACACTTTAGTCACTTATTCTACCACTTGGGAATTTTAATATAAGGGCACACTTACACTATTTCACATTGGGAAAAACTTTACTATTATTCCAAATTTTGATTTTAATAATTTAAAGTAGTCCTCAATTAAGTCAAAAACTTATTTTATCATAGCCATAGCAAAGCATGATCAAGTTTTCAATCCATCTCTAGATGCATTCATATAGTCAAAGGATCACAATTACAAAGGAATTATAATTTGGAGAACTACGTGTGCTTGATTTCCATCTTCAAATTATTGGATACATATATAATAAATAATAAGTAACAAATAATAATCATGGGGGTAATTGGGGTCATCTTATCTAATTAAGCTCGATTATTTTTTAATTTTTAGTTTTCTGATCATTGCAAGTATGATTACATTTTCAACCTTGGATAAGATATTTACTTGTCTTTCACACACTTAGAAATGTTGAATATACTCATAAAGATATAATTCAAGTTATCACAGATGATCATGACTTAAGTTTCCTATTTTTTTATAGGGGCCAAGTTTGATAATTTTAGGTAAATATGGTAGTTGATCCTAACCTAATTGGATGGTCTTGACCCATTTCAATTTCAGTCACAACTTGTAGGCACTTGTGGTGTCTAATCCTTTTTTCCTATTTCAGTCATCTATTAGTAAACATAGTTAGATCTGAGATATAAACAACTAAGTTTTTCATTTCATTTCATAGTTATTCTAATTTTATTATATTTTAATTTTTCAAATTTAGTGTTTTATTTATTTTATACTTGCCCAAAAAAAATTGTATAATTTTGCTATGTTATATTCATTTTATTTTCATTCAAGTTAATTGATCACATAAAATCCAAATTCTGATAAAACACACATGACATAGTTTAACCACTTACAAGTGTATTCCTTCTTTGCTCTATAAATTTTAGAAGTTTCTTTTCCATTTCAAAATTCATTTGAAATATGGACATTTATTTTTTTTATGTTAGTTTTAGGGTTTCATGGAACAAGATGCACACTTAAAACCTTATCTCAAAGACAAAGTGTGTTTTCCAAACTAAGGTACATCTCTTTATCCTTTTACTATAGAATTATTTTTAATTTCAATACTATAGTAAAAGGGTGTATTTTAAAATATTTTATTAGACATTTGACAATGCCATTCTTGAACTAACTTTACCTTAGATGACTTGTGCATACACATATGGATCTCATATACCATTATATTCTATAAACATGCTTTATATGGATCTAACCTTCTTGATATTCTATCAATTACTAAAAATTATTCTCTGGTATTTGCCTAAATTGGTCATTATCATACTTATAATGTATCATGCATTTCATGAGTCTATCAGATATAGACACATTTAGAATTATAGAGGCATCTAAATCTGACAAATATGTCCCACACCAAGTAACAACCAATTTTTATTATGAAATTGACTATTATGTCTCAGCTATACATTTCATATGTTGGTGGTTTGATAAACTACACAAATATCCACATCAAAATACACATTTTGTCTAATATTATATCCTTGAATATCATGGTCAAGCGAACATGAAGGATATAGATCTATGTTTAAAAATTATGGTGTGTAGGTCTATAATTTTGGAGGGCTACATCCTTTTTATCTATGTGGAGGAGATATGCATGGAGGATATATGCTTAGAGCGGACTATGCTTGGGAATGATCTAGGTCTACATTTATTTTCAAGTCTGCATAGAGTTTGTTCTGGATTGCATAATATTTTTGGTTTGCATTGGAGCTGGGAGGATCCAATATGTGTTGGAAGGAGAATGAAAGTTTTTTAAGTCTATGTTTGTAAGATGATATTATAGGTTTTGTGATATTTCATTAACTCTAAGCATTATCCTTCAATAGTGGCACTAAACTAAATATGTTGTGGCCTCTTTTAGATCTGTAGATCCCTTTGGAAAATTTGGTGAGCTCTACATTTAGCAGAGGAACTTATAACTACATTGGAATGCTTGATCCATCACTTACCTTATTTTCAACTCATATCCATTAAATTAGACCCTTATACACTCCTATGATGACTTCAAATAGACATGTTTCACTGCTTATAATTGCATTCTGATTGTGGTGCCCCGATAGAGTTGTCCTTCTTGGTGTCATCCAATCCTTTTGATTAAACACTTGTTAGGTGATGAAAAATTTTAATCTAATTATTTATCTTCTTAAAATATTTATTCTATTCACTATTTGATTTTAATATCTATATTTTTACTTTAAGAGGAAGTATCTTTCTCTTGCAAGTGCATAGTGGTCACCAAAAGATTATTTTTTCACTTTTGTTGCTTGAAGATGTCTGCAGTGAAATTATAGTTCTAACAAGTGGATAAAAATATATGTTCATTGTCTTGGTAACAAACATAAATTTGTAGATCAAGTGTTATTAATTTTGACCCATTTATGAGAATTCATAAAGCCTATAACTTTTGAGTTGTAACTCAAAACTGAGTTCTATTTTTTTCCAAAAGTGTATAGTTTTCAATTCTTTTTCCATTGGTTTCATATATTAATAAAAACACACTACTTTTATAATGTTCCAAATAGGGGTGACTCAATATAAATATTTTTGGGGGTTGTCTCAGTACCAATTTGTGCACCCTTTTACATTATTTTATTTTTTGGTGATTTACTAGTATGGATTTTTCTTCTAATTTAGATCAATGTGACCAATTAACTACTCATAATTACCATACATGGATACCTAGAATGGAAATAATCATTAAACACAAAGTATTATGTTCCCTACTAAATGAATTTCAACCACAGTTCACTAGAGAATATGAAAATTTCAGCATCAATGCAAATTTAAAGAGTGTATGGGTTTGTTAGGAGATTATGTGAGTGATAGTATTTTATTTCATTTGGATGTATGTGACTCTCCATTAAAAATATGGGATAAACTAAAGGGTTCATTTTGGAAAGGAGTCACATGAGAGACATTTAGTTTTAAGTCAAGATTACTTCTCGTAATCTTGAATATTTTCCCTTTATTATAGACAATCTCACTAAGTTTAAACACTTGTTGACACAAATAAAGGGGATTGGAAGAATTAAGAAAGATGAAGAGTGTGTGCATCTGATTTTATCCAAGATCAAAGTTCCATTCCAAATATTTTATTATACATTTTTATATAGCATGGATGCCTTAGGTGTCGCATTGAAAATGCTTGATCTAGAGTTTTTTATTAAAGACTTACTAGGGAAGAATCCAAATTGTCTCACCTTGAGTCTTCCACCTCTAAAAAAACATTAGTAGAATTAATCTTAAGAGCAATGGAAAATCAAATATTAAATCCAAGAACACTCCTCCTCCATCTAAAGAGTGCACCTAAACCCAATAACTCTAAACCTGAATCATCTTCCAAATCTAATAATAAGTCTACCCTTTCATGCTCCTTTTGTGGGGTGCCTAGTCATGAAAAATGTAGGTGTTTTAAGAGAATGCATGCATTGGAGAATGTAGTTACAAAATACAAGATTTCTATACAAACTCCACCTAATGAACATGTCAAAGTAACTAATGTTGTTTGGAGACCTTAGTTACCTATTTAATATAGTTAGGTTATAGATTCTAGAGATTCTCACCACATGATTTCTTCTAAGGAATCTTTTATATCTATTGGTTTAAATTATACTTCCAAAATTGAAGTTGGAAATTATTCGTTTATTTTTGTTTAGGGAAAAGGTGATATATACTAGATGGTGGAGGCATCAGTGATAAACTATATGTTCCTGACATCACTACAAATTTGCTTTTTGTTTATCATATTTGTCATTCTAGTCAGGTTAAGAAAGTGACTTTCACACCACATGGGAATAAATTTCAAACATTAATCGATCCTCATACACTTATTCCATAGGGTGTTATTGATCATATTTCTCAACTCTATTACATTAAGTATTTTGATGTTACTCCTCTTATAGGGACATATTTGGTTTCTCATGAAGATTGTGAGAGTAAGATTTGGCATGAGAGATTCATATATCTTAATTACATATATTTGAAGGAGTTGAGTACTCATGCTATGGTTGATGGTCTTTATATAGTTTCATGTCTTGATGGAGTTTTCCCTAGTTGTGCATTAGGGAAAAAACACCAAAATCCATTCGGGTATGACCAATAGAGATTATTCACCTCTTGAGATTGTGCATAGTGATTTGATTGTCTTTTTTAGTCCTTTTAATGCAGCTAAGTATACACTTAATTTTATTGAATTTATCAAGGCATACTTGGGTTTATTTTCTCAAGTAAAAGAGTGAGTTTTTAACACTCCAAAGTATTTAATACTTTGTTTGAGAAATAATCTTCTAGTTGCACCAAGAAGATTCATACCAATAATGGGAGGAGTACTTCAGTAGAGAGGTCTATGATTTTTTTGACATCTTGTGAAATTTTTCACTAGCATACTATTCCACATACTCCACAACATAACAAATTATCAGAATAGAAGAATCAAAATTTGAAAGAGATGGCTAACTACATGATGCATTCATGAGATTTACCTCCCATTTATTGGGTAGAATTAGTTAATTATATGAATTACATTTAGAAACACACACCACATGTATCACTTGAGCATTTGACTCTAGAGGAAGCTTGGTCTAGAACCAAGCCTGATGTCTCATTTTTTAGATTCTTTGAAATTCATGCTTGGTATTTTGTACCCAAAAATAAAAGGAAAACATTAGATAAGAATAGAAAAACCTTAATATTTGTAGGGTATTGTGAGGACATGATCACTTATCAACTTTTATATCCTCATATTCATGATGTTATTTTTTGAACACATGTTCATTTTGTTTAATGCTTCACTTCTCATGATTCTTATTCCATGCCTTCTTTCTTTGTTGATTTCTCACCTCCTCTTGAGGATTCATTCTTTGATGAGCCATACTAAGAGGCCTCTAAGGAATTTATGAATGGTAAGGATCATGTTCCTACTGATGTTATCACTATGCCTATATGGGCTCATACTACAATTTTTGAGGCATCATCTTCTATATAGGATTTTCCACCCACTAGACATCATAATACACATTCTAAAGGTATTGTAATTTTGTTTCAATCATTCTCTAGGGATCCATAATATTTTTCATAGGCTCATGGCATATAGAAGTGGGATGATGTGATGATAGATGAGTATTCCTATTTGATGAATAATCATACTTATGATTTGGTCTCATTTCCTAAGGGAATAAAGTTGGTTAGGTGAAAATGGATATACCACACCAAGTATGTAGGTGATGGGTCCATTGACAAGTATAAAGCACATCTTGTTGCAAAGGGTTTATCAAAAAAGCAAATTTATAGATTACTTTAAGACTTTTTCACTCATTTTTTAGATGAATTTTGTGTCTTATACTTTTTCCTATTAAATCATAGGGTTGGCCAGTGTACCAAATGGAAGTTAAGAGTGCCTTATTACATGGATATTTACTAGAAGAAATATATATGGAGTAGTCTTCTAGTTTTTTTCAAGATTATTATCTTTTTGTTACTTTAGAGGTCTCTTTACAGTCTCAAATAGGCCCCTCAGGCTTGGTATGAGAAGAAGGATTAATTTATTCTCTCTACTAGCTTTGTTTGATGCCACTCAGATCCCACAGTATATATCCAACATGTTGGATAGGATATTATTATATTGGTATTATGTGTTGATATCCTTCTTTTCATAGGCAACTTCTCTTCTCAGATTTAGGATATTAAATAGGTTCTTCTAGCATAGTTTGATATGATAGGTGTTGATCATTTACACTTTTTCCTTGGTTTACATATTTATCAGTTAGATTCATAAATTCATTTGAGTCAAAAACAGTACACCCTTGATCTTATTCATCATTTTTGCATGCTTTATTACAAGCCAAGTCCCTCTCCTTTCTAGTATAGAGTCACTCTCACTACCACTTGTAATGTAAAAACCTAAAACTAGCCACCAATGGGCCTCAATCAGACCTCAAACTGATTCTTACCAACCATTTAAAATTAAGCCTAAGAATCATTGAATGTCTTAAATTTGATTGCACATAATTTTTCAAAGATAAAAATCTCATTGAGACATCCCTAATTAGGATATCCTATTGTAAGCATCAAAAACCTCTCATGGATTCATATCTAATCAACCTATAACATCACAACATGTAATTTTGCCTATAGACCTATTAAATGGGGCAAGTACACACATAAAATCAAATATTGAAAATGATAAAAAGCTTAATTATAATTAATTAATAAGCTAAACCAAATTAAATGCCTAGTTGAATTATTTATGTATAATTAATGAAATTCTAATAAAGAAGTTCAAAAATGAAATATCCTAACTTTTCATGATTAACTTTTGTGAACTATCAAGTCTTTGAAAATATCTCAAAATATCTCATCCATGCCTATTCATTGCAAATCATGAGATTTTGACACCTTATAACTCTAATGGGGTTAATTAACTAACTTAGGTTAGGTTTGAACCCATTTCATGTTTAAATTATAATTTAACTTACCTTGAGTTGGGGTTAGTTCCTAATCCTATAAATATAAGCAATTGCCTATTGAAAAGAGAGCTTGGATAGAGTAAAGTTATAATGTAGGTTTTGTAGCAAGATTGAAAGCAATAGTGTTATAATGCTAAAATATTGAGACAAGCCCCACAAGCATAAGCCACATCAAGCATAATGCTAAAATTTACTTTGGTGTATAAAATCAAAGTTCACTTAGATTTCAAATTCTTGAAATTTTTTAGTACTTGTTTATTTATTTGTGAAAAATGAATAACATGTGTATGTTATCCATGAATCCCCTATAGGTAACTTGGGTAACTAAAAGTGTCTTTTCACTTGAAATATTATGTCTAGTTCAAGGAATGAAAATAATGTTGTTGAGGATCTCCCCAAACCCTAAAAGGCTTGGGTGATCTAAAAGCAACCCTAAAGTCTTTCTACTTCATTTTATTTTTCATAAAATTTAGCTTGTGAAATGGAGTTAATAGCTTCTTCATGAGTTATTTAGGGAAGCTTTAACCTAGTGTTTCATCTCTCAGTATTATTTCAACCATATTCCATGGTAGGGTATATAAATTAGTGTATGAATACTAGGAGAGCCAAGGGTTTTAGTGGCTAACCTCTCATTTTGTAATGAAAAACTAAGCCAAGTCTGGTTAACAAAGGGATTCCACTAAGTAGTACATGGATGGAATCACTATGTAAAGGAATAGGCCCTTGCATAGTAAGTTAATCAGTATGAACTTAATTAATGTGAGGCATCTCTAGTGTTAGTCATGATTTGGATGAATCTATAGATTTCAAAACTATAGTTTTAGTTAACCCCATTTGACCAACCTTATCAGTTATAAGATCTATGATGTTAAATTTATATGTTATGGAATTTCATCCTTTTATTACTTGGTCTTTTGAGTCTAAAACCATTTGTTTATTACGCCACATCTCATTGAGTTTTGTTTATATGCCACTCCTTTGGTTGAGGAGGCATTATGCTAGCCATTTTTTTACACACCTTTGGCTTAAAACATTTGCCAAAAAAATTTTGTGTGTGTGTCATTTGATTGAAATGGGTAACATTACTTTACCCAAATCATTTCAAATTTATGCCTTGGATTCTTGGAACAAACCATTGTCACATCTTTAGAGAGTGATAACACCATTAGGATACTCAAATTCATTTCATAGACTTGTTTGCCTTGTGTCAAAAGATATTTTTAAGAATCAATGCCATGTATGTCTTTTGAATCTTTGTTATGTGTTGTTATGCCATTGTATTTTATCTATCTTGTTTTTGTTTGAAGATGCCTTTTTTCCCAAGATGAGTTTTTAATTAACCTTGTTAAGTTCAAATTCAAACATTGATTGATTTTTATTTATTCCTTGCCTAATTGGGGTTTAGACACTGATATATCTCTTTTGGGTTGTGCAACTTAGGTTAATTCATTACCCAGCTTTGAAAACTATTGCTTGGATCTTTGCCTAGTGTCGTTATGCCATTCAATTTTGTCTAGCTTGTTTGTTTAAAAGATCCTAGTTTTTATTAGTGTTTGTGTCTTTTATTTAGGAGAAATAACCTATCTCTCCATATTATTTTTTCCTTATGCCTTATGCCTTATGCCAACTAATCAAGTTGATGTTTGAATTATGTATGTCAAGTCTATGCCAAAGTATTCCAAGTTTGTTAGATTAAATACCCCTTTATTTTAAGTCTAGATTTTGATGCCATGTTTGGCCAAAATTCCTAGCACATGCCTTGTTTCATCCTAGCTATTGACGTCATATTTGTCCAAAAGACCTAGTAACTTTTATTTTCTAGATTAAACCTATTTGGAACACTTTAGACCAAGAGTTTGGCATGTCACTTTTTATTTAGCCACTTGACCTTTTGTGTGTGATACATTTGATGTTAGACATATGATGTTAGATTATTTTATACCAATTTTTAACAAAAACCATTTTGGAGATACAACTCCACCCATATACCAAGTTAAACCAAGTTTGAACCTTTTTCCCTTTGGACATTGATTTTGAGAGTTTTTAGAACTCTAAGCCCTTTTTGTTGCAGAGCTTTCATCATTAAATGTAGATATGTCTATATGCACTTATGGTGGACTACATTATGGTAGAATGGCCATAAAAATTGAACTTGTTCAAGACCCCTATGGTGAAGAAGTGGTTTATGAGATAGATCCATATTAATCCTCTTTACAATCCTCAATCTAGGGAACAAAACCAAGCATTATGTGTAGTGATCCCTTCTTTGGGTCGATTGACATACAATCTTCATCCCCATACCACTCATGGAATCTAATACTCCACCTATACCATTGACCCTCCTTTGGATTGTGTGATCAACCAAGTTTGAAAACATCCAAGGATTACCATTTCTATACCAGGACCTCATCCTTTAGCTTGTGAAAGCAATCAAGCTCCACAATGCCCTACCATTACCATTCCATGACCTCATCCTTTGGCTTGTGTAAGTAATCAAGATCCATGGTGCCCTACTATTACCATTCTAGGACCTGATCCTTTGGCTTATACAAGCCACCAAGCTCCACAATACCCTACCATTACCATTCTAGGGCCTCATTCTTTAGCTTGTTTGAGTAATAAAGCTCTATGATGCCCTACTATCACCAATCCAATACCTTATCCTTTAGCTTGTATGAACAAACAAGCTCCATGATGCCCTACCATTACCATTTTAGGACCTCATCCTTTGGCTTGTGTAAGATACCAAGCTCCATGATTCCCTATTATTATCCAACTATCAACCATTATTTAACCATTGCCAACTATTCCCTACTTTATAAAAGCCTTTCCAATCATCCAACCCAAACCAAGCCAATTAGTACATCTCCAACTGAGCCAATAATTTGAGGACCAAGATATATTCAATACTGGTATTTTATAACTACTCATAGACTAAGGCCAAGAGAACCAACCAATCCAAGATGTTTTTATTGAACCAACCATTTTTGATGAGTCAACATGTGATGAATCACCTCTTAATACTATACCTTTTGTCAAAGAGTTTTG
The DNA here is from genome assembly GCA_037957365.1 of Torreya grandis. Taxonomy (NCBI): domain Eukaryota; kingdom Viridiplantae; phylum Streptophyta; class Pinopsida; order Cupressales; family Taxaceae; genus Torreya; species Torreya grandis. Next base: position 2,868,135 of record JARHVA010001918.1, read on the forward strand.
TTCAGACAAGCCAGTCCTTACTAAGTCACTTCTTAATTTTTGTAACTACCTTTGGGAAAATCATTATCTTGATCATATTATTATTTTTCAAGAGCCTCCATTTGACAATATAATCTATATGGAGTTATCTCTTGACCTTTTTCCCATTGTAGAGGAGTATCACTTTGACAAACTAGTCTCTATGAAGCCCATTATGCCATCATAGGTCGTTACTTGTCTAATACCAAATATATAACAAGACATCATTATAGTAGTATCTATACCAGATGAAGAATCAACATTGAATTTAGGTTTTATTAATTAATTGACATCAGATTTAGCATCAAAAGTAGAATAAACATCAATCTCAATATTGGATTCAGAGTCCTTTGAGTTAGACATAGCTTCAGAATTAGAATACATTTGTGGTTGTTATAATATTGGTTATGCATTCTTTGTAGATCAATTTCAATAAATTTGTGATCCTTCTATGGTTTTTAAGGATGATTACCTTATCATTAACACAAATTCTCCTAGTATCTTCTATGAGGATTATGTTGCCTCTCCCCATTCCATTACCATTCCACATGGCATTACCACCAACTAACCTATCCATTATATTGATATTTCACCTCCCACAAGTGTTAATTGGGACTAATAGAATCATACGTTGTTGAACTACATCCATGGTGACATATTAGTTAAAGAACATCAAGGAGGCCAATACAACAGTCATGTAGAAGAAAAACAATCTCCTAGTGAAATCTTTTTGAAGGCACTAGGTTATGATCAAATTTAAAACTCAACATCTTCTAGTAAAACCTTCTTAGAGGCACTAGAAGACAATCAAAGTCAAAAGTCAATGCTCCTTAGTGAAACCTTCTTAGAGGCACTATGGGACAATCAAGACAACTTCATTGGTGAAAACCTATTTAAGGTGCCAATAGCTGAGCACAACAGTCTTTCATTGCTTGATAAAGACATTATCAAAGATCAAATCAATATAGCTTCCAATCTATAACATATTCAAATGGTATTTACTCTCAATTCCAAACAATAAAAAAATATGGTGGTCCTATCAAGAGCATATTCAGAAGTCTCTCGCCCCTCCACATGCAAAGTTATGTCAAATCTGGAATGAACAACATTGTGTGTGCCTAAAAACCTTAATCTTCATCTATTTCCCAACCATTGTACATTCCATTATCATCCATCTTTACATCACCAAATCAGGCTTATCATCCAACATTTATCCATATTTACCATCCATGGCCACACTTTCCTTTACAAAGGCTACAAAGATACATTCTCTCAATGTTTTAAGGGAACAAAATAAATAACCAACAAAGATCACAACAACATTCTTGGCATCTAAATCTGTAGCAAGTTATTGATAGAGCACTTATTCATAAGAGGTGTGGGCTAACAATTTACATGATTGATTATTTTGGTTGTATCATTTGTTGTTCAAGATGTGCATCTCCACATCAATGGAAACAATAGAACCATTTACCTAGCCAAAATCATACAACCATACATGTACCTTTCCCAAAACCATTTAACATGCCTTTTATTTTTCCATTTAACTTGTCATTTTCATTTTCCATTCCTCTTGTCAATGTTTCATACCTTGCCATTTCCCTTATCACTTGGGGGAAACATCCTACCTTTATAGCCAATTTCCATCCTATCATTTTTTCAATTCCATATCATATGTCATATTACCATGACATTCCTTTTAAACCAAAGCCTATTTTTAGTTGTCCTAACCAAACATATTTAGATCTTATTTCCTTTATTTTTTCCCACACTTTTTACGAGGGGATTCCAATCTAATTTTATTAGTTTAAAAATTCCATGTCTAAATGATAGTTTATGAAATTAGTATGACAGTGGATCTGGCAAGTTATCTTTCATTCGTGTTTGACTAGTGTTATTGATTATAAGCACCTATGGGTAAATTAGTATCACTAACATATGTTGTTGTTTGTTACATATAACCACCTATGGGAAAATTAATAAAAACACCTTTTACCATGTATTACCACATCACCTTTCCATTACTATTCTCATTTGCCTAAAGTTTAAAACTTATTGTGACCTAGTCAGTTCTCCTCACCTTTTGTGTAAACGTAATTACTATGACTTGAGGTCCTAATGGGATTACATAGGCCATGATCAATTCACTTTGAGGTTAGATCTGTCTTTCTTTTCCATACACTCTCACCATTTTGTGATCAACCTAAGCTAATTCTCTCACTATTTTGCAAGTAGGCATCTTGTCAATCTCTCACAAGTTAGGATACCTAAAAAATTCCAAAAACATTTATAAAATTTTAAAAATACAAAAAAAATTATCCTATCTAAGCCTAGTTAGTCATCCTTGATTCACTCTAATGGGGGAAAACCATTATTATTATGCTCATTTTTGCTTTTAATTTCAAGATTTTTGTGTGTTTGTTTGCTTAGTTGTTTGTTTGTTTGCTTGCTTGGTTTCTGTACTGTGCCTTGACTCAGTATATATACATTCATTGGGTGATTCCTTGTGCATTATTCTTGATTCTATTCATATTCATATGTCAACATTGTGATCATGGTTTTTATCATTGGTGTGTTTTTTTACTTGTTTATTAGATTGGGAGTCAGTCCTTATGCATATTTTGGCAAAGTTCTCATGGTGTTCTATCATGACACATACCATCACATGCTACAAAAAAAATCATCTCAGGAAGTCTTAAAAGCAATATAAATACAAAATTTTCTCCTTGGTAACATTGGCAAATCCTCCCATCCTCCTTGATCAAATCAACCATTTGACCATTCTGGTTATATAAAGCTAATAAGGACAAGCATATCCACATTGATAGGTATAACTAAATCATTCACATTGATCAATTCTTATTATTCTATTAATCTCTTTCATCACTTTTCACATCCTCATATTCCTGGTTGTTTTTGGCTTCTTTAGTCATTAGACCATCACATTTACATTTATGCCCAGTCATATTTAATATGTACAACAAGTTATATACTTTAGTTATGATTATTAATCTACCCTATTGGGGAAAAATAGAACATCATTATTGAATCCAAGTCATATTAATGATTATAAACACCTATAGGTAAATCATTATTTTTACTCATCATCCCTAACTGTGGCATATGTCATTGCCACTGATTATAACTGCCTTTGGGCAAATCAATGTCTCAACCTTTGTTACTGATTATAACTAAATTTGGGAAAATAAGTACTTTTTAAATCAATACATAAAAGTATTTTTTAAATTATATTTATCTCACCCATGGGTTAAGTTTATTATTATTCTTGCTTCTTTTCTAGGGACCATCCATCAATTGTATATGATGGCCACTCCCTTGAGGGGGCATCATTATAGTCTTCCCAAACATTATTTAGAGATACTTATTCAATAATCATCTTATTTTAGATATAGAGTTATTTTTCATTATTCGATAATATTTTAATGTGCTTACATCTTGTAACATCTTCCCAAATAGGGGCAAACTATAAACACCTAAAACTACCTGCCAATTGCCCTCGACTAGACTTCAGACCAATTCCTACCAACCATTACAAATAAAGCCTAAGAATCATTGAACGTCCCAAATTTTATTTTGAATCATTCATAAAAGATTAAAATCTTATTTAGACATCCCTAATTGGGGTATCCTATAGCAATCAATAAAAACCGCTCACATATTCATCTCTAACCAACCTACGACATCACAACATGCAATTTGGCCTATAGACCTATTAAGTGGTGAAAGTGCATACATAAAATCAAATATTTTAAAATGCTAAAAATCCTAATTATAATTAATTAAAAATATAAAACAACTTAAATTCCTCATTGAATTATCCATGTGTAATTAATGAAATTCTAAAAAAGGAAATTCAAAAATGCAAATATCCTAGCTTTTCATGATTAACTTTTGTAAGTTGTCAAGTCTTTGAAAATATCTCCAAATATCTCACCCATGCATATTCATTAAGAATCATGCGATTTTGACAACTTTCAACTCTACTATGTTTAATTAACTCACTTAGGTTAAAGTTTAACATATTCCATATTTAAACTACACTTTAACTCACCTTGAGTTGGGGTTAGTTCCTAAGCCTATAAATGCAAGCCATTGGCTATTGAAAAGTTAGCTTGGATAGAGTAAAGTTATAATGAAGGTTTTGTGGCAAGATTGAAATAAATAATGTTATAATGCTAAAATATTGAGCTAAGTCCCACAATAATAATCCACATCAAGCATCAAGCAAGCCACAAGCCAATGGTGCCAAGGAGCGAAGTACTAAAGAATACTCCATTGCTAAAGACTCTTTGAGCACAAACAGAGCAAGCCACATAATGAATCATTTGAAGCATTCAAAGAAGGTAAGGAATTTTTCATTATTTAAATTTTAGTTATGGTTTTAATTAGTTGTATTCATTATGGCCCCTTATGATCTAGGCAAGTAAGTGTTAGCATGTTAGTGTGTTTTTATTCAAGTTTTGTTACTTATTTTAACACTTGATCTAACCTCCCTTCTTGGATTCCTTGATCGCATGTAATAATCTTCTTTATGATCCTACATTGTATAGGCATATAGTTGGGATTCTTATGTATTTGACCCATACTCACCCCAATATTTCAGTTTAAATTTGGCTTGTATCTAGGTTTGCACATGCTCCTCATGATAATCATTGGTAGGCTTGCAAGAGGATTTTACGATAGATTCGAGGCACTACCCATTTTATATTACACTATAAGAAGGGTTATAATCAGTTGGTTGGGTACATTGATTCAAATTGGGTAGGTTATCTTGATGACAAGCGTTCCACTTCTGGCTACATTTTTTGTCTTGGTTCTTCTCCAGTTGCTTGGGCATGCAAAAATTAGTAAGATATTACACATTCATCTATAGAGGCTGATTATAGGGAGACAATTACAATGAGTTAGAAAGTTCTTTGGCTTCATTAGTTATTGATATATTTTGGATTCATATAAGATTCACCTATTGTACTTTGTTGTGACAACCAAAGTGTAATTCACATATCCTACAACCCAATTTTGGACCTGTAGACCAAGCACATTGAGATACACATGCACTTCATTCCTTAGCACCTTTAGGATGGGTTTATTCTCTTAGAGTACATTCTGACTTAGCATTAGGTTATTGACATAATCATGAAGCCATTTTCATCACCTCATTTCCTTGAGTTACGTGGCATGCTTGTGGTTGTAGAAGTTATCCTTGGGGGGTGTTCATGAAGACATATTTCTTGTTCATTTCATGGATATATATTGTACATGAGTACCTGATTAGGCCTTGTTTTTGAGACTTGTATTATGGATATGCCCATTTATCTTTTTTTGTTTATTGTTAACCCCCAAATTCATTTGATCGGGGAGGGGAGGAGGGAGAAGGGGGGGAAGGGTGTGTGGTTAGAGTATATTCTAGTGTTTCTTAGGTTTTATAGATTTTTGTCTTTTTCCTAGTTTTATCCTTTGTGGATTTATCCCACATTAGTTAATTAGGCTTACTTATTCTACTTCCTTGCCTACTTATGCAAGGTCTCTCCATTGTCTTATGTAATTAATTTTTGTTTATCATATGATTTGATTTATCTTTGCATTTCATCTTTACAGCCTCAATCTCTCCATTGTCTTATGTAATTAATTTTTGATTATCATATGATTTGATTTATCTTTCCATTTCATCTTTACAGCCTCTTTTGATGCTTTTGTTAGCAATGCTTCATATTCTTGGGTTCTTAGAATGATCTTGTTCTCATTCCTTATAATTCACACATGGAGGACTTCGTATCACATAGGAAGAAAATATTCAATCAGGTATAATTACCTATGTTAAAATAATGAAGCACATCTTCATAGGTCATAATTATAAATAATATATGCCTACACTAGATAATAATAACTAGAGGCTAATAGACTTATCTAGGTAGATCTAGAACTCTTACTCCTACTACTAAAAATTTATAATCCATTTTATATCCATTATAGTCACTTACATTTAGTCTCAAACATGTATATGATATTAATAAAATATGTATTTAAGTCCATTATCTTTTTTCAATTTATAGTAAATGTAATTATTTAAATCATATTCAAATTTAGCATTCAGATCAGTGTTTTATTTTAATAAATTAATCTATATAAACCATTCAAATTTTTATACTTGTTTACATAGATAAATCCAAAACAAGGTAAAACACTATGAATCTATGGCATGTGTTGATGCATTTTACAAATATTCTAGTTAAAACATGCAATGGTCCAAAATCTAAGGTTACTACCAAAGTATGATGAAAACTCAAGGTTGTCTAAATAATTGTCAATAGAAATGTATCAACAAAGGGGGGATGTTATAATTATTGGGTAGACATATTTATTATGAAATATTTCAATCAAAATTGTGGAAATATGTTTGGCAAAGATTATAAAATAAGTTTTCTCTACATATTACCAATCCTTTGTGCTTGCAAGAGAAATTATATATTTTCACTATGATTCTTCCAACCACACGTTTACTAATCTTCTTACTCGGGACTTTCATAGGATTTCCTAAGAAGTATGTTGTCTCCCACAAGACAAAGGAGGCATGCACATTATTTACATTTATAGATAAAGTGCTTATATTTTCATGAAATGGGTTATTTGTTCTGTTAAAGGTACTAAAGCTTGGAAAATTTTGCTTCAAAACTAAATTTTTATAAGCTTACCTTAACATAAGACCAGTTGGATAAAAATTGGGTTTCTTATTTCTCTCATTACCTCTACCCCATCAAAATTGAGGGGTTTTTAAAAATATTTTGAGATGATTAAATAATTTCTCAAATGGTCAAGTGACAAATTTATATTGTTTTTCTTTAAATGACCATGACATGTGGTTTCCTATCGTGGCATCCAACAATAATATTCTACTAGATACTACTCATAATATTAAATCTCTTTGACTATTTAAGAAATAAATTTATCTCTTCTCAAAATTGGATTATATGGCCCATTCTATAGGGAAAATCTATATTTTCTAGTTTTGATATGACTTGTATTATCCATGTACAAGATCTTATGCTAGATTTTATGATGAACAATTAGGAGTTTTAACTACTAGTGTCATGGTGGAAAGACTGGCACTAGAATTATGACATGCCATTTTATCACTATGCTCCAAATTTTTGTATCAAATTATGAGTCTCTTCTATTTGGATCTTTAAATAGTTGGTTGAGTCTTAAATCTTCACACTCAAATTGTATTTCATGTCTCAACTAGCTATTGGAAGGTAGGATTAAGCCTAAGCTTTCTCATTTTTTGTGGTGTTTAGTCTTACAAGGCCCATCCCTAGGAGAAAGGTAGCTTCATATTATAATTTATCATCTTAATTTCTATGTGTGGAGTAGATTATATATGTTGTAACTTATTTAGGACATGACCATAATTTAATGGGTGTTGAAAGTTGATCCATATCATTTTCACACTTTTTCACCATAATCGAGGATGAAATTGTTTTGAGAATATATGTAGTGTTCTTCATACATTTATTTTATTTCTAATTTTTAAGAGCTTCCATTAATTTCATCTTTGGAAAAATAATAATGTTTTAATATTAAATAATGATTCTATTTAAAATAAATTGTCCACTAATCATAAATTTTCATTTTCTCGTCTAAATTTTATTAGATTAAGACTTAATCTATGAAAGTGACCTTGGATATTTAGCACTTGAAAGAGCTTATCAACTAATAAGAATGTACTCATTGTACTATGATCAAGGTCCCCATAATATCCTCCATAAACACCCAGATGATGGTGAAGCTTATCTTATATTTTTTTATCCACTAATACTTCCAAGTGAAAAGGTTGGAGTCCACAATATGAGTGGGAAAATTACCATTATTCCATCTCATTGGACTTCCACTATGTGTGATGGTCTTTATTTTGGATTTCTCATTCCCCTGATGCCTTGGTGGGGAGTGATTATGCCTCTCTTTGTGTAATAAAACACATGATATTTTGGTGGCACTAGATCCACCATTAGGAGATCCCTCTTCTTAGGTTTATTTACATTGTAAGGATGATCCTCCACTTCATCCATTTAGTGCCACTACATGTGATTGACAATTTATAATGTTATTTTTATGCTTTGAGTCTTGATTTTAATATGTGGTTTTTTGATGTCTATTACTTATTTTTTATTTTTATTAACAACCAACCACCCTTTTTATTGTAATTTTTTTATCCTTATCTCTATATTTTTTTTATTAATATATATGCCCTTGCTTTTCCAAAAATAAAAAAATAAAAAACAAGAACATCATGCCCCATGTACCTAAGGGGGTTTGAATGGAATTATATTTTTTTAAGTTTATTATTTCATTGTTGTGTATATTGTAATTTTGGGCCACTATCAAACAAAAATTGATAAATTTTGTAGTCAATATTATCTATCATGATTTTTTTATGATGGTTATTGAATGCATATTGCACTTTGAATGTTAGTATAGCTCATAGTAGAATAAAAAGAATCAATGATAATATATATGCAATATATATTTTTAGTTTATTTTATAGTATTTCAAAAATTTCACTTTGTATAAAATAATTTGTTTCTAAGATAAAATAACTATGATATATGTTCGTTAGCATGATATTGTCAGCTATTTTATAGGCTCTTTTTGTCAAGTGAACATCATCTCAAAAAACATACTTAGAAGGATGTTAAGAAAATTAATTGGATTCTTACTCTTGTAAAACACTTTTTCCAATGTATCAGTATCCAAAAATATATCAAAATTAATTGTGGCCTAAAACTAAAAAATATTCAAAACATGTTCCCCTTTTTTATAATCAATAAACTAGGTTTAATATATATTTTTTACAATAAAATATGATTTTCCTTTATATATAGGTTTTTTAAAACCATAAAAATAAACTTATCCATCAAAAATACTAGGTTATTTTGTTGTAAAATTTCCCTTTTTATACCAAGATACTAGATTTATATTTCTTGCCTAATTTGAATATTTAAAAAAAAAGAAAATAACACTCAGTCTAGTCCTCTACATTCAATAACCCAAATAATTGAATCTTTGTAGGTCTTAACTTAATATCCATTGGATAATATTATGAAGGCATAGTCCACAAATTTATTTCTTTAAAAAAATGAAAACTTGGCCTTGTATAGGTAAGATGAAGCTTTACTAGATGAAGGCATACACAACATCAAAAAAAATTAATGATCGTAGTTAGTTCTTGGTGACATTGCATCTGATATTAACATGTTCTCTAATGTTAGAAATGTTTTCTAGAGATTTTCTATTATTATCTTGTGATACATTTTGTTTAGTGATTGTTCCTATATACAAGTTAAAGTATTAATAATAAGATTTATAAAGTAACTAAAAGATCCAAGCACCATTTCTTTCATTAGTCTATAATATATTTTTATTGTCTATACAATTTATTTGGTTCACTTCAAAATATTAAAAAAACATTAATATTATTAGGAAAATCCTCAAATTCTAGTTTGTTGAAACAAAGATAAAGTATGGAAACTACCTTTCGATGTTGCATGCCTATACTGATTGATTTTATAGCAAGTATTTTTTTGGTGGTGAATATTCATTAATTCACAAATATTCCATTTTTTGAATTCAACATTTGGTGATTTTTTAGAGTAACTGACAATGGAAGATCACCTAAATTTTAGGGTATAATTTAAATTTAAGGGTCAGCTAGCCTACTTTTTAAAATAAATTTCCTCTTATAAATATATGTCAATGGTACCAAGAAATATAATCTTAGATCATTCTCCACTATATAATAAATTAAAATTTATTTGAAAATAACTATCTCAAGCATCAGTATTTGTTATCAAACTTCTATAACTAATAATCAAATAACTATAATCAGTTGTCGATGATAACAATTAGGTGTTGGATGACAATAACCTTATGTGGATTTACCAATTGTGAAGATTTTATAGACATATACATATGCAAATGGTCACTACATTTTGATGACAATGGTCTACAGCATAAAAGGGCATAAAATTTTCCAAAACCTAAATATTATTACATATTTGGATTACTCTAAAAAAAATATGAAATTTCAAAAAAATAATATAATTTGATTATGTATGCAAAATTTATGGCCTTGAGATGCTGGTGAGTTGGAATTATGCTTCCATATGGGCATCTTCATATGTAGATGTCGATCTTCAAGTACAATGTCAACTTGTCAGCTTCCTGAGGATGTAACTTTTGCATAGGGACTCAGATTACGATGATTGTTTTTTAAATTGCATAAATTTTTTATAAGAATCTAAATATGTAATATTATTTATGTTTAGGGATGTTTTTATGCATAAAACATCAATTTTCCATTTTCCATCACTTGATTCACCTACATAATTAATTGTCTTCCAAATTGATTCACTACCATTTCAAAACTGATTCATCTAAAAACCTCCAACATTTTTTTGTAGGCCACTAACGTTATACATGTTTTGTAATTGAAGTGAATATACTCTTTCTTACTATTATTATCTTATTTTGTTTGGATTTTTTAATGGTTTGAATGATGGGTTTACCAGTTGTAAAATTTCAAAGTTAGGATTATATAAATATTTTGTAATATATAAATTATTGTTGACATAATAATAACATATTGAAGTCATTTTTTTTTGGTAGAACATATCAATAATTTATATGTTAACACATGTTAAATTTTTATTTTAATACAAATACATAAATGAAACCCAACAATATTAGGGAGACATGGCTTGTTCTATGCAAAATATTTTGTATTGTGACTAGAAGGCATGCATGATAAATGAACTATTATCAACAGTTAACACCATTTATGTGAGGAAAAGGATTCATTTAATTATAAATTAATTTTGGATAGATACATATATATTTATATGTGTTCACTCTTGAGATTAAACTACTAATGTTATCTATATTTGATAATTTAATGATAAATGCAATTACATTTGTATGTATGTGTGCATGCATGCATGTATGTATGTATGCACTATGTATGTATGTATGTATCTACACACACACACACACACACACACACACACACACACACACACACACACACACACACACACGTATTTATGTATGTATGTATGTATAAATACAAACATATATACATAAAAACATACTTGTGTGTGTGTGTGTGTGTGTGTGTGTGTGTGTGTGTGTGTGTGTGTGTGTGTTTCGATACACACATTAAAAAAGTTAAAAAAATGTCAATGAAAATTTTTGACAATAAGATTAATTTTTATTAATTTTTTTCATCATTAATATCATATTAAACCAAGAATGATTCATTGTGCATTATGGCCCAAGAGCATCATAATTAACCCTAGATTCAAAAATATCATATTATATAGCATTGATATATTAATCAACATCTATAGATAAAATAAAATAATTATTATAAATCTACTTTCCATATATTTTTCTTTGTGGTTTCCTAAAATCAAATAGATGGGTGTGTTAGTGCTTAAACAAAAATAGAATAATTGGTGTATATAAGTGTTGAAAACCTGTAAAAAATAATATAATATTATTTGTATCAAGGAAATTAGGTAACTATTATCACACTAAATTTAACCCTTGAGGAGATTGTTGAAGCCTCCTCACATAGATGTTAGCATGGAAACACCTCTAGGATATGGGTGGCCTAATAAATGATGTGAATCTGTAGATAGGTGATGAATCTAAAATATGACTCATTCTTACTATTAGTTTTCTTCATTTGTTTCCATTACCTCTCCTCTAGACTAAACAACACAAGGATCTTAGGCTTGTATCTAATTTAAGTATAGTAAATCGATGTTTTATCTTACTTAATGTAACTAAAGCTTAAGTTGCTAATTATGTCAATTAATTCTAACTCTTTGCATGTCTAGTCTCTCTTTTTTATGTATATATGGATGATACAATAGTTTATAAGGAATAAGAAACTTTTTGATAATATTATAAGGCAACTTGTACAAATATTTTAACATTTTGGAAATATATGAACTAATTGGACACTCTTCTAGCTCATTGAAGTTTTTTTGAACTGAGCTATGAACTTATCCAGTAGATATAGACTCTCATAATCTGATACTATAGACTCATCCAATAGCTACAAACTCACCCAATCCATAGCTATAGACACATTCAAGATCGGATTTCATTCATCAAAGAATTCCACCTAGCCTATCAACCTCACTATGGAATTCTTCAAACATCTAGGTTCTTTGAAGCAAGTTGCTATAGAGTTGCCCTAGATTTTACAAGAGTTGCCCAAACGCTACCAGAGTTTCATAAGACTACCAAAATCACTCTAAACTCTTCCATTCTAGCTTTTAAGCTTGAAAAACTAAAATATCCATACTTGAAGATTTTTTTGGTCACTTACTATTTATGGGATTACTATAAATAGTATATTTATAAATAGTTTTTTATATAGATCAGCCAATGTAAATATGTCCATAGTCTTTATAAGGTAAATTGATCTAGTGGATCTAGGAAGTCATTCTTAGTAGATATGTAGTGGATTTTGTAATAGACATATCATCCTATTAAAAACTAACAATCACCTATTTTGAAGAACCATTGAAATTAAGAGATTTGTCTTGATAACAAAAGATTGGGTACTAAGATCTGGGGATCTTTTATTACAACATTATATAAGTAGATCTTCATATATATATATATATATATATATATATATATATATATATATATATATATATATATTGTTGTTTAGTTAATACTCCAACATAGTTATAGTTATATTTATGTAATCTATTTTGATTAATAAATAAAGTTCTAATTTCTTAGTACTGAGTCTTCTTTCATTCATATTCCCAAGTCAAGTAATGCCCCACTCTCCTCAGGAATCAAGAACATATTTCTATATGGTATTTTATGTATTTACATTTTCTAGTAATTACAAATCTATTTCGTTTTTACATCATTAATTATAAATAGACTTTAAAACCTACAAAAAACTATCTTTTAATTCTAAGATTTAATTCAAGATTGCTTACTTCCATCAAGTGTGTTTGCTTTCAGAAGATTATTTATTTCCATCAAGTGTGTTTACTTTCAAAAAAAAATTCCAGCAAATGTATTTATTTTCAACAAGTGTGTTTATTTCAATAGATTGGATTATAGAATGTTTTAATTCTAAAAGTGTGCTTCTTCATTGCATAAGAAAATACTTTCTAGGATAGATTAGATTAGATATTTAGGAATACAACAACCCCCCAATCATATCTGTAAGACCTACAACCATAAGCCTTGCTATATATAGATTTGGGCATCACCCTTGGTTTGAATAACATCAATAGATCACATTGATTAAATAAAGGAAATAATGACACCCATCATTTTTGGTTCCATTGATGGGGACACCATAAGGTATTAGTAAGGCAAACCTTATTGGTTTATAGTAAAAAATTAAAAACATTGGAAAAATAATTAGAAAAATAATAATAATTTATGAACTAACCTAGAGATGCAATAAGAAGGTTCATCTCCAAAGATCCTAAGTTAGGACCAGAGGAGGAAAGAATAAATTTTTTGACTAAGAGATATGAAAGTATAAGACAAACACTTGAATCATTCTTAGATTCATCACTATAATTAGGATTATCCTCAAAAATAAATCTTATAAAAAGACTCACATTTTGTAGATCTTATCCTATAGGAAGAATGAATCCTGAGGATCTTTTGTCTAGAATAGTAGATCTTAGACCTCAATATTTATAAGATCAAAGAAGTAATAAATTGGATCTCTAAAATAGGTTGGAAATAAATATAAACCATAGATGATAACCAAGAAAATATAGAAAATCTTGAAAAAAATAGAATGCAATTACAACAAGAAAGAACCTTTTCTTTTCCTATAGTCATAAATCCAGCAAATCAAACCTATATGAAAAACATTTCACCATAAATTATGTCAACATTTAGAGGTAAGTCATAAAAATATCTAGATCATTTCTTGTTTGAACTCAAAGTGTTATGCCAAACTTATGATTACACAACTGACAGTTAGAAACTCAAATTGTTCCCTTCTACACTTAAGGAAGAAGCCATGAAATGGTTCATGGGCCTTTCAATTGATTCTATCAATACATGGAGAGACATAGAAACTAAATTTATTGATAAATATCAAGATTACTATATATTAAGGGATATGAAATAATATTTATTCAAGATTTAATAGAATGAATAAGAAAGTCTAGAATATTATCTTGATAGATTCACATTTGCCCACAAACATAGTAGTTATCCACTGACAGAAGTAGTGAAAATGGTCTTTATTAAGGGATTAGATGTGAAATCTAGGGATGATTTGAATCTGATGGGTGAAGGAGACATTAATAAACTAACATTCCATCATATTTTAGGTATATGTACTAATTATTATACAATAGAACCAAGCATTAGGAAAGGAAAACTAAGCAAATCCAATAAAGTTAGTCAATTGATGGAATAATTTCCAATTTTAAAACTGACATTTTGGTCTTGTTAAATAATACATTAGATGGAAGTCAAGAAAAAGATAATTCTACCTAGAACCTTTATCCATCTATTGTCCAAAATGAAAATTGAAACATGCTCTCAGAAATTATCCTGAAATAAAACAAAAATATGTGGGATATGTGATAGCAAATAACATGACACAAACCATTGTAACCATCTTTCTATCTAGAAAAATTAATTAAAACAAAATACATAACCCATAGAAGATCTAAATTATGTCCAAAGACAAAATCTATTTCCATAAAACTAGATATAAGGTCAGTTTGACCTAAAAATTTCTATTAATCCATAGATGACACCCTAGATTACTCAAGCACCTCAACCTATGTGCACACAAGTATAACCACAATGGGCTAATAAATAATGTATGATGCCTAAACTTTGGATGATTCTCAACAACCATGGATACCCTAACCATAGTCACAAAAAAGGGGAAATACATAGTGGAATGTCAATCCATAGTTTAACCCCCATGGAAGATTTTCACCACAACAATCTTTGATAGTAATTACTACAACTCAACCAACATAACAAGTTAATCAGCCCCAATTTCCTTATCAAACAGTCACTAACCCCATGAATAAACTATCAACCCCTATGTATACATATAATATTTTCAAACTTTATCAATTATTATTACTTTCTATCTTGCATGAACTCGTCGAGTCTCAGTCTCCCTAAGTACACACCATAAAGGGTGCACCAAGAAAGAGGTGGGAAGACCATTGGTGCTTTTTAGGATTGTTTTCCATTTTTTCCACTTGATATCTATACATTTGTCTCCTAAAAACCATTCCCCTAAGCTTTGCCACTTATTTTACACCCTTCTCTAGTCATTTACCATCTTCATTAGTCATTTTCCTAACCTAAACCTCTTTTTCATAGTTTACATGACTATATCAGCCACATTGACCCTATATTTTCATTTACAAAGCTTACTAAGAACTAAGTCATTCATGGTTGACATAGTTCATTACCTAGTTATTTTTTGTCAATTTCAATACTAGGTCGACCAGGTTGACCTTGTCATCTAAAAATTTTAAAAGGGTTTATGGTTATATCTACCTGTATAAACACATTAATTTTACCACTTATAAGAGAAGAGAAAAAAAAGTAAGATATATTTTTCATTTGCTTATCCACCATTCTACTTGAAGAGCAAGCTTAGGGTTTCTTACTTTTTTTGGAGATACATATCTTATCTTATCGAGAAGTCTTTTAGATGCATTGATAGGTTGTGTATCATAGATCTAATTTATCCTTATCATCCTTGAATACCATAATAACCTCTTATGAAGCACTTTGGCCAAGAGAAATATTGAGGCTCGGCAGGTTCATCTTCAAAGGTAAGTATTCCTAACTTTATTCCTCCTTTGTAAGAGTAGATAGATATGCATTTGTACTCTTCTTCCATACATTAGGATTTCATATATATTAATTTGAGTATATGTTTACTTTTTTGGTTTAGTGCCCCCACTTTATTCCATAAGATTTAGTGAGCACTAGATTAGATTTTGTTTTACTTGTTATTAATTTAGTGAATATGAAAAAATAGGACCTAGTTAGGGATATTATGTAGTTTTGCTTGATTGAAGGCTTTAGAACCCTCCCTAGTGATATTATTTTGATAAGAGATCCCTTTATTAGGTTTAGTAGATTCATATTTATTATGATCTAATTTATATAATGTATCCCTAATGTTACCTTTTGAGTCGCCCTTATTCAATTTTTTGTGAATTTTACCATTAAAGAAGTTCACCCGCTTATCATCTTTTGTGTGTGAAATTTCTAAAAAATTGAACCTTTGAACTTGAAACATTATCAGAGTTCAAGAGTTCAATGGTTCAATAAGTTCAATAGTTCAATGGTTCAATTTTTCTAAAAGTGAACTATTTGTCCTTTTGTGTATTTCAATTATGATTTTGAACCTTCCAATTGAACTTGAAACCTTTTTCATCAGTTCAAGAGTTCAACGGTTCAAATAATTCAATACTCAATGTTTTGTAAAGATTAATGTTCACTCAATTCCCTTGTATAAATTAATATATCATTGAACCTACAACTTGAACCTACTGCTTGAACCTCATAGCGGAGTTCAAGAGTTCAATGGTTCACTATATTAAAGTTCAAAGTTTCTGGAAAGGTCATACGACTATTGGTTAGACTATGTAGTTTATCTTTTATCTTTGAACCTCTAATTTAAACCACATTTCCAAAAGTTAAAAGGTTCAATGGTTCAATGACTATACTCTCATCTCACCCTGAGGCTTGCTCTAAGTTAAAATTAGTGAGAGATTTAGAGGAGAATATATCCAAAACTCATTATAAAGTAGAAAATTTTTAATTTTCATGAGGTCATAGATAATCATTAATCATCAAAATTGCACGTAAAAAATGTTTGCCATTAATGTATATGTCAGAGTGCATGTCTTATCAAGCATGTTTAGTACATATTGTTTCAGTTTAATTATTTGATCTAGTTAATATCTATATCAAGAGAGAACAAGTCAAATGTAGCAAACAAGCATACTAGGTGATACAAAGGAGAACAGTACAGGTGGTATAAGATATTTGATTACTCAAATTCATAGTGATTTTAGATACATTTAAGGTGAGTTTTACTCTTACTATAAGCCATTTCCATTACGTGGTTGGAAATAAGAATCCTTTTGAGTTTACGAAATTATTTAAAAAGTTTAAAACCTTTTCTTTTCATTATATCCTCCAACCTGTAGCCATGAAATCTACATGTCTTGACTACGAGCATGGTCCTGGTCTCATATGTTCTCCTCCTAAAATTGGGGACACCTCTCTAGTCCAATATGACCTGGAAGATTTTAAGGAAAGAGCTATAAATCTTGTGTCAAATCTAATGATGCAAAAGATAGTAGAAAGTGGCTTGGTTGAATCTATGACCTTTTTCATGGTTGTAGTATGACTTGAATTAGTTCTAGAATGCATGAATAGATATGAACCTCAAAATAGGTGCATCAAAACTACCGATGGTAATTTTTTATTTTATATCAACAGACAAACCCTAATGTTTATGATGAGAATTCATCCAAAGGAACCATATTCTAACCTCAATATTACTTCTTCTTATGGTTATTTTTCACTAAAGAAAGTAATTTACAAGAGCATGATTGCAAGAAATTGAATTTTGAAATTCCAAAAAGGAGGTTTAAGACTACTCAGACCATTCACAAGAAATAACATGATTACCAAAGTACAAGATATTATAGTGTTACTACATAGGCTAAAGGGCAATGCTCAGGTATATTATTGGGAAGACTAGATGTACTTTCTCATACAAGTGATCCTCTAAGGAGAAAAATATTTAGATTGGGTAGAAAGTGTAGCTGAATGTTTGCATCTAGGTTTAAGAAATTATTTGGGACATAAAGATTTTTATATGTCTTCATATATCTTCTATTGATTGGCTTCTACAAGACAATGGGTAGGGTTACCTCATGCACCCTTGGCTGAAGATAGAAAAATTTATGACTATTACTCAAAATTACAAATGCATAATTGCTATGAGGATTACAAGAGGGTTAATGATGTTTTTACTAGGAGAATGACTTTTGAATTAACAAACAATATCAATAAGAGGTTGTTTGATGAAGCTATGTGATTAATCAACATTTATGGTATTTTATTTATTTAGTTTTCTAGGTTCACTTATATCAGATTTGGGGGTTTTGACGGTGAACCTTTAAGGTTACCTAGGTATGTTTTTGACTGATTTGTGTTAATAGAAGTCTGCAGAGAATTAGCACATGTAAATAAAAAATTCACAATAGAAAAGAAATTTGGTATATCTTTTCCTATAGAACTTGGATGTTATTCATGCTAGTCAGAATCTAATGCTTTGAATTTAGAATTGGATCTTAAAAAATTCAGTTTTTAGTACTTCACGGCCAAATCCAAATTTTTCTAGGGATAACTTGGATTTTGGAATAGGTTGTCACATATTTCTCAATTAGAGGATTATTGGGAGGATTATTCAGATGAATTCACAGTCAAAAGGAGACTATGGTCCAAGTTTTCCCTAGGGAAAATAATTACCCTTAGTTTAAATATGGACATTTCTAGAATTTTTGATAATGAAGAACAAGTGACTAATCCACAATTTGAATAGAGAAAGCAATCACCTATTCCAAAAATTGACTGGGATAAAAATGAAGAAGATAGAATTGACATTAATACCCTCTTAGTAATAAGAAAAACTGATAAATGGTTGAGAGAGTGAAAAATGGGGGGAGCTCAAAACAAAGCTTCCCAGCAATGTACATTAATAATTGAATCACCATCCCTAATAAGCTCCTCTAACCAGCTTATTGATATTTGTGATGCAGGTAATTCCAAGTCAAAAACTGGAAGGGATCATGTCATCAAATGATCTAAAAAGGCCTTTATAACTACTCTACCTCCTCATGCCACCAGATCAAGGACTCAAAGCAAGAGAGAGAGAGAGAGAGTTAGATTTTTGAAAAAGTAATTATGGATTTGAATTTTGAAGATGATTCAAGAGAAGCAATAGGTGATAAAGAATTTGATTCACTAATGGTGGAGGAGGTTAGTGTAGATCAACAGATAAAGATTACTTCTGATTCTTCTGACCTAATGATTATTTCAAATGTGCCTTCCAATCAACCAAATCTTGATAAAGAAGTCTCAACCTCTTCACCTAAGTGGCTAGAAATCTCAATCCATAACAAAAGGAAAATAGTACATTTTTATTTTCCCTTAGAGGATATGATAAGTGTTTAGGAAAAACTCCTAAATCTAAGAAATTAAAAATAACATCCAGGGTAGACGTTGACCCTAACATGGGGAACTAGAATGTAGAAATAGCCTACCCAAGAACTAATGAAGAAGTTTAAGATCCTTCGGTTCAGGATTTTACAATTGAAAAGATAGATTTTGGGACTGCATCATGTGCCACAGATGTGCATCACCTTGAAGCATCCACCAAAAGGATATTCAATAGAACCTAAAAGGATGAAAAATATAAAAGGGAGTTAAAATAGACTATGCAGTCAATGACTGAATACATTGATGCCATTCATAATCTAGATCTACAACTAATTGCCCAACTTCCCCTATCTTTTAATCCAAAATCACCTGTCAATCAAAATATGATGGATCAGATACATAGAAGCAAAATAGTTACCAAGATATTTGATAATTGGTTGGATGTCATCATCTAGAAAGGTACATAATATATTCATAAATTGAAAATGTATATGATCTAACCACAATTACTATCGAATATTTGAAAACACAAAATGCTTTGTGGATAAAAAATGAAGGAAAATGGATGAGTGTGATGAACCAAATTGATGAGGTACAAAAGTATGGAATAACAATTTTTTTGTCAGAAAAGAATTTGACAAGACTAGATGAAGATGTATTATATATAAGTAAGAAAAACATTGAATGGAGGAATTCAGTATCCTGACAAGGGAAAATTGAACTCACAAAATTGATCAAAGAAATAACTAAATTCATTTAGTCATTACAGCATGATCTACAGTGTATTGATGTGAAATATATAGAGGATGATGGAAAACTAGAAAAGGACATCAATACTATGATTCAATCCTTTAGGGAAAAGATCAACATCATTAAATAAAGTGACAAATTATCAACTAAAAATTTCTCATAGATTTCAAAGGTAGAGTTACTTCTTTGTCACTGCATCGACACACTCCCAGAGAATGTGGAAAAGATGGGAAAAATTTAGAGGGAAGAAAACATCTGAAAGGCAAGAATAAAACACATCAGTATTCCCAATCTCTCAAAAATCTAGGATTTTTATACATCATTTTAAGAGTGTAAATTTCAACGTACCTACCCAACTGAACACAACAAATTTGAAGATCCTAATCCATCACTTCAGCAATGATTTTACTTACATAGTTTCTTTTATTTAGTTATTCAATTGCTTTTCTATTAAAAATTTGATCTTTAAATGAATTTGTAAAAAAACTAAATCTTGGATGGGTCAGATTTACTTTAACTCTGGTTTAGTTTGAAAGATTGATTAATTAGAGCAACTATATATATATATATATATATATATATATATTTGTTTAAAAAGAGAGCAAGGAGATATAATTTTTTAGAGCTGGACCACTGTTGTTTACAATATATATGATGTTTGTTTGAAACATTTTTCATCTATGAATGAAAAGGAAAATCAATTACTACATACTTAGATCTTTGTGTTTGAGTATTTGAAATTGGACTTTTTGTGTAAAATCTTCTTTCATATAGTAATTACTCTTCAATTAGACAATTCATTTTACGTGTTTTGTCATTTATTGGTTCAGCAATGTGTGTGTGAGTGTGTGTGTGTGTTTGTCTTTTTTATTGTTATTGAAAATAGAATCTATGTATTATATTACCCATTATTGTTATAAGATCTCATATTCTTATCATGATGATGTATGGATGTTAGTATGCTTTTAAACACTTTTTGGTTAAAAGTGTCTGTCATGTCCCCTTTTTAGGTGACATGTTCTGAGTTCATGGTTAGCCTATTATGCGACCTTCGTAGGCTAATAGGATGGATAGAGGGTCATAATGGAGCTTGGCTTGACTTTGAGTCACAGGATTTCTACATTTGATTTTCATTCAGGTTATTTTAGACATATTTGGCCAGGGCTCCTACTTTTTAGGGATATTTGATATGTAGTGGAGTGCCTTTATTATGGTATGGTTATGTGCGGAATCACTCCCTAATTCACTAGCTTCGATCGGTTCGTCGATCTGACATGTATTGAGGGAGATATTAATATTTGATTGATTTAATCAAATATTAATTATTTAGCCTATTTTTAATTAGAAACCCTAATTCTAATTTAAGAAACCCTAATTAGGGCAGGCATATCTTTTTGAGGGTATAAGGGTTTCTCATGGAGGCCATTGTTCATTATGTATGCTATTGATTATTGATATTGATTTTGGAGAATTTCTTCTGTGAAGACTGAGCCTAGGGTTCAAGGATTCCATTTGCATTGGAGAACGTTCCCTCTTCAGTGTGTGTAATTAAGAGGCTGTGGAATATCAGCTGATCTATTGCCAAAGTGTGAGATAGCTTCATCCAGAAGTTATCACAGAATTTCAGGGTTGAGAGATAACTTCACACAGAAGTTATTACAGATATTCCAGGTATTTCTTTATTCTTGTTTTGATTCAATAAATTATACAGCTACAGATCTTCTGTGCTAGAAAAGTATATTTTCAGATCAGGGGTTGAAAATAGGGAAGTTGTGCTTAATTGGCGGCCGTACAAGGTCCGTACAGGTCCGTACAGATCAGCTCAGGAACCGACCTTGGCAGACAGAGGGTTTTCAGTGACCGACATCGGTCGACTGAAGACCGACGTCGACAGAAAGCCGACCGACAGAGACCGACGTCGGTGAGATATCGACTGACGACAGCGACTGTGTGTCGAGACAGAAGGGCCAAGACCTTCCAGAATTCAATTTTCACTACCAATTTTGATAAGCCAGGGTTTTTAAGACTGTATTTCTTATTTATATGCATGAGAAAGGACTGCAATTATAATAGTTTAAAAGGACAAGTGATAAGATTTGCAATTTGTTATTCAGAGACTATATTATTGTGATCATTCTAAATTTATTCAATAGAAGTTATATCTTGTTCAAAGTTTTTTTGTGTTGCTATATTTCCTGTTTGGAGGGGATATTACAGTGGTATCAGAGCTAAATCCTGCCAGCTTGAGGGTGTATAGATCTTATGCAGCCACAAGAGTTGGGACCACACAAGTATAACACACGCAGCCGAGCCTTGCTTGAAGGTACTCAGGTGTTAGATCAGTGACCGACCATCATGAGTGACAGACGTGAGGGCAGCCCACCCAGGGGCCATAGGTATGATGCTGAACAGGGCACCAGAGATTTTCAGCGTGTTATGATGACAAGCCAACAGCAGATGGCTCAGACACTACAGGCACTTATGACTATGATAGAGAGAATGAACACACCTGATGGATAGAACGGGGACCAAAGAGATGACAGGAGTGCTACGGTTAATCAGAGGCCACAGCGGACTCACTCCAGAACAGCTGATAGACCTACACGTCCTACTTTTGTTCAAGAAGAACCAGAGGCACCAGCAGAGGAAGCAGGGAATAACCCATTTGCAGATGTTTACATGGCTGCAAATGATGAGTGGGACTTATTACCCCTTCATGTCCAAGAGAGGATGACCTTTGATCGTTTTGTCAATCTTAGGAGAGAGCACTACCAATTGGTTAGACAGGACAGGAAGCCTAGAGCTCAATTCAGTGAACTGTAGAAGGCTATTGGTAAGCTTTCTTTGACTACTTTTGACGGCAGTGGTAAGATGACAGCTCAAGCTTGGGTTCATAAGCTTGACACCTTTTTGGCATTGAGACCAATGTCAGAGATAGATGCCATCAAATACGCCACTTTGCACTTGGATGGAGTAGCACATGATTGGTGGTACCATGGTATGGTAACACTTCAACATAATCAGGTAACAGAGTACCAGGACTTTGTGGATAGATTGGTTGAGCGGTTTGATAGGAAAGATCCTAAGGTTTACGTTTGAGATCTGGCTCAGTTGAGACAAACAAGTAACTTGGAGTCCTTCATTGGTGAGTTTCAGAGATTGGCAGTCATGGTACCCAATATTTCAGAGCGTAGATTGGTAGTTCTCTTCATAGAGGGATTGACAGAGCCATTGAGGGGTTGGATCAAAGCCCTTGATCCTCCTTCATTACAGGTAGCTATGAAGAAGGCACGTGATATGGAGATGGCAGCCCCATCCAATAAATTTAATGCCAGAGGTACTTCTTCTAGAGACCATAAGCACTCCCACGGGGATACAGAGAGACCGGATTTTAACATAGATAAATCTGGGGTAAAAAATGATTCAAAGGCCAATCCGGCAGCACCACCTTTGGATCGTGAGGTGCTTAATGATTTACGCAGGAAGAAGCTTTGCTTCTACTACAAAGGTCCATATGATATCCATCACGATTGTCCTTTAAGGCCTAAGGGCAAGGCGAATCGGATGATGTGGATATATTATGAGGATTCAGATTCTGAGGATTCCGAACAGCATAACAGTTTTGAGGGGGCAGAGGCAGAGGCTTCAGGGCCTAATGCAAAAGCAGAGTTAGAGCTTCACATTCAGGAGGCACGCATATCCAGTATTCAGTCAGATGAGTCATTCAGACTCCGTGGAGTTTTGGTAGGGCAGAAGGTTATCACCCTTCTTGATATAGGAGCCACACATAATTTCATAGATGCTAGATTTGTGGAGAAGCATGGGCTCACTACCGAAGACTTTGAGGGCATCAGTGTTAAGGTAGCCGATGGTCACACTCTTAAGTGTGAGCGTATGATTAGAGACCTCCCATTGCGCTTGAACAATTATGAGTTCAAGGCTGATTATTATGTGGTAAATATGGGGGATATAGACTTAGTCTTGGGTATGAAGTGGCTTCATTCATTTGAGGAAGTTACTCTTCATCTCAAGGACATGGAGGTTCTCTTTAATGTTGATGGGACGACACATATTCTTAAGGCAATACGGGGCAGCAGCTTCAGATATATGTTTTTTCATCGGATGGAGGTACCTATACCACATGACATGATAGAGAGCCATGACGAGTGCACATTGGCACCAACACAGGAGAGGTATGAGGATGAGCTTGATCTTGAGGTGACTTCAGTTCAGGAGTTATCACATGTGGTGAGGACTCAACTTTCTGTTACAGCCGGATCACAGGTTGATGATGATATGACTATTTCTAGTCTTCACTATCCAGTTTTAGATATTATTCACGTGAGGAGTTTACTTGCTGATTTTCATTTATGGATTGGATGTTGGAGTGCTTATCTTAGTACTAGAGATGATGTGACACCATTACATGAGAGTTGGGATGGACATGGCATGGGGGTCGTGTTAATTGACAGTGGTGGAGATCAAAATTATATTTGGGATCCAGGTGGATTGATTGATTTGTCATTCAGTGATTGCTTGAGGGCAAGCAATTTCAGGAGGGGCGGATTGTCATGTCCCCTTTTTAGGTGACATGTTCTGAGTTCATGGGTAGCCTATTATGCGACCTTCGTAGGCTAATAGGATGGATAGAGGGTCATAATGGAGCTTGGCTTGACTTTGATTCAAAGGATTTCTACATTTGATTTTCATTCAGGGTATTTCAGACATATTTGGCCAGGGCTCCTACTTTTTAGGGATATTTGATATGCAGCGGAGTGCCTTTATTATGGTATGGTTATGTGCGGAATCACTCCCTGATTCACTAGCTTCGATCGGTTCGTCGATCTGACATGTATTGAGGGAGATATTAATATTTGATTGATTTAATCAAATATTAATTATTTAGCCTATTTTTAATTAGAAACCCTAATTTTAATTTAAGAAACCCTAATTAGGGCAGGCATATCTTTTTGAGGGTATAAGGGTTTCTCATGGAGGCCATTGTTCATTATGTATGCTATTGATTATTGATATTGATTTTGGAGAATTTCTTCTGTGAAGACTGAGCCTAGGGTTCAAGGATTCCATTTACATTGGAGAACGTTCCCTCTTCAGTGTGTGCAATTAAGAGGCTGTGGAATATCAGCTGATCTATTGCCAAAGTGTGAGATAGCTTCATCCAGAAGTTATCACAGAATTTCAGGGTTGAGAGATAACTTCACACAGAAGTTATTACAGATATTCCAGGTATTTCTTTATTCTTGTTTTGATTCAATAAATTATACAGCTAGAGATCTTCTGTGCTAGAAAAGTACATTTTCATATCAGGGGTTGAAAACAGGTAAGTTGTGCTTAATTGGCAGCCGTACAAGGTCCGTACAGGTCCGTACAGATCAGCTCAGGAACCGACCTCGGTAGACAGAGGGTTTTCAGTGACCGACATCAGTCGACTAAAGACCGACGTTGGCAGAAAGCCGACCGACAGAGACCGACGTCGGCGAGATATCGACTGACGACGGCGACTGTGTGTCGACACAGAAGGGCCGAGACCTTCCAGAATTCAATTTTTAGTACCAGTTTTGATAAGCCAGGGTTTTTAAGACTGTATTTCTTATTTATATGCATGAGAAAGGACTGCAATTGTAATAGTTTAAAAGGACAAGTGATAAGATTTGTAATTTGCTATTCAGAGACTCTATTATTGTGATCATTCTGAATTTATTCAACAGAAGTTATATCTTGTTCAAAGTTTTTTTGTGTTGCTATATTTCCTGTTTGGAGGGGATATTACAGTGTCTCTGAATATTTGAAATCATTGAAAATCTTAAAGGGAGCTATACCTTAATTCAGAGGGGAACTAGTCTTGATAATTCACCCATTTGTTGTTTAACTTATTTGTTATTGAAAGAAGAAGGTTATGGAGTCAAAATAAAACATTTTTAGATAAGGACAAATCTGTTAGCCAACACCTCATTAGAAGTTTAAGGAGGATCTATCTTCTCCAAGCTCGGATTGATTGATAGATTTCTTACATTTCCCACTGCATATATTCTAGTGAACCTAACATGAATCTAACCCTTATAGGTTTTTTTAACACTTTCATTTCTAACAATTTAATGAAAGGTTTTGTGTTGTGTTCCCCAATTGGATCATTCCCATTGATCCAATTGTTTATGTGTTTGCTTCCATTTCTTCCTTTAATTACATTGCAAAAACTTTTCCTATTTTTAGCATAATTTCATTATATTCAACATAGTCTTTTACAGACTCTCTTTCTTTTATTTGTAGTACTAAGTCAACCTATTTGACCTTGTACTCTTTGTTGTCAGTCAGATTATAGTGCTAAGCTAACCTAGTCGACCTTGTATCCTTATCAAACTATATTTTTCTCATCTATAGTATTAATTCAACCTATTTGACTTTGTATCCCTAAGATCCAATCAAGTTATACTACATAGTAAACTTATTTGACCCTATATCCTTCTTATCTTAGTTTCATACCCTATTTTTAGTACTAATTCAACTTATTTAACCCTATACTCTTATCTATGTCTTAGTTTGTAGAACATAGTCGACATGATCGACTCTATATCTTTCCTATCTCTTTGATGTTACATCAACTTTGTCTTCCTTAAAATTTTTCCTTCATCATGAACTTATTTGAAGACAACACTAAATTTAATTCAATAGATATGATGATTTTTACCAACCCTAATAGGTTCTCCTATAAATAGCTTATGGCTCTTAACCCAGATGAAAGTAATGTGCATGTATCCACTCTCACTATAAGCTATGGGACCCCTCATCATTCCTATTTAGTTCATAATCCTCTCTTTTGATTTGAAGATCAACTTGAATTAGATTGTACCCCATAAATAGTCTTGTTCATCAATGACTTTCCTTAATATCAAGGAAAAGATCCTTCTACTATTTACCATCTCATTATAAGTGGTCAAGTCAAAGAACCCCATTTACCTTTTCCCACATTCTCACATGGATTTGGGAACACTAGATTATTTTTTTCTCATCCTCTTCCCTCTATTTTTACCCCTTCTCATTCCATGGCATCTTCCTCTTTGATTTCCTCCACCTCCGTGCCTAGTATCTCTACTAACATGGCGAATTCTACATCTAGTGGGTCTCTTCCAAGACCCATTCTTATCAATTATTCACTAGTATATCATTTCATACCCATGGTAATCATGCCTCTAGTGACACTTATTCTCATCATTCTACTATTACATTCCTTTCCACACAATCAAATCATGACATTAGTGCCCCACCAGCAATTCTTATCAAGCTACTACTAACACCCATAGTGGTACCCAAGCCACTACTACCAATTATAATGCTTCACATAGTGCCAGTAATACCACTCGAACCCATCAATTTCTATTAATAACTCTTAATCAAGTGATGCAAATGCAAATTCATCTTATCCATGTTCAAACCCACGCTTAATAGGTTCCATGGGGAATGCATAACCACATTCCTCCCCACCCTCTTCTTTGGGATTCCCATGGTAATATTATCCCTCAACTTCCCCTTATTAAAAAATAATCAATCACCTTCAAAATGAGCCTCTTATGCCTCAAATTTCTAATACCAATATAGGAGTTATCACCACTACCATTACTTATAATGGGTCAAATAATCCTACTATTCACTTAAAAACTTTTAAAAATCTATATAATAACTCGATAAAGTTAAATACTTTTATTGCTACCAATATATTATCAAAAAATATCATGGGTGATGCTTTATATTGGTACAACCAACTCAAATCTCATTCCATCATTAGTTTGGAATATTTGGTCAATGTTCTAGTCCAAGAGTTCCAAACTAGTGATCCCCCTAAAAATTCCTTGGCCCATAATATCAATTGTAAGCAACTTCAAACCGAAACCACACAAGCTTTCATCAAATGATGGAAGACCTTGTATAAAAAATTTAGGAATAATAAGGTATATGACAAACTCTTTCATCTTTTTACCAATGTTTATTTTTCAAATTGCAATATCGAGTTTAGACTCTCTCACCATGAACTTTGGAAGAGGCCATTGACCAAGCAAAACATCAATATTTCCTCATGTGTAAATTTGATCCATCCCAACCTTCTATGGGTACTTACATGGTAATAAATAATAATAATAGTCATGATACAAATGGTGTCATTGATTATTATGATACCATTCATACTATTCAAGCTATTGTTATCGACTATACTTCAAAACAAGCTTCCCCTCTCAACCACATCATTAATCCTCATTTATTTTCAACAAATAACATCAATGTTCATAAACCATTATCTTTAATGGAATTATAAAAAAATCTACCAAGGCCTCATCTATGAGAATTTGATCCCACTCATCCCATGAAATCTTGGTATGATCTCAATAAATATTGTTGGTTTCATGCTAGTTGGGTTCATTCTCATGAGACTTGTAGACAACATATATCCTTTGATGAACCAATTCCAACACCTCCCTTATATAATACTTCTCATACCATTTATACCATTCCTCCAACCTCTTTACCCATCACCAATGATACTCAAACTTATATCAACATTTATTCTAATCTATCTTAAATCACACCTACATCAACCACCCCATCTTCTCAAGACAATCAATAAACTTGTCCTCTAATTAAACCTTTCATATCTTATCAACATAAATTCACATGCACTTCAGATCCTTTTTTTGAGGACCTCCTTCAACACTATGCACATATTTCTAATAGTCCTCTTATGGTTTATAGCAAATGGGATCCTATCATAGAACTTACTAATCTCCCATTGATGAGCATTCCATATAGCTCATTATATCTATTAGAAAATGTCAATAAGTGTTGCCTTTTGGTTATATATTACATACATTTAATAGTTAAGGTCTTATCTATGTAAGAATGAGTGCAATTATACTTTGTTTATATGTGATACATTATTGATTATTTCTCTTGTTATTGTGTCTAATGTGGATGAAAAAATAATAATTTTGTATATAAAAATACATCCCTGTGGTGGGATCATTTTGAGAAGACATCAAATATTTTTAGAAACTTTTTTGTCAATATTTTTGAGGATTCAGTGAAGAATGCATCGAGATTCGAAGATCTGTAGCTCTAAAAACACTATAAAGATGCTCCAAAGATGCTATGAAGATGATTTAAAGTTGTTATGAAGGTGCTCTAAAGATGCTCTGAATATGCTCCAAAGGTACTCTGAAGATACCTAGAAATGCTCCAAAGATGTTCAGTCAGATCCTAAAGATCAAGATAGTATCTCAAAATATATCTATTTTATATATAGACTTTCCATATTTATATATCTTATTTTATACATTACTATTTATAGTAATGGTCTAAAATGATCTGGATATAAGTATACTTTTATTTTGTAAAAATAGATATAATCTTTGTGGATCTATGTTAGTTATTTTCCATCTATTGTTAGTTGAGTCTGTTCCAACACCTTCTTATGAGTATGGGATCTAATTCCTTGATATTATATATTTTGAATAAGTGTTTTTGGCCATTTAGATCACTAGATTTTGTATTTTATGAATAGTTATTGAGATGTGTTTCAAATGTATGTCTCCTTCTCATTCCAAATAGTTGATTAATCAATGAGTTAGTCAAGTAACAATGATTAAAAATTAGAAGAAGCATTCCAATTTAGTTTTGAATATCTATATATTTTCCTTTGATTATGAAATAAATTTCAACATTCCTTTTCATTATTGAGTAAAATTTGTTCCTGATCTGAGGAAGAATCAAGGGCTCATTTCTCTCCAAGGATCAAGATGAATTGGTATTTTTATTTATAATTTATAAGTATTTCTTTAATTTAGGTATAATTCATTCACTGCAAAGTGTGATTTCCTTTTAAACACAAGATTAATTTTCTTTTGAGGAAAATTATGAATTTCCTTTTAATGCAAGTGTGTTATTATTAAATGTAAAAGTTGTTTCAATTCAATGCAAGTGAGTTTTCTTTATGCAAAAGTGTGTCTTTCAATTTCATAGGAAGTAAAGTTTGTTAACTCATTTCCATATTCAAAAATTTTTAAGATTTGTTTAAGTGACAATAGAAAAAAATTTCACAATTTGGAATATCACGCTGTCCTACCCAACTGGGCAAGTCAAGTGAGGACCCCATAATGTCTTATGCTAGATGTTTAATTTCTAGATTTTGATGGTGTGAACTAAATAATCCTTTAACAAAGAATGCCAAAAAAATTATTTAGTTAACAAAAATTTCTAGATTTTGCTTTATGAAATATAGACTTGGAGTATTATTTCTTATTCTTAAGATTTAGACATTAAAATAGTGTAAACCCCCAAATATTGAATTGTAAACTTAAATATCCAATGGCCTCATTACATATAACCTTGCGCACTAGCCCTGGTATAAAATGACACCAATCCATTGATTGATTAAATGAGAATTATAATGATAGCCTATCATTTTTAATTCCATTGTAAAGGACACTTTAAATTAATAAGCGTTAGTGAGATTTTATATTAGAGTTATACATGGAAAATTCAAAAACATTCATAAAACTCAAAAACAAAAAAATAATTCAAGGCTATTTATATTTATGAATTGCCCAAGATATTCTAAGGGATGGTTTATCCCTAAAGGATACCAAATAAAATAAGAAGAAAGGATCCTATCCTTGCTGGAAAGATCAAGAAGTGAAATAAAGGAAATTGAAAGCCATATACAAAAAATTTATGATTCCTCTCATGAACAAGGTTCATCCTCACAAATAGATCCTACAAGAAGAATCCTATTCAGGACATCTTCTCTTATAGGGAGAATTGATCCTAAAAATTCTCTTTCTAGAATAGTTGGATTTGATCCACAAGCCTTACAGTAAGAGTATCTGATCACCAATGAATATTCTCCTCCTGAGATAGACCATAGGTTGAGCACTGAAGAAGAGAATTTAGATTGGATTGATAACCAAAGATTGGAATAAAATATGGGAGATGAACATGCACATGTAGAAAACTCTGATATATAGCCTTAATAGGATTAAAAATTTTCATATCTAATCATCTTAGGTCCTAATGATAGAACTTCCATGAAAATATCTCACCATTTTTTTTACCTAGGTTTAGAGGTAAATCCTCAGAGGATCCAAATCAATTCCTCTTTGAATTTTAGGTTCTCTGTCAAACATATGACTATGTCATAGACAATCAAAAGTGGAAGTTATTCCCATCTAAACTCAAGGATGCAACCATGAGATGGTTCGTGGGCCTTGAGGTTAATTACATAAACGTTTGGGATGAAATAGGAACTACATTTCTGAACAAATATTAGGATTATCATAGATTCAAAGAATGAAAAGAAGAATTTTTTAAGATCAAACAAAATGAAGATGAAACCTTAGAAGATTAACTTGATAGGATTATATTTACCCATAAACAAAGTGGTTACCAACTCATTGAGGAGGTTGTCAAGATAGTCTTTCTTAAAATATTAGATGATGATGCACATGAAGTTTTGAACCTAGTGGGAAAGGGTGATATTGACAAGTTAACCGTCCATCAAATTTCAGAATTATGTACTAACTACTCCAAGATAAGACCTAGCATAAGGAAATCAAGGTTAGAGAAATCACTCAAAGTTGGCCAATTAATGGAAAATTTTGATAATTTAAAAATAGATATTCTGTTACAACTAAAATCCACATTATATGGCCTCAAAGCAAAAGCCAATGCTACCAACACTAAACAATTGTCAATATATTATCCTATATGTAGACTCAGAAATGTGATAAAATATTATCCTTTAAACAAAATAGAGGTATGTGATATTTGTGACCTAGATCATGACACCAAAAATTATAAACATATTACTACCATGATAAACCAAGTAAAACAAATAGCACATACAATTGAGAAGTGAACTTTATCCAAAGATAAGGAAATGAGTACTCCCATCGTCAAAATTAATTTGGTCCAAGATTTCCTCCTAGTCCATGGATGGCACCATGGATTGGAAAAGTCACGCCACCAATATGGGTACTATCACAATCACAACCAAGGGGTACTTAAGAATGGAATGCCTCAAAATCCTTCACAACCCTGGGCATAGTAGTAAAACCAAAAACCACATTAGGTATAGTGGTCACTATCTCAATGGTCAAATCAATAATATGAGACACAAAGAAGGTTTCCTCCATAGTATGCCTTGATGCCTTCACAACTTTAGGCACCACCAATTAAGCAAAAGGTTAACCAACCATGATTACCTGCCCAACTAGTGGAGAATCCTAAGAATAGTTAAAATATACATGTTTATGGAGTTAATCAAGAAAGTAATGTTACAAGTGTTTCAGCTAAATATAATAATGTTCAACTCAGATTAGGGAAGGTAGTAGGAGATTAACCTATTACCATAACTAAAATTCCTAATGATGAAAACACTCTTGAGCCATTTGTAGTCCAAGAACCAACTGAATAAAAGGTGGAAGCCACAAGCACACCAACCATAATTCAAGATCCCCTTGTTATTATATTTCCTAAGAGATTTACAGAAGAAAAACCTAAGGAAGATTTTGAATTGATGCACTGATTAAAAGAGATGAAAATAGAAATTTCACTGTTAAGAGCCATTAATGATATCACTGAGTTGAATCAAATCATTAAATAATTGTGCATTAAAGCACCAAAAGGAATAATAAATATCCTAAAATAATTTAGGTAACTAGATTTTTTTTTGATTTACTAGTAGGAAACATACTTGTTCCTAAATATGGATATCTTGGCAGTCCTATGATGACTGTGACAATTGGGAACAAGTTCATTCAAAATGTGCTTATATATCTAGGTGCTTCCATAAACATAATGATTGTCAACACATTAAATTCTTTATCTCTCATAGGGCTTTAGCGTACCACTATAATCTTATAAATGGTATATTAATCCACTACTACCCGTGAAGGAACCAGAGAGAATGTACTAGTCACCATAGAATCCTAGGAATATCCTATGGATTTCATAATCCTTCAACCTAAACCAAAGAGAGTAGGATATCTAATCATTCTT
This sequence comes from Torreya grandis, assembly GCA_037957365.1. Classification (NCBI taxonomy): domain Eukaryota; kingdom Viridiplantae; phylum Streptophyta; class Pinopsida; order Cupressales; family Taxaceae; genus Torreya; species Torreya grandis. Next base: position 2,901,276 of record JARHVA010001918.1, read on the forward strand.
GGTAGACCTTGGTTATCTAAAATTACAACATGAATTGACTATATATCTAGAAACATGATCATTTATAATGTAATTCATGCTAAACAAATATCTCTATATCTGCATGTTACACCTTCAGTGGGTATTTATAAAGAAATATGGCTGGATTAACCTAACCAAAACCAGACTAGTGTGTCTTCTTTATCCATGGTTACCATCAGAGAATATATCCAAGATTTTGAGTAATAAATAGAAAAATATTTATTCTCAAAAATCATAGCTCTAAAGTCTAACATTTTTTCTCTTAATTATGGAAAATTAACTCTGAATATGATAAAGTAGCTCTGAAGACTAGTAGATTAGCTCTAAAAACTAAAAGATTAGCTACGAAGATGAAAAATTATGAATGGGAAGAATCTACCTCCATTATTGAGAATAAATATAATGTTATAAGATTACTAAACATGTTATTTGGTCCATAAAACATTCAACAAACCATATTTGACTGGACTCAAAATGGGTAGAATTCTTTATTACATTATTTTCATTGTCTATTGACCAATATGCTCTCCACAAGTGAAATATTTTTCAATTATGTATCTACATTTCACATGTTACCACCACACACATGTCCATTTAATTCCATTATTAGTGAATACAAATAGTTAAATTCCATTATTCCAAGCACTAAGCAGATTGTAATCCAACCCAGTAAATTATTGAATATCAATAGCTAGTTAATTGACCAGTAGGAAAAAAAGTGTTTCATGTATTAGTAAAACACATAAAATCTTTTTCTTGGGATTATATTGATATAAAATGAATACATCTCAGTGTCTGTACACATCACATCTACACCAAAGATGTTAGACTAGTTAGACAACCACAATGGAAAATTATCCCAACCTTGAAAGAAATTGTTGAGAAGGAGATAGAAAAAATATTGGAAGTTAGTTTTATCTATACCATATATGATAGTAAATGGGTTTCACCTCTATTCATTGTGCCTAAAAAAATTAAAAATGGAAGTTTTTTTAGATTATAGATAACCAAATAAAGCCACCATGAGAGACTACTTTCCTTTGCCTTTTATTTATCAAGTTTTGGAAACTTGGCATGGAAGTAGTATTTTTCTTTCTTATATGGATTCAGTAGATATAATCAAATTAGAATAGCCCCTAAAGATCAAGATAACAAATTTTTACTTGCCCCTAAGAAACATATGCTTATACAGTCTTTCATTTTGTATTTTGCAATGTACCTATTACCTTTTTGATAGTAGTGTTAGCCATATTTTTTAATCTTAAAAATGACTATGTGGAAGTGTACATAGATGATTTCACTATCCATGGCACTATATTTGATGAATCTTTGAACAATTTAGATAAATTACTTACCAAATGTGAGGAACACCAATTATATTTGAGTCATGAGAAGTGTATCATAATGGTTGATGAAGGGATAGTCTTAGGACATCATTTCTCTTCTCAAGGAATAAAATTAGATCTCAAAAAGATTGAGGTAATTTCTGACCTCTGAATTACTCAAACACAAATATATGTTAAAAGTTTTCTCAGTCAGTACGATATTATAAATAATTTATTGAAGAGTTTAGGAAAATAGTTGTACCTATGTTTTCATTGCTAACAAAATATACTTAATTTGTATGGAATGATAAGTGTCAAGAAGCTTCTGAAACATTAAAAAACAAACTCATGACTACTCTAGTCTTGAATGGACCTAATTGGTAAAAGCCTTTTCATATCCATATTGATGCTCCCAATAATGCATTAGGACCAGTTTTAGGATAAAGAGATGAGGAAAGAAAAATGTATGCCATTTATTATATCAATAAGAATCTTACTCTCATAGAGAAGAACTACACTACCATAGAAATAGAATTCCTTGCTATTGTTTATGGCATTAATAAGTTTAAACATTACATTAATGATTATCAAGTGTTTATCTATATAGATCAGTCAAATATTAAGTACTTAATAAATAAACCAGTTGTAGGTGGGAAAATAATTAGATGGCTACTATTGTTAAAAGAATTTGACATTACCATTATAAATAAACCTAGGAAGCATAATGTTGTTGATGGATTTTTGTCTAGATTGATCACTATAGGTGAACATGAACCTGTGGAGGATTATTTTCTAGATGAACAATTATATTCTATATCTACATACTCCCCATGATTTTTAGACATGGTAAATTACTTGGAAACAAGGAAATTTCCTCATTCCTTTACTTCTAAATTAAAAAAACATTTGGTTAGAGCTAGTTCTCATATCAAATTTTTTAAAGGCATTTTGTGTAAAAGTGGAGATGATCATGTACTTTATAGGTGTGTTAGAAAATATGAAGTGTATGACATCATAAGAGCCTGCCATAGTGAACCAAAAGGAGGATATTATTTGACCAATCAACTCACCATCTCAAGGAAAAAAAATTTATTAGTATGTATTAATTATGTTACTAAGTGGGCTAAAGTCCAGGCACTCACCTTTTCTATGGAAGAAATGGTTACTGATTTCCTATATCATAATATCATGTTGAGATTTAGAGCTCCTAGATCTATTATTTTAGATCAAGGGCTCCAATTCATATCCAACATGATCAAGGATTTTATAAAATTGTAATAGATAAATCATAGAAAATCCTCACCATATCATCCCCAAGTTAATGGGAAAGTGGAGATCACCAACTGAGAACTAAAAAAAATTATGATCAAAATAGTGAACAGTACCAGACAAGATTAGGTAGATACATTACCTAAAGCAGTTTGGGCATACAGTAAAACATGGAAGACAACCACATGATTCTTTCCATATGAATTTGTGTTTATAAATAAACCTTTTTTTCCAATAGAGTTTAAATTGTAGACATTAAATACAACAACATATATGGGAATTGATATTGATGAAGCACAGAAAGAATGAATCATATAACTAAATAGGCTTGATGAATATGGATGCACTCATTCAAATAAACATGATCTAAAAGTAGAGAAAATAGTGGCATGATACTTACATCAGGGAAAGATGATTTCAAAAAGGAGATCGAGCACTTCTATTTGATTTTAAATTCTATAATTTTAAGAGTAAGCTTAGGACAAGATGGTTGGGACCATAAATGATCAAAAACATTTAAAACAATGGCTCTATCCAATTTCAACCAATTGATGGTGACCAAAAGACACTTTTGGTCAATGGTCATAGACTTAAAGTGTATAGACAACCTCTCAATAAGGAAGAGTCCATTTATTAGAATAAGACCAATTTGACCTTATGGAAGAGTCTGTTTCTTGTACTAAGGCCAAATGATATGTGTAGCAAATATTTGATAAAGGGGTGAGCTAAAAACTATAAAATGGTGGTTCTCCTCCATTAAAATTTTAGAAAATAAAAAATGAGAAAATAAATAAATAAAATAAAATAAACTACTAAAAGGTGAAAACCAGAAATGGCACTTTTCAAAAGAAAATTTTTGCAATAAATATGAATTGTTGTCTTGTCAAATAACATGTCTTCTCAAAAAAAATTATCCTTTCAAATTATATGGAAACTTTAGGAGATATGCATGGATATGTAAAACATAAGTAAAATTTCATTTATTTCCTAAAAGGTTAGGCATTTTCTATTTCATGTTAAGCATGTATGATCATTAAGCAAAAAACACTTCTTCAAATGAACAAGTTTTTATGATGCCACATAGATGTGACTAATGTCATTACCATATTATAAGTTCAAGATTTGATGTGAAGTTGTTTTATAAAATACCTTTTCAAAAATATATGATGTGATGCAAAAAACATTATAGATATTGTTTCAAGTGCTACCAATTATGACCATTTATACCACATCATTAATTGTGACCTAAAAATGGATTTTCATTAAAAATATACATGATCTAAAGTGCTTCACCATAATTTTTGACATAATTTTAGGATATGTCTTTATTTTATATTCATTATTGTTGTTATCCATTGTTGCATTGCATCCCCAATTTCTTGCCTTCCTTTATACCCTATACAATTTTGAGCTCCATTTTTCATAGCACAAGAAAGATTTTGAGAAACCTGTGATAGCTCAAAAGATGGGAGGAAAGAATAAGAAATTTGAACTAGAGTCATTCGATGCATTGCTAAAATATGAATTAGCTAGGGATATTTTTTAGATGGCAGGATAGTTGAATTTTTTGAAAAACATTTTAGGGTTTCCAGGAAAATATTGTACAAGAATTATTTGAAAATTTTAATAAAGACTATTATGTTGTAAGAGGTGAACATATTTTGGTGGATTCCTTTGTGATCAATGTAATCTCTATAAATCTTGAGGAGTGTGTAGTTGTCATTGATAAATTGAGTTTTGTCAACTTAATTCAAATTTTCATTGATGGAAATGAGTTCTATCCTAGATTGGACAAATCCCCACAAGGTGTGGCTAAAATAATCATGCAATAAATCCTTCCATAGCCATGATATAATTTTGCATTTTAGATCATGAAGTATCTTACATGTGATGGCTAATTCACTATGGTTGGTGGAGATGCCATGTGACATCTCATTCATTTGAGGAAAGGAGATGCCAAACTAGAATACCAGTTAAACCTTCCATATTTTCTTCACCATGCTATAATTAATTTTAATCAAAAATTAAAAAGAGGAATTGAGTCATTCAAACATCATGGTTTTGTTAACCTCCTTTGTCGACATCATTTTTCTCAAAAACCTCAAGGTGAAAAATCCTAGTCCTCTCTTCTCCATAAATCCTCCTAACTTTCTAGTAAGAAAATACCATGCCCTATTTCTCCTTCTCTCATAAAAAGACAAATATAAGAAGGTGCATCTTTGATTCCCTCAACTCTGAAGATGTTTCACTGAAGATCAAAAAGATGAATGGGGGTTTCATAAGAAAACCCTACTCCTCTAGTCAAAATTTGACAAAGTCATCGACTCATTATATAAGAGGAAGAAGAAGAAGATGTATAGGTAGATAAAATTTTTGGAAGCTTAAGCTATCCCATATAAGTTACATATGTTGAACAAATAGCTAAATAATAAACCCATGCACAAGAAATTGTAGTTGAAAAATAAACCCTTGTAGAAGAAATTGTAGCTCAAGAAGCAAAAATACCTTTACCCTATACATATGATAAGAATAAATCTCTAATTATAGAAGAAGGTCCATATTCTCCCTAGCCTAATCATGAAGATGGGGAATTTTAACATGTCATGACTCTATCCTGGCACAAGGAAACCATTCAAAAGCAACAAGCAGAATTGGATTTTCTTCTATCAACACTGTAAGGTAAAAATTAGAGTTTTTTAAATTTGGAAATAAGATATGAAGAATTTATTTCACAAGTTAGGTCAAAAGAATTAATCATTACAATAGTGAATTATATGTAGAATAGAATACATAATATGATTTTTCCCAAACTCATGAATTAAGCACCTTACATAATTCCCTTGTCAATAAGGATGCCCAAATTATTAATTTAAAAAATTCTATTTCTAGTAAAGATACTTAGATTAATAATCTACAACAATCTATTTCTAGTAAAAATTCATTGCTTACTTAGAAAACTACTCATATACAAGATCTAACCACTCATATTGCTAAGTTACAAGCTTCTTTATAAGCTATCCAGAGGGAAACTAGGGAAATATTAATACAAACTAAAGGACCTCCAAGGGTTATTCCTTCCTTCCCTCTCCCACTTCATGAAATGATCTATGTTTGGAACAAAGATTAGCATAATATTTAGATATTGGAAGAATAAAATGTTAGGATTAAAGTTGAGTCTCAGTAGTAGCTACAAAAATCTCAGACTTCCATTAGCATATTTTTGAAATTTTGAAAAATTATTATCATGCAGGCAACCTTCCTCTTTCTATATTCCTTTTCTTCATGAATAATTTTTAAAATGAAAAATATAGTTTATTTCTCTTGGATTTCCTCATGTTATTGAGGATGAACATATGTTTATGGATGTATTTATAAAAAGTACCATACAAAGACATGATGAAATATATCAATTCTATCTTTTTAACACATTGTTGGGCTATTAGTCTATATTTCTAGTGAACTTATTTATAGTGGAAACACAATTGTGTGATTTCCTTTCTATAATGATAAATCAAAAAACATGGAATCAAGCACAAAATAAATTCTTTGAATTTTAGAACACCACAGGTCTATATATGAGACCTCAATTTCTAAATGCCCACAATTTTCTTGTTGCTTTTCAACCCATGTACCATATGTACATGAAAAATAAATACTGTGATTTATTGAGATAAAATGTAGCAGCTTTTAGATATTTTATGAGCCAATATTCTACCAACTACATCAATGAAAGCATAGACTGGTCAGAAAATTTTCCTATTACTTTAAAATGTAGGGAAGTTATGAGTCCCATCACCATCAAGTGGAGTCTTAGAAGAGATCGGGCAATTACACAAATTATCACTCAACTTTTGGATGAAGGAGAATCTAATGTGTGGATTGGAATTAGATTTAGGCTTCTCATTCTAATTTGTCATTTATCTCTCTGAAAAAATTGTCACAATCAAGCAGAGGTAGAATTTTAGGCATGGCTTCATATAGTGGTAAGGGATTATGGATGCTTTCCTAAAGGTCATCGTGATTGGGGGTACCACTTTCAAATCTATGATCTCAGTTAATGGTTGGAATATGGACTTTTAGATCGAAAAATAATTAATTACATTGGTTTGCAAGAGGAATTGTAAAAGGTAAAGTGTGAGGGAGAAATGATGAGAATTTCATATAACTCATTGTATTTAATACAAACTATCAGTAACTGTTGCCTTTTGGTTATATATTACATTGTATTTAATAGTTAAGGTCTTATCTAAGTAGGAATGAGTGTAATTGTATTTTGTTTGTATGTGATACATTGTGGATTCTTTATATTGTTATTGTGTCTAAATTATATAAAATGAGCATAGTTTTTTATACAAGAAATGCATCCCTATAGTGGGATCATTTTGAGAAGACATCAAACAATTTTGGAAACCATTTTGGCAATAGTTTTGAGGATTCAGTGAAGAACACATAGAGATCCTAAGATCTATAGCTTTGAATAAACTTCAAAGACCCTCTGTAGTCAATTTGAAGGTGCTCTAAAAACCTATATAGGGTGATTCGAAGATGCTAAGACATGCTTTAAAGATGTTCAGCTAGATTCTGTAGATCAAGATAGTAGCTCCAAATATATCTATTATGTATATATAATTTCCATATTTAGATATCTTATTTTTAGGCATTACTATTTATAGTAATGGTATAAAATTATTTGGATATAAGTATACATCTATTTTATAAAATCAGATATAGTCTCTTTAGATCTATGCTAGTTATTTTCCATCTATTGTTAGTTGAGTCAGTTCCAACACCTTCTTATAAGCATGGGATCTAACTCCTTGATATTTTATATTTTGAATAAGAATATTTGATCTTTTAAATTTCCATATTTTATATTTTATGAATAGTTGTTGAGATGTGCTTTAAATGCATGTATCATTCTCATTCTAGATAGTTAATTAATCAATGAGTTAGTCAAGAAATAGTGATAAGAAATTAGAAGAAGCATTTTAGTGTAGTTATGTGTATCTATATATGTTCATTTGATCATGAAATAAAGTTCATCATTCCTTTTCATTACTGAGTAAAAGTTGTTCTTATTCTAAGGAAGGAGAAAAGGACAACTTCTCTCTAAATGTCATGATGAATTGGTATTTTTAGTTATAGTTTAGAAGTATTTATTCAATCTATTTATAATTCATTCACTGCAAAGTGTGATTTCCTTTTAAATTCAAGAGTGATTTCCTTTCAAGGCAAAGTGTGAATTTCCTTTTAATGTAAGTGTGTTTCCATTAAATGCAAGGTTGTTTCAATTCATTGCAAGTGATTTTTATTTATGCAAGAATGTGTCTTTCAATTTCATAGGAAGTAGAGTTTGTTAACTCATTTCCATATTTAGAATTTGTTAGGAATAATTTAAGTGAAAATAGATATAATTCTCATATTCTAGAATATCACACTATCTTACCCAGTCAGGTAAGTAGAGTAAGGACACCAAAATGCCTTATGCTAGATGTTTAAGTTCTAGATGTTAATGGTGTGAAATAAAGAACTCTTTAATAAGGAATGTCATAGGAGATCTTAAGTTAATATAAATTTTTAGATTTAACTTTATGTAACATATAATTAGAGTCGTGTTGTCCTTAGGATTTAGACATTATAAAAAAGTAAACCCCATAAAAATTGAACTATAAACACAAAATGCAATGGTATCATTTCATATAGCCTTAGACATTAGACCTGGTAGAAAATGACACCAATACATTGATTTATTATATGAGAGGTCTAATGATAGCCTATCACCCATCTCAAATCCCATTTCTCAAACTTATGCAAACCTCTCCACATCATCATAATTATTTTATGTAGATTTTGTTCAAAATGAACATCCCTTATCCTCCCCAATTAGGACACAAAGACACTGTATCCAAAATAGAAGATATCATTTTAAAACAATGCAAAGATATGTGCATACATATTGATGAAATAATGAACACTTCTCTTTCCCTAAAATTCACCATTACTTCTATGATCCCTGATGATATTTTAATTCATATGGATGATCCTCCTCTTTTTATTAATGTCCAGATTGGGGATATCCAAGTCAATCATGCCTTTATTCATAAGGTTTCTAACATTTGTGTTAACTCTCTCAATTTTATCCAAACTACTGGATATTATGAAGGTATTCTTAAGTCCACATGCAACACGTGTCAAGACTATGATCAAAGGCAAATGTCTCCCTTAGGTCGTGTGTGGCTCCCTATCACCATACCACCTACAATCATTCACATGAAGGTGATGACATTAAACTTTCCTCTATATTATAACATTTTCATTTATAGGCCATGGACTCATTGCATGAGAGCAGTTACCTCTTTTGCTTGCCAATGTGTCAAATTTATTCACAATGGAGCAATCTATAGGATTCAAGGTGACACTAACCCTTAAAATTTTGAATAATTCCATGACCATGGCATATTAAAATTTCCCACCCTTGAACCCTTACCAAGCATTCTATTTCATGAATCTTAATGGTTTAACTTTACTATCAACTCCACCCAAGGTTATAATGGTCATTCTAAGCTCATTGGGAATATACCACTTAACCTCCTAAATTATAATGATGATGATCTTGATGAGATCAATATAAATATGAAAACCTTGGATCTCTCACCTCATCTCATTTCTCAGTTTCCCCCTTCTTTACAACCTCATTCCCATCAACCACCTAGTGATGATATACCTAGTATCTTAACTAAGACTCTGCATTCCATTCATCACACCTCCAATTTTTGAAGAGCCTCATAGGGTTATGATTATGGATCATGATATGATTGGTACCTATCATTTTACTAGATATCAAGACCCCTCTATCTGACTTATCTGTTAGATACTTACAACTATCTTTCATTGTTTTGTGCATCCTGACCCTCCTTTAGTAGATCCCACTTCGAATCCTATTCCAATTTCCTCTCTAGATGAGTCTCTTCTTATTTCATATCCTATGGATCCTTCATTTGAGCCTTGCCCAGTCTCTTTACCAGCCCCGCCTTCCCTTCATGATGGTTTTCTCCTTTTATCATAGCTTTCTCCTTTGTCCACCAAATGATATGATCAATAATATTTTGATATTCATAAAATTACTAGTAATTAGATTAGATATTTTTCATTGTATCACACTTATTTAGCTTTTATTTCCACTCCTCTTATTAGTTCACCTTCAAAGTATACTAACAAGTGTATATATTTCTTCCATGACACATATAATCATTCATTCATATATTATTGTAATCTATAACAATATATTGACACCTTGCATCCTAGTAATCATTAGCCCATAGATAAGGCTATACCTCACACAAAGGTATTACCTAAATATCTTCCCAAATATGGAGAGGTATATTGTCTCTAGAACCAATACATTACTCCTCATATTGATCATTGTCACATCCTTTAACAACATATCAAAGATCACCTCATGACTATTCCTATGCCTACTACCCTTCCTCCCATAGTTCTCCCTCACAATAAGGCTCCCCCTTGTTACCCCATGGATCCATCACCTGTGGTACCTTCTCCATTTACCATTTCTCCACCTATGGATCTTCCCTCACTCATGGATCCTTCTCCACCAGTGATCCTTTCATTTCCCATATAGTCCACTCCCATGCCTTCTTCTGATCATCCCCTGTATGATAGCCCTCATCATCATGATCCTTCAGGGATTCTTGCATTCTCCATCAAGGATATTCAATGCAAAGTATTTTCTCAACTTTCCCTAAAGATCGATGAGACTTTAGATATAGTCTGAGTTTAACTTTATAGAGAATTATCAGATGTTATAGATAATGTGTGTGGATAAATATATCAGTATTTATGAACATAAGCATGGTGTTATTTCATTTATTTATTCATTTGTATTTTATGTGTTCTCCAACTTTGTATTTATCTATTTTAGATCATTTGAAATTGTGTTAAATTCTTATCTATATTACATGATGACTTTTATTTTGCACTATATGTTGCTTATGATGTCATTATTTTCTTCTTTTATGTTCTCTTATGGATTCTTTTTTCATGATTACATACTAATTATTCACAAGTTTATTTTATATGGTTATCCTTTTCTCTTTCATGATTGTTTGTTATCTTATCTCCATAAACATCTATAATTGTCATTGTGACTCAGTTATACAAACCTTGATCCCTTTAGTCATTCCTTATTTACCATGTGATCAGTTAGAAAAAAATCATCTCATTACAATATCCTTTTATTGTTCTAATTTAGATCTCCCCTTATTCCCCTTTATTGCCTTTCATAAACTAAACATACACATGGTTGAGACTTGAGATAACATGTTGGTTCATAGCTAAGCCTAAGTGTTTTAGTCAATTGTATCTTTCGATACTTAGCTTCCTTTAGCCGAAAGCTAAATCTCATTCCTGTGTATCACTTTATCTATCATGATTGGTCATTCTAATTTAGCATAGAGGAAAAATCCTAAAATCCATAAACATTCAGAATCCAAATCTTTTAACAAAAGGAAATGATCTAAAAGGCAACATTCAAAATCTTTAAAAATGAAATCACACTAAAAGATGTGATTCTAAGCACATCTCCTTTTTCTACTCACAGATAAAACTCTATAATTGGCTTCATGATATATCTGAGGTCCATTGGGGTGTGGTAGGCTAGTGGATTAGAAAAGGAGAATAAAAAATCTTTTAGTGATACCTACATTCTCACACAAGTACCCAATCTTCGTAGTAGATCAACAGCTCTATAAGGGGTCTTAAGGAATGGAGAAAAAATTATGGGAAGGTAGGTCCATTTTATGTTTATTTTTAAAAACAACCAGCATGAGTTGATCTTAGTACCACACTTATTTTACTACACATCTTTTTTCCTCTAGTGAACATGTATCCTTTGTATATTGATGGTCACTAGTCATTAAGTGTCTTCCCATGTTCTTAGTGTGACTCATGTCTCCTAAGGTATTCTCATAAGATGCTTGTGTTATGAATATTAAATTCCATTTTTCACTCTCTAAAATCCTAATATTTCCCCTTGAGAAATATTATTTTGTTCACTTATCACTCCCCTTAAGGATTCCATTTGCAAGTTACAGTTTAAGACCTTGGAAAGGACTGAGCCTTCCTCAAAAATTACAAAATTTTCACATTACCATTCCAAACACCCCCTTTTATCATATTTTCACATTATTTTTAGTTCATTGGTGTTCCCTTTTTGAGTTATAGTGTAATACCATGGACAGGACCTAGCCTTCCTCACAAAATGTTCCAATACCCAAGTCACAACAAAATTACATGTGAGAAATATGAGATAAGATGTGATTGATTATGAGTTACATGTCATTGACATGTTTCCCATATTGATTTAGTATGGTTTATGCTTACTTCATTAATCTTTCACTTTTACGTTCTTATTTTTCAATTCCATGTAATAATTCAACCATTTTTCTTAAGTTTTTCATACTTCCCAACTTGAATTAGTGTGATTAAGTTAAGACCATTTTGCCAATTTTGTTTCTCTTTTATACCTCCCAAAATGATTTAGTATGATTTATTGACTTAATTTATTTTTTCTTATACCATTGTTATTTCATGTGTCTTCCATTTTATTACACTATTTTCATACTTCCCAACATGGTTTATTGTGATTTTACTTGTTTTAATTTGGTGCCAATTTTTTTCATGGTTTAAAAACATTTTTCCCTCTTGTTTACCACTTTTTGGTTTATTATACTAATTCATATTTTGTTATTACACATTTCCAATCGTGATATAGTGTGTAGTATATATTTTTTTTATTAATTATACTTTTATAAGTCTTTTTGCCTATTTATTTTTAACTGTGCATGTGTACTACATAATGATAGAAAATAAAACACCCCACATATATTTCCTATAAAATATACAACAAAAGTAAAATACATGTGCTATAAATAAATATATCCATGAATCAACAATGGAAATAAAAATATAACTCATAAGATCAACATCCAACTATCAAAATAATCTATCTCTATATCTCATGTGTTTTTCTACAAAATATAAAAACACATCACTCTAGATCTATGGTTGGGCTCCATCATACCTATCTCATCAACAAGCCATGCTACCCATAGATGCCACAAATCCTCCAATCTATATAATAAAATTTAATGAGTTTGTCCATGATCTCAACCCTACTATTTGTCCTTGTAGGTTAGCCATATAGGCTTGTGCCTATCCCTGTTAGATTGTGGTGGCCATGTGTGCATCTCTCTCCTATGACATGGCCTAACAAACCTATGCCTCTCCTGCTCCCACCCATGTCTATGGATACAATCCATGTTTATATGCCTATAGCTACCTTGAATCCTCCCCCACTAATCTAAACTAACTAGCCTAAGTTGCGGCATATGGTACCACAAGATCCTCTGATGTGTTGTATGGTGCCAAGACTCCATCCAAAATGTCATGAACCATGACATGAATAAGGACCCCCATATGGTCTCTTCTATCTCAAGGTTTACAAAAACTAAGACCTACATATATATCACATCAAATATGTCTCAAAATCTATCTATCTATAATCATATACAATTAGTATTTTATCTCAAATACTAATAAATCCAAAAATTATTACCTATCTTGGTATCACCAACCATCATATCCCTATTTAATCATACATCAAACACGATCTCTACATTATCCCATCCCCTGATCACTTCATTTGTGGATGCCTCTCAACCAACACAAAACCTATAGTCACTACCTATGCACATCTTAGTCCTCTCCTTAATGGTTCTTCTATCAACCAACTCTATCATAGGCTAGCTACCAAGTCATCCTATATCACCACCCTCTATGATTGATCTTGTCGCTATCATCTCTATCAATGATATGCTTAAGCTGGTTGTTTCTCTTCCTAATAAAATGCCTAATTTGGTACCTACTATACTCATGCATCCATACCCATGCCCTCTCCTCCTCTAGCTATTGGCTATTGTGCTCAACTAGTAAATAGGCTCATGTGTCATGGTCTGATATTTGATATCTCAACTAGTGCTACTCATCCTCCTATCCCCCTTGCATATCTTTCATGTCATGCCCAAAATGTAAGCACTATTATAGGATATGCTAGTTGTGGGAATTTAAACTATCTTGACAAGTATGCCATTGGCTATGACTCTACCCAGTAGGTATAGTGGCTTGTGATCCACTTTAGAGCTAGCCCTAGTGCCATAGTTGCCCAATTTAGCCCAATTGTATCAATATGTGCATATGGATAACACATGATCTCTCTTCATGCAATTTTTTATATCATTGACATGTGGGGCACATCCTACCTAGTCCTATCTCCATCTATCAACAAGGTAACCTATCATCAACCACATGGGGAAACCCAATTGGTTGATACATCAAGAATGTCTCATATATTTATGCACTCAACAACACCACTAGTCCCATTTTCCTCTACCCTCTAGACAAAATCCCATACATATCATGCATGAGTTAGACCTAGTTGGTAGACCCAAAATAATAAAGTTTTCCTTAATCTAATATAGACTAGCACAAGGCTATCACATATAAGAGTACCCTATCATTTGAATTATGAAACAACACTTGAATTATCACAATTAATATCATATCCTTCTAAATATCTAGAATTTATATAATATAAACATAAAATAATCTTACCCTCAACCTTGGATAGATCTTATTTGAACCTGTATCCCACCTGGCTAGTGCTTGTCTCTCCTCTGGACCATTTGGTGACTCTGTCATCATTGGTATCCCTCTTATAGGAATTCCAAGCAATGTATGGACATCCTCTAGTGTGGTACCTACCTCCATGGTATCCAAATCTACCACCCATTAAAAATTATTGGTTAACCATTCCCATATTATAAGAAACATGACAATGAGACCAACATCTAGTGGGGTGGATCTCATCTCCATGATTCCTCCCAAGCCCACTATTACCAATCTTATTCTATCCACATCTATCAACTGCTCCAAAAAATGAGGTAACCATGTGACATAGATAAATCATCATAATATATAGTGACTATGCATAATATCAAATAACAAATGATGTATTAGATTCTCATGCCATTTATAATCAAAATGCATTCTTATAAGATTCATAAAAATAAACTAGTTTGCTTCAATTTTAATCACAATGGCATTTTTTAGTAGTAAGTCAGCCCATATCTAGCTTAACAGTACTAAGTCAACGCCATTTCATTCCCTAACCAACTAATTCATCTAATTACTACTAATTCAACCCACTATTTGTTCTTTTCTTCTACCAACTAGGTTGACCTAGTCGACCTTGTTCTTTCACTGCCATGACTTTTTGCTTAAATGCCTTGGGTATTTATGGGTATTTGTTTACTTTTAACCCAATAACTTATTTAATCCCTAGTACCCCTAAAAATTTATTAGGGTTCATTTTGGTCTCTATATTTTGCCTAATTATCAAATTTCTATAAATCATTCAATTTTATACTCAGAATTTTTAAATTTCTAGTTGTTTACCTATGCTAAACTCTATGTGGCTATTATGCATCCTCCTTGTCTCAAATTTCATCTCCCTACCATAATCACTCTCTATTTATCTCACTCAATCTATTAGAGGTCTATATTATTATTAGAATAGTAAATAATGACAAAGGAATTGTTTTTTCAACCTATTTATATTCACTATTTTAAAAATTATTTACCTTTCAAAAATTTACCATCATATTTCTTATTTTGCTCATATCTTTGTATGTACTAACTCTTTTTCCAAACTGTAAAATGGTCTATAATAATAACATCCTATAGATTCCTTTCCACTATTATATGCTTATGTTGTAAATTTTTTTATTTTTTTCTCTTTTTCCCTAATCTCTACAGGTTTGCCTAATTTTCCTCACATTGGACACCTTCACAATTTTCATAACTCGGTATTTATCTACAACACTAAGATAAGTAAAGGTATGCATTTTTCATTTTTGTCATTTAATTTTTATTATTTTCTCCATACTACACTTTATTTATCTTTAGTATTATGTATCACTATTTTCTTTTCTCAAAGCACCATCCTGTGTTACACCTATGTAACACATGATGAGAGTCAAGTGGGGTGTATATATACACATAATATTTTCAAACTTTATCAATTACAGATGATTTCTATCTTAATGAACCCATTGATTCTCAATTTCTCTAAGTGTGTGCCCTAAGGGGTACACTAGGAAAGGGGTGGGAAAACCATTGGTGCTTCACATAATTATTGTTCCTTTCTTCCACTTTCTATCTACACACTTGTCTCCTAAACACCATTCTCCTAAACTTTACCTCCTATTTTTCACCCTCCACTTATAATTTATGATCTTCATTATCCTTTTACCTAAACTAAACCCTATTTGGTAATTTACATGAATATGTCAGCCACATCAACCTTGTATTATTATTTATAAAGCTTACTAAGAACTAAGTCATCCATAACTGACATAGTTAATTACCTAGTTAGTTTTCTGTCAATTTCAATAATAAGTCAATTGGGTCAAACTTATTGGTTGAAACTTTCAAAAGGGTTTAGTTTTATATTCACCTATATCAACACATTCATGTTTCCATTTCTAAGAGAAGATAAGAAAAAGTAAGATATATTGCACATCTACTTGTCCACCATTCTACTTGAGGATCAACCTTAGGGTTTCATACTTTATTTAGAGATATGGATCTTATCTTTTGGAGAATTATTTTGGATGTATTGATAGGTTATGTAGCCTAGAGATAATTTATCCTTATCATCTTTACATAGTATAACCACCTCCTAAGAAGCACCTTGGCCAAGGGAGATATTGAGGATCACAAGTTCATATACGATGGTAATTATTCCTAACTTTGTTCCTCCTTTGTAAGAGTAGATAGATATGCATTTGCACTTCTATTTCATGTATTAGGATTCTGTATATATTGATATGAGTTTATGTTTTCTATGCATGTTTAATTTTAGTGTTTATTAACCCCACTTTGTGCCACAAGATTTGGTGAACACTATATTAGATTTTGATTTACTTGTTATTAGTTTAATGAATATGAAAACATAGGACCTAGTTAGGGTTATTTCATAGTTTTGCTTGAATTGTTATGGTAAGAGATCCCTTTATTAGATCTAGTAGATCCATATTGTTCATGACCCTGATTATCTAATGTATCCCCAATTGGAAGTGTAAGTAGGTTCTATCTTCTTCAAGCTAAGATTGATTTTTAGATCCATTGCATTTCTCATTGCATACACCATGTCTATGTAAATGAACAAGGAGAAACCATGAATTTAGGATCTATTAAACTTGCAAACATTAATCTTCTATTAGGAAGAAAAATTCAAGAACCTCCTATCACCATCTCTAAAATGCCCAATGAAAACCAAAAATAGATAAAAATCAACCCACAATCAGAAAAGGGAATTCAAAAAAGTGTCAGAAAAAATAGAACATGTTACTGCTCCTCTACTTATTCCTTTTCTTGATAGACTAAAGGAAATTGAAACCAATAAATAATATGGTATTATTCAAGAATTAAGAAAATTAAACATTAAATTACCTTTGTTACAAGATATGAAGGATATTATAGGGTTAAATAAAATCATTAAAAGTTTGTGTGTTAAGACACCTAGAAAAAAGAAACAATATTTAAAAACCATACATATAGATGGTAAACTAGATGATTTTTTAGTAGGAAAATTATTGTTACCCAGATATGCAAACCCAAGAAGTCCAGTCATAATAGTTACCATAGGAAATAAACCAATACCTAATATTCTAATAGATTTGGGTTCAATAATCAATGTTATGACAATTGAAACTCTTTAGACACTGTCCCTTATGGGGATGCAACCTACCTCCACCACTCTCTTAATGGCTTATAAGTTAGTTATTAAACTAGAAAGTAATATAGAAGATGCAGTTGTAATTATTGAATCATGGGAGTATCTAATTGGTTTTATGGTGTTGCAACCTAAAACTATTAAGTTAGGATACCCTCTCATTCTGGGAAGACCTTGGTTATCTATTATAGAAACATTAATTGATTACAGATCAGGGTATATGACTATTGCAAATGGTCTAAAATAAAAATTAATATCCTTATGTCCCCTTGAAAAACCATTACTATATTACACTAAAACACTTTGGGTAGATGAACCAAAATAAAAAAAGAATAGACATTCATCCTTAGCCATGATAACTATACAAGGACACATGCAATAATTAACTAATGAGTTATCAAAATATCTAGAAGAATACAGTGACCTCATGAGCCTAACTACACAGTCTATTAGTATGTTCTCTATGAACTCTACTAGTTTATCCACTACAGACTCTTTTTAATTCTTGGCTATGGACTCTACTAGTCCATTAGCTACGGACTCCACCATACTTATTACTATAGAATCAATCTTTGAACATTCAAAATATGACCAAATACCATTGTAATAAAGTTTTTAAGATTAGGGAAAGACACACCAACTATTTTTTTAACTACATTCCATTATTCATTATCCAAAATCATTCCTCCAAGAGATAGATTTGTAAAAAATGTAACTACATTTCATCTATTGTTACCACATCCATGTCCTCTTAATTCTTTAATGAGTGACCATTTTGCTAATAAGAGTGTGACATCTTTGGGTATCCTTACTTGGATTGAAACATAATAGCATACTAGTTCAATAATAAGGGTGTGACCTCATTGGGTAACCTTACTTGGATGTATTTTGAACAACTTCCTAGGGACATTGTCCAAGGGATTAAGAATTAAGAATTATCTAATGTTCATAATTAGTGAGAATATGAGGATCTCTCCTAAGTTGAGATGGAGGAATCTTAGGGACTTTAGACTATATTTTATTATTGGTCCCATTTTTAATCATAAATTCATTTTTAGCCTCATGAGGAAGCTTTTAGATCCATTCTATATTCTTCTTATTTTTTACCATTACCAAAGGCAACAAAAAGAAAATGCTAGAGTTTAGTGGTCCTTTAACCATTTGGATTTGGTATAGTCTTTGTTGCTCACATTCAGGTCTCTCTGAGAGTAGTATGGGTTTACCAAATATGATTTAACCAAAATTGCCTAAAGAGGTTAATAAAAATGAAAGAATTTGGGAGAACTTGTAAGTTGGGGGCTTTACAAGTTTCATGGAAAAGATTGAAGGTCATAATAGACATATTTTGACCTTGTTTGCTAATGCCTGGGATAACAAAAAAATCAACATCAATGGGGTTACTTTATAAATCATTGAGGAGTTAATAGTAAACATAATTAGCTTGACTATAGATAAATTAAACATCTTCAAATCTAGATATTTCAAAAGAGATAATGATATATTTATACAATAAGGGGAAATTTTGGAGACCTTGCATAATGCTTTTGACCATGAATCTCTCCCACAACCTTTTAAGGATGTTTCCTTTCAATTGATACAACACATCACACTCAAAGATAGGTATAATGTAGTCAAATGGTCCTTATTCATGTTCCTTAAATACTCTATACATGTTGTGCCTTTTAGCCTTCCCTTTTATGTTATTCATTCCATTAAAGCATCCATATTGAAATTCAAAGAGGGAAAGTACCCTATTCCTAGGAATGAAGGGGTTATAATTTTAATTCATAGATATTTCAAGGTCATGAACCATCTGAACGTTGATTTATCTCAACCCTAGAAGGAAATTGTTGAGGACAAACCTATGGACATTAGGAAAATCAAGAAGGTCTAGATCAAGTACCTAGGCAAGGTTAATAATAAGATAGAGGATCAACCTTCTAAGAGCGTAGCTACCAAAGGTCATAAAGTTATAGAGGTGAAACCCTTGTAGAATCAATATAGAATAATGAAACATCTAAGGAGAGTGGTAAGGTCTCCAATTAGCTAGATATTTCCCTAGACAAGAAGAGGAATACATGTCAGTCTATTGAGGACTTCATCTTAATGGAAGAATAAAGTACTGGAAATGAAGTTTTCAATCAACAAGAAGAGCTGGGAAGTAATGGTAAGACTCATAGCCTAATATTCTTGAAATTGGTAAGAGGAAGGATAGAGATGATGTGAAGGACAAAGGTAATCTCTCCCCAAATAAGCAGTAGAATGATTTAAATGAGAATTTCAATTCCCTTATCATTTATTTGAAAGGAAAGGAAAATGCTAATAAAATTGTTGAAGAGTTGGATCTTAAAAAATCCACCATGTAATGGTTTATAAGGGAGTTAACCTAACTGAAAGGTAATTTTAAGGTTTTATAATAGGAGAATGATAGGTTACATCAAGATAAGGCAGATAAGGAGGAAAATCAATAGTTGTAGGGTATTCAATTAAAGGTTCAAATGCTTGAGGATGAGAATGAGAAGCTCAAAAATAATGTTACTATCTTGGTAAATTGTAAAAAGGCTTCCATGAACAAGGGGATTTAGAATGTATATAATATTAGGGCTCACTTGGGTATGTTATTTGAAACAAAATCCACCAGCAAAGGAAAAGGAGAACAAATCCAGTGTAATAGCTATCACAAGGATCTAGAGAAAGGTAAATTGTTGTTACAAATTGATTCAAACCTCAAAAGGATGAAAAGATGTTGGGAGGATGTCTTTGGAAATCTAGATATGGAATAACTTTTTTTTTTGTTGTTTTATTGTTATTTCTCAGTTGTATCTAGGTTATCTTCTAGATATATCTAGTTTTGTTTTGTTTATGTTTTCTCTTGGGTCTTTGGTATACATTTTATCCTTCTTATTTTGTACTTATCCTAGGGTTTTGAGACCCTATTTAAAAAATCCTCTCTTTTAGCTCAATAAAAAATTTCCTTGATGAGTAAATTTAAACAAGTACAATCTCTCCATCCAAGCATAAAAAGGTTATGGTATTACCAAGAAAAACATTGGACATTAATAGCTGGTTAATTGATGATCAAGAAATGAATTTTTTTGATGTACTATAAAATAATACCAAAGTATTTTCTTGGGATTATATGTATATGAGAGGAACTCATTTGAGTGTTTGTACCCATCACATTTACACAATTCAGGAAAAACTAGTTAAATAACCACAAAGACAGATAAATCCAACATTAAGGTATATATTAAAAACTAAAATTGAGAACTTATTGGATGTAGGATTTATTTACCCTATTTTAGATAGCCAATGGGTTTCTCCACTAGTAATTGTACCAAATAAAAATGGGAAATGGAGAGTGTGTGTAGATTACCAAGAGATAAATAAAGCCATTATGAGAGATTATTTTCCTCTTCCTTTTATTGATCATGTGCTTGATAATTTGGTAATAAATAAATACTTTTTCCTTTTTAAATGGATTTAATAGATATAATCAATTAACAGTGGCAGTTGTGGATAAATACAAAACTACTTTCACTTGTTCATGGGGTACATTTGCTTATAAAGTCTTACGATCTGGTCTTTGTAATGCCCCAGCTACTTTATAATGGGTAGTTTTAGCCATATTATCTAATTTAGTTAATAACTATTGGAAAGTGTACATGGATGACTTCACTACTCAGGGAGATAAATTTGATGAATCCTTACACAATTTTGATAGGGTGTTAACTAGATGTGAAGAACACCAACTATCACTAAGCCATGAGAAATGCATGATGATGATGATGGATGAAGGCATAATATTAGGAATCCCTATCTCTACCAAAGGAATCTAAGTGGATCTTAATAAATTTGAAATAATTTCCAACATACTTATCCCACATAATCAAACAGATATCAAGAGTTTTTTAGGTTTTTCTAGTTTTTACAGATGTTTTATATAAGACTTTAGTAAAAAAAAATTATCTTATGTTTGCTTTGTTGGAAAAGGACAATGAATTTATGTTGAGTGATGATTGTCAAAAATCATTTGAATCCAATTAAAAAAATTGAGCTTTGTACTAGTGCTAAGAGCATCCAATTGGGCAAAATCCTTCACATTTACATTGATGCTTCTAACTATGTAATGGGCGTAGTTTTATGTTAAAAAGATGAGAATGATCATATGTATGACATTTATCATATTATAAAAAATATCACACCAACTGAAAGGAATTACACAACCACATAAAAATAAATCTTTGTTATAATTTATGCCACCAATAAATTCAGACACTATATTACAAGTTATAAGGTCTTCATATACATAAATCATTTAGTCATAAGGTATCTTATGAATAAACCAATAGTAGGAGGAAGAATCATAAGATGGTTGTTACTTATGAAAGAATTTTATATAACCATCACTAATAAGTTAGGAAATTTAATACGGTTGTTGAATTTTTGTCTAGAATAAACAATGCAGGTAGTGAAGAATCAGTCGAGGATAGATTTCCAAATGAACAGTTATTTATTGTTTTAGCATAATCTCCATGGTTTGTTGATATAGACAAATATTTATCCATATGTAATTTTCCTTCTCATTTTACTCAAAAATAAATAAAATGTTTAATTAAAGTTATTTTAATTGGATTAATGTCATGTTACTTAGGTATGGACCCGATCTTGTGTTTTGCAGGTGTGTAGTAGATAATGAAGCATATTATATCATTATATATTTTTATGATGAACCAAGAGGAGGGAATTATTCATTAAAAATAGCCATGTACAAGATCTTAGGGGAAAGATATTACTGGCCTTCCCTTCATATGTAAGTAAAGAAGTATATCAGATAATGTAATCCATATCAAAGGGTGTGATAGCCTATACTATCAATAAAGATGCCTCTTCATCCACAAGTAGTATTGGAACCATTTAAAAATGGGGAATATATTTTGTTGGTCCTATAGATATTCCATATCAAGGAAAGGAATAGCTTTTAGTATGTAAATATTATGTCACTAAATGAGCTGAAGTCTAAGACATGACCTTTGATAGAGAAGTAGTGGTATATTTTATATATTTCAAGACCATGTAATGATTTGGTACATTAGGGAGATCATCTTAGATCAAATACCATAATTTATATCTAATATGATTAAACATTTTATGGAGGTCTACCAAGTTAATCATACGAAATCGTCTCATACCATCCACAATCTAATGACCAAGTATAAGTTACTAATAGAGAGGTGGAGAATATTATGACCAAGATAGTCATTAGAAATTTAAAATATTGGGTAGCTAGAATACCAGAAGTAGTATGGGACTACAACACTACTTGGAAGACTATTTCAGAAAGATTTTGCTTATGTTCTTTAGAAGGAAGAGAAAATAAACTCAAGAAGGGATTAGTTAGATATGAATGACCTACAGATAAGAAAACACTCAAGAAAATAGTTGATTAGTTTTATAGTAGGGTGGATTGCCTATCAAGCTAGAATCAAAGAAGCATGAGCTTTCTTGAAGGCTATCAATCCACACTTTTAAATAATCAAGATATGAAAGTGAAAGATAAAGTACTTATATATATCATAAAAGATACTAAAATGAAATATATGAAGTGCTTAGTAAATGAATAAGTGAATTTGACCAATTATAACAATAATTAGATTGATATTAATGCTAAATGGATTGGGTGTAGTTCAGAAAATAGGGTAAAGTTTTATAGTTAAGTAGAGGGTCTAATATTAAGATTTGGTTGAGGTCTAGTAGGTGAAAATAAGTTGTTATTTTTTTATCACATAGTGACCATCGGTGGTTGAAGTGACCATTAGAGGTTAGGGTAACCATTGGTGGTTGGGGTAGATCATCAACAGTCAGGCTAACCATCAATGTTACTATGGTTTTTGATTTGGTTAAGGAAAACTAGCTAGTGAGGTTATAGAATGAGATTCTATAAGGTGGGTTTGGGCTCGGTTAGTTGTGAAATGGAAAGAAAGTAACTAATTAGTGAAAATAGATACATAACTTTATCATTTATTGATATGAAGAATGGTTGAGGTAGCTACCCGATGAATTGGTTGATGAGGGTTTGGAGCAATTTTGATAGAGTAATGGTACTTGGTTATAGACAAATGTGTTACCACAACACTTTGGATCTCTATCACACTTAATGGTTTATTGGTTCAATGGGAGAATGACCTGCCAAAGAAATTTTGATACCAAAATCTCTTGATAGTTGTAGATCCTTTTCACCTCCTGATCTTCTCTTCTTATAGGTAAAAGGAAGAGGTAGAAGTGTAGGTTCAAGAGGGGATAAACTCACTATCTAATTTTAAATTTTTCATGCATTGGTTCACACAAAAATTAGGTAAGATAATTATAATAAAATGATTTGGAGTTGAAGTGAGTGTTCAATGTTTAGGCGGTGAGGACCAGACTATTAGTGGTCAAGCCTAATCATCAATGATTAGGGTGACCTTCGACGTTAAAGGGTTAAAGGTAAAGTTTGGTAAAAGTCTTTAGTTAGTTGGTTAACTAATCAAATAACTTGGCTTAGGTTTATGGTCTAAGGTTTGGAGGATGATCCTTAGGGGGTTCTAAGGTAGTCTAGGGGTATTTTGACATCATCACAATATATATGATAGTTGGGCCAAAATAGCCAGTGGTGAGGTAAGAAGGGTGGTGACAAATGTTGGTAGAGAAATTGAGCTCCTATGGTGGGCATTGAGTTTGTTGTGTGCTAAAAATTTTGTGTGAGAAGTTATTTGGAAGATAAAACTTTAATATGCTAACTGTTGATGGTCAGGGTTGACCATCGATGGTCACCCTAACCATCAGCAGTCATATTTTAGCCCTAAAAGGGTGGAAATAAAATAACCATGTGGGGTCATGTTTTATCATTTGAGAAAGTTGATTTTTTGTGATGGGCATTTTAGAATTTTATGAGAAAAATCTAATGGTGATTAAGGGTTATTGATCAAGTGAGGGTGTAGAGTTGACTAGTTTTACTTATGGGGTTGATCAAATCAGGATGCAATGTGGACAAGTGAGAGCATGAGGATAGGTAGTTATGGTCATCAAGGTTCCTCCTGTATGACAGTTGAGGAATGAGTAAGGTAGTGTTCGGTGAATTGATTGAGTAGTTTCAATTTTGGAAAATTACTAGTGATTTGATAGTGATTTGGTTTGGTTTTTTTCTAACATAAGTTTAGGGTTTGTTGGAGTTTTGTGGTTAATTTCAGGTTGATTTTGAAATTGGTAATGGTAAGGTAGTTAAGTTAGGGTAGAATAGTTAGAGGTAAAAGTTTTTTTGTTTGATCATATTCATTAGGTGGGTACTTGGGGTAGGTAAGGTTTGGAGCTTTTACCAACAGTCACCCATAGTGACCATCGATAGTCACCACCAATTGTCGATGATAAATAAGTGACTATCAAGGGTTGTCTAACCATCAACGATTGATAAGTGACCATCATAGGTCACTTGACCATCGATGGTTGATAATTGACTATCGTAGGTCACTTGACCATTGGTGGGCGACTATCAATAGTCAAGTAAATGGTAACGTGTTTTTAAAAGTTAAGGTTAATAGTTATTAGAGTAAGGTTGATAGGTGAATGTTGAATGTATGGGCAAAGGTTGTAGTTAATAGGTTGGATATTAAAAGTGTAATTTTCATTGTTAAGAGTTTTGGATGAGAGAGGTTAAAGAATTTCTGTTATAGATAAGTCATTGGTATAGGTCATAATAGTAAAATGTGATAATAGGACGTAGGTGTAATAGGTAGAGTTCATAGGCAAAATATGTCAATGAACTAAGGCTTTATTATTATCAAAACTTACATGCATATGAGAAGATTTAGATGAGAGATAGAGTGCCTCATATTTTTTTATGAGATTCATCGAGGTATGACTAATGATGATTGGGTGCACATAGAGGACATGGACCTCAGTGGTATGATACATTACCAACATGTACCATGAGACATGGTGATGTTAGTGGAACTCATTTAGAGATTGGATCTTGACATTAATACATTTTTGTTTCCTATAAGGGAGTTGGCGATTCTTCTTGAGGATATCCACAAGATAGTTTTACTATCAATATTGGGGGAGATAATCTACCATATTGAGAGGGAGGAGTATGATGAGCTTATGTAAATTTTTTTATGGAGATGACATAGATTTTTCAAGGTGGCACTCTAGAGGTATTCATTACACACCGCTCTACCAAAGTGATAGAGGTGCAAGGAGGCTTTTCACCATGATGATGACAACAATGATGTGTTATGCATTTCTTGATTCTAGCAGTGGGAGGTCCCCTTACTTGTTTTTGGGGTTGACCGTGAAGATGTTTTTAGGTCACACAATATTCGTTTGGGTACCTATGTTGTTGGTCCATATTTATAGGGAGCTATGGGGATTTTTAACCCATAAGAGGTATGGGATCAGTGTTGAATTCATTCTACATTACTAAGATTATGAACACATTTAGGTGTTGATACTGATGGGGTTATTGTGGGAGGGTTATGTACAGATGGATTTCAGAGTAGGATTCATGAAGTGGATAGATGATTATGCCCTCTTTAGACCAGAAGGAGGGGCATATGATATTGACTAGTTTAGAGGATGGATATATGCATTAGTTATTAGAGACATGAGTTGACCATATGTTAGGTTTTTAAGGTGGGAACATTATATGAGACATACTCTATCCCTATAGAGTTTCAAGTGGATATATGGTAGATAGGATGGTGAAATAAAACTAATACCATTTGATAGGGTGTGATGATAGTTTAGTTTGGTGTAGGGTATCCCTAGGGTGTTCTATAGGTACAAGAGGGAAGATGTAGAGTTCTGACTACCCTTTCCATAGCTAGTGCATTCTTTTATTGACCATGAGAAGCTATCTATGAGGATAAAGATAGATGATGTAGGCATTATATGGGTATCTAGCATGGTACCAAGCACTTTATGTCATAACTGATATTGGTCCTAAGGATGGGGGTCAACAGGAAATGGATGTGGATGTCAGAGGAGATGGGAAGTAGGTTTAGATGTCAGGGGTAGCCCCAAATGTAAGGGAAATGGTCGTAGAGAGGTATCAGGCATGAGCAAATTTAGCCATAACATAGGCATCCTTGGTTGTGTCACAAGCATCATTAGTGGTAACATAAGGTCATTTGGCCACTATTACAAGTGAGAGATACTAGGCTAGTTCTTAGCTAGCCTTAGTGATGTAGGAGAGAGATTATCTCTGGTAGGTAGGGGGTAGATTACCAATAACCACAAGATTGGCATGGATAATTCCCATGTAGATATACATAGTGATTGTGGAGGATCTATGATACTATCAAGCCTTAGTATTTAGGCATTGTTTAGACGAGCCTTGATGGGGTGAGTACAAGTATGGGATTAAAGGTGGTACTAGCGTGATGACACTGGGTTAGTGGGTTGCATCTATGAGAGGATAGATAGGTGCAAGAGGTCAGGATCAATGAGGTAGTGGGACACTAGGAGGTAGTGGGGCCTTAGGTTATTAGTTTGTTTATGAGACATTATACTTATTATGTATATGATTTTTGATACTAGCCTATGAGTCGATGTAACGAGATGTATATTTTGAGAGAGACATATATATGTTGTATACATGATGATGATGACTATGTGAATATAAACTCATGATATATATATATATATATATATATATATATATATATATGATCTTTGCATATGGATTGTGGTTCATGGTCATGATATTCATGTGGAATATTTTTTTATTATGGTTATGATCAAGATGATGTGGATGTGGACTCATCTAGCAAGGCATCTAATGATATGTCTCTTTATTCATGTTTATGATAGTGTTTGGTTATGTATTGATGCTATATTATGTGATTATGATGATAGTGTGATGTTGTTTGATGACTAGGTTGATGTTTATGACATTTATGAGTATGGTACTTGATGATGTTTTTTATGCATGTGAAGATTCAATTTCATGTTTGAGATGATAATGTTTATGATATTGATATGATTATGGTGTTCATACTGAAATTCAATGAGTATATACTTCCTCATTCAAATTTAGACATGTGGTGAAAATCATTTATTATTGTTTGTTCATGCATATTATGATGTTAATATGATGTTGATGGTTATGATTATATTCATGGATATGGTTTATGCTAACAATATATATTTGTGTTCATGATATGATGGTGATGTTATGTGATATGGTTATGATTATGGTCATTTTGTTTAAAGTGAAGCACATAAATTAATTTGAATAACAAAACTAGATGTGAGAAAGAGTAGATAATCAAGAGACAAATGTCTAAGTGAATATATCAACCAGTATGAGAGGATAAGAAGAGGGAATGATGTTTCTTCTTTGGTTAGTTTTAAAATAAACCAAAGTTGGATTGGATTAAGTAACATAAGCCCTTTGAATGTTTTGCATGAGAATTCATTAGTTAGTTTTAAAAAGGTGTCTTGATCAAATTATATCAAGTGAGCTAAAAAAATCCCTTGCTTATAGTGTATGAAAGGGTGGGAGATGAAAAAAATTGAACCTTCTAGGGAGACTAGCTTGCCTCTTTTATAGGTCGCCAAAGATCTCATTTAAACAAGTACATGTCATAGAAGGTGTAAACTGATCAATTTGGGAAATTTAATTATGAAAACTGATTACAGATTCCAAATTATTTTTCTTTTGTTTGATTTTGATAATAGGTCTTTTGCTATTTCACTATTACTTGGGAGGGCTGGGGAAGCTGATTGATGCAACAAGCTTCCAATAAATTGCTATGCTTTGATAAATGCTTTACTCAACCATACTTCAAGGGAGGTCTAGGTTTTATGTTATTTGTTTAAGGATTTTGATAGTTATCCTTCAAGGGAGTAGTTTACCTTATATTGAGAAATTTTGATATGTTTGTGCATCTATCCTTAAAGGGAGCAATCTATGAATGCTACAGAGTGACCCATATGGGTTCTTTTGATTTTTGTTTTGATGTTTGAGTTTTTATGTCATGAAATTGCTTATATAGGATTAAAGGGTCACCTTTTATGAATTTCAAACTAAAATCACCAGAAGTTTGATTAGGTTGAAAAGAGGTTTAGGTGACAATGACCATGAGAATCCATCAAATAAAAGGGGTGGAAAGTACCATGATAATCATTACATGGGTAGAGATGTGGTACCCACTATTCAATATTAGGTTATGATTATGATGAATAATCACATGATCTATTGTCCCTAAATAAGGAGATGGATATGGTTTAAAAATAAGGGATGAGATTAAGTTGGATAAAAGGTGAGTTTAATCCTATTTTAATAAAATAAAAGATGCAGATGCAAATCATTAAGGGGATCAAGTTCCGGGTTTCCATCCAAAGAGGATAATAAATAATCTCTTGATCCATACATGTGTATTATGATATAAGGTCCAAGCCAATTGAAATCAAACTTGCCTCACTTGATTTTATCCATATTGGTGACATGTTAATTTTCCTTTAGGATGGGGTCTCCAATATTGAATTCTCATACTTTAAAGTGTTTATTATAAGCATGATTGACTCTCTCTTGATATACATGAATATGGGTGAGTACTAACAAATGATGCTTGTCGAGTAGCTCAAGTTGGGTTAAACTTTCTTGACGATAATCACTCTCAGAGATGAGCTCTCATAGGGGTATGAGAACAGAGAGGATTTGGACATCGAGAGGCAAGACAACCTCTACTCCAAAAACTAGAGAAAAAAGGGTAGCACCCATAGGGGTTCAAATTATAGTAAGATATTCCCATAAGGCAAAGGGGATGTGTAAATTCCAATCTTGACTAGGTGCATTAACCATTTTAATTAGCAATTTATTGAGAGTTTTGTTAGAAGCTTCCACCTGTCCATTTGCTTGAGGATGATAGGGTAAAGAGAAACTAAACTTGATGTTTAATGCATCACAAAGACCTTGGACTTGTTTTTTTTAAATATATATAATTTTTAATGATGATTTTATGAGGAACACCAAAATGATAGATGATTTGATGGTTGATAAAGTTGGTAATATTTTCGGTTCTAGTCAAGATAAGAGGAATAGCCTCTACACGTTTGGTGAAATATTCAATCAAAGTGATGATATAATGATGTAACTATGAATAATGTGGCTTAATTTCACTAATAAGGTCTATACTCTAGTGTGAGAATGGCCATCTATGGATACATGAAGACTATGGTTAGGTACATGATACAAATTGGCATGTTGTTGACACTTGATACACTTTTTTACATAATCACAATAATATTGGTTAAGGGTAGGCTAATAATATCCAAGGTGAAGGATGTGTTTAGTGATGGTTAGGCCACTAAAGTGTCCCCCACATATCCCATCATGCATTTCCCTAACAGCATGAGAGGTTTTATGACTATACATGTAGCAAAAAAGGAGACCATCAAAGCCACATTTATAAATAATTCCCAAAGTATGGTATAACATGAGGTGTTTTAGATAAATTATCTTCAAAAATTCCTATAAATATTAAAAGGAATGATAGAAAGTTTGAGATAGTCAAAGGTCTGTTCATACCAAAGGTCAGGTTGGGTCTCCTCCATATTAAAGATGGTGGGAGTGTCTAGTTTGACATAAGAAGGTTGGGTAATTTTGTATATAATGATAGATAGCTTAGAGTTAAGGGGTGTAGATGGAATCTAAGAAGTGATAGAAGCCATCATATTGATAAATGTGTTCATAGATCATGGGATGGTTTGGCTATGGTAGTGTTCAAATGATGTTAAGAGTACATCAATGAATTGTTTGTACTATTGTAAACATCATTATTACATTGATAAGAGCCATTTATTTGATTGACAAAAATTTGAGAGTTATCAAAAAAATTGATCATTTTGACTCCCAAGGCTAATGCAATTTGGAGCCCTATCACTAGGGCTTCATTCTCAGCCATGTTGTTGGTACATTTGAAATCTAGCTTGAAAAATAAGGAAGAGGTTCATCATGAAGGGGAATAAGGATGATCCCAACTCCCCCACCATGTTGACACTTTGATTTTTTTATTAACATTGTCACTTGATAGGTGAAGTCTACCTAAGAGAGGATTGTAATGGACTCATTTGAAAACACTGGAAGAGGAGGTTGATCATCTAATAATGGTGCATCGAATAATTGTTCAGTAATTACTTGCCCTTTAATTGAATTATGCTAAAGAAATTCAAGGTTAAACTTAGATAGGAGCATGAACCACTTGGCCATGCATTAGTTTTGGTATGGTTTGAATTGCATATACTTGAGTGGTTGGTATTGGTTATGACATAGGTCTTGTGGTTGAGAAGGTAGTGGTAGAGTTTGGTGGTGATGAAGACTAAATATAGGAAAAGTTTCCTGGTATGGGTATATCAAGTCCCATATTCTACAAGCATGTAGCTAATGTAGTAGACGGCTTACTCTTTATGTTTTTCATCTAGATGAGCAAGAATTGCCCCTAAAGGGTGGTCATTGATAGAGATATAAAGGTAGAAAGATTGATCATCCTTAGGAGGAATGAGAATAGGTAGAGACAAAAGGTATTTTTAAAGAAAATCAAAGGCCTTTTGATAGTCACTATTCTACTTAAAAGACACATCCTTTTTATAAAGGTGGTAAAAAGGTGACGAGAGTTAAGATATAAAGTGATGAATGGACTGGAGCTTCCCTTGCAAGCTATAGAGTTTATTGAGGTGGGTAAGAGGAGGCATGTTGAGGATTTCTTTGATTTTTGTAGGATCGACTTCGCTTCCCTGAAGGAAGATGATAAAACCAAGGAGATTTCCCAATAAGACCCCAAAAATACACTTTTTTGGGTTAAGGTAGACATGGTAGAGGATAAGTCATTAAAAGATAATCTTAAGAATGGTTAAATAGTCTTTATGACATTTGGATTTTACAAGAAGGCCATCGACATAGACTTCGATGATTTTGTGAATAAGGTCAAGGAAGATTTAGGTCATAACATGTTGGTAGGTTACACCAACATTATTTAGTTCAATAGGCATGACCCTATAGCAAAATGTCCCCCATGGGTGATAAAGGCAATTTTGTGTTGATCTTTGGGGGTAATTTGAATCTGATTGTAACTTGAAAATCTATCCATAAAGGATAACATCTTATGTCTGGTTGTAAGATCAACTAGCTAGTCAATGCTTGGTAGAGGAAAGTCACCCTTTGGGAAAGCAATGTTAAGCTCATGAAAGTCCACACAAATGCATAGTCCCTTTCTGGCTTTAGTGACATGTATGACATTCAAGACCCATTGGGGATATTCAATGTGTTGAATGAAATTGATAGATAGGAAACATTGAAGCTCTTCTTTGATGAAAAGAATTATTCAAGGGTACATTCATAAAATTTTCTACCTAATGGGCTTGGCATTGTAATTGGTGACTATGTTATGGGTAGTGATGAAGGGGTCAATTCTTGGCTTGTCACTGTAAGACAAATTAAATACTATGCTACGGTCTTGAAATAAGGACGGTAATTCCTCAAGCTCCTCAAAATTTAGTGATTGGCCAATTTTGACAATGCATGGGCTGTATAAAGTACCCAAGTTGATATCCATGGTGTATGAATTCACCATCATTGAATGTTTTAGAAGAAGTGATATGTGGACAGAATAATCTGGTTCACCAAGATAGGTGAGAATAAAATCATCATCATGACATTGAACAGTGTTAATGGTAGGAGAGTCATCTCTTATCATCTCAAGATGGGTCAGAGGAAAAGTTATGATCACCCCCTCATTTTGATAAGTCAAGGGTTAAAGGATGATCATGTTGATGAAAAAATGTTAGGGGGGATGATATCATAATCCTCAACTATCAATGGTGGGGTAGATGGTGAGGATGGGATTTCCTCATCAATGATGATAATGGGAGGTGTAGGTTTTTTATTTAGGTGGTATGAAACCAAGGCCATGTTTAATGTGATGTTTTTGAGTTTTGATTAGAAGTAATTCATGCGGCCCATGTTCATACAAACTTAGGACAAATCCCTTCCAAACACATCTATAGAGGTATGTCGTAGAAAACTCTAGCTTATCTAGATAGGAAAATCTGGAGGTGAATGGTCGAGATGAGAAAGAGGTGGCAAAAGTGTGAAGGGGCTTTTCAAGTCACCCATAGATGAAATTTATTTTTTGAGTGGAGGTTCTAAAAGGAACAATGGTTCTAATATTGTGGTCATAACCAGGCTATTGGTCAAGATTCCTTAACTCTTGAGGAGTAGAAAATGTGTCACGGGTCAGAAGGTGGTACTCCCCAAATGAAATATACTAGAAGGTTGATTCCAAAGGGTCCATTATGGGGATTTGGTTGGAAGGAAAAAATGAATAGGTGGATGCTTCATTGGTAGAGAGAGATGGGGCTTCATCTTGTAGTAGTGAAGGTGTGTTCAATAGGGGAAGGAGAATGTCATTGGGTTGGTACATCATTTTGCATTTTGTAAAAGGACTCAAATCAGATTGTATGGTAATAACTTGAGCTTCGTACTCATATTTGATGCACCGATGTAGGGTGGATGACACACAACCCATGGAATGAATCCAAAGGCATCCCAACAAGAGGTTTTACTAGAAATCTCCTTCTACTACATATAAAATCTCAATAAGTGTGTGGGGTCCTAGGTGAATATGAAGGACAACACTTCCTAAATTCATGGCCATGGTATCATTAAATGATTAGAGCACTATTGAAGTTTTTGACATAATATTTTTAGGTAATTTGAGTTGGTTTTATGTGTTGGAGGAGATAATGTTGATGTTATCTCCCCCATAAATCACAACCATCTTGATGTGAGTTTGGTTGATGTATTCATTAATAAAGAGGGGAGGATTTGGGTCATCTACATGGACTGAAGGTATTTCAAATCCTTGAAGGTAACAAGGTTGGAAATGTAAAGAGCTCCAATAAAGGCTGCTTAATGTTGTGGGTCTTTGGGTTAGACCTCTCTGGATTGTAAATCCTCTTTCATCACTTAGTAGTGATGGAGTGAGGTGTTGATTAGTTCATATAAACTCATATTTACCAGTGTCTAGTGAAGATATTTTAGAACTAATCATTGGATTAATTAAGATGAATTAGAGTGAGAGGGTACTTAGATGGACAATTTGGCTTTGGTTAAAGGTAAAAGTGCTTGGTGTTGGCTAGATGGTTGGGTGGAGGAAGAGGGATATGTTCATGGAATGGACACTTTTGCCTTTCCTTTGTCCTTAAGTTGGGCTTGTGATCATGTGACCACATGGATGTTATGGATTGGGGGAAGGGTTAGGCTAGATGGTTGCATTGATTCCTCTTCATTCTGAGGTGAAAGTGGAGGAGTAGGTAGGTGTTGGTTGATGGATATTGGTTCTTAGATCAGTGTCAAAATCATAGGGGGTTCATATGATAATAATTCATCCTCATGATATAACTGATGGGCTATCACCTAGAGAGATTTGTAGTTCTCTATGTCATGCCTAGATGTCCTATGGTATGAACATATAAATTTGTAATTATACCTAGATATTTTAGGATTGTTTTGGTCAAATGGTCTGATAGGGGGTAAGGTTAAGTAAGATTCCTATAATAACCTTTGAAGGATGTTTGAGTAGGACTCAATAAATGGTGGCAAAGGTATAGGGGTCTTGGTTTTGGTAGTTGAGGTGGAATCTCTTTTAGGAGTGGACTTGGTGGTAGATGTTCTGGGTAAATGAGTGTACTTGGTGGATGGTTTCAATTTTGGTAGAGTGGTTGATAGTTTTGGATTAAAAGGATATATGGTAGGCATTTGGAATATAAGTGATTCATTTATAGATTATTAGGAGATAGGAGGTATATTTATAGGTGGCTTGATAAAAATAAGTGTGGATAAAAGTAAAAGTTATGGTGTAACCAAAAGTGGTGGTTGGGTTTTGATTGGGATGGTTGGTTTCCTGATTAACGTACAGGGATGAGGTCCCAAACTAGAGGGGAAAATGGAGAGGGAACGTAGAGTTTTTATTTTTGGGTTCCTAGGTGGTTTTACCTTCTTTGTTAGCTTAGTTTGTAGTTTATTTGATAGGTTTAGTGGGTTAAGGTCCAAATTTATTGATGGGTGAGTAATGTTATGGGTAGGAAATGTGCCAAGGTTCTTGGTGGGTTTGGTAAGAATGGTATAAGGTGAATTGGTTACTTTAGGCAAGTTTGGTTCTGGTGATACTATTATGGCTTGATTGGCAGAGGCATTTGATGGTTGGGTTATGGTGATAGTGGATTATATAGTGTAAAGGGTAGGTTATTATGAAAAATAGGGATCCTATTTGGTTTTATATGGGAGCCCAAGCTATTTCCAAAAGGTGGCTCAGTTTAGGCTAGGATAGGATATCAATTCTAAATTTTTAATGAGTCTAGAGAAGGGTTTATAGATGGGTTTGAATCCCTTGATAGTGGACTCAAATGATAGACTAAGGGGTTGAAGGGAAGGAATAATTACCTCATCCTTTTCCTAATTAAAAGGTTATAATATTTGGGAGGGTGAATCATCAGTGGGAGGTGTAGGCAAAGTGGTCTCTTCTGTAGGTGTGAGTATTAGAAGAAGAGTGGATTGTTGTATGATTGAGGAAAATGATAAAGTGAGAAGGGTTTCCTCTTATGATGTACATATCAAAGGAGAGGTTGGTGACTCCACTAAATCATTAAGTGGAGTGGGGGAAGAGGAAATTTTATCGATGGTATTCTTAGTAATAATTTCACCAAGAACCATATTGACAATATGGGCCTCATGATCATGAGAAGATTCTAATTTACTTTCATTTTTGGCTGAAGGAGTGTGGTTGGGAAATGGTTGTCTAAATATGTCAAATGATTGGTTTGGGGGTGAAATGGGGTTACCTAACATAAGTTTCCCCTTATCAATGGGGATTTTGACAATGTTTTTAAAGGTATTACACCTACTAATGTCATGTCTGATGACTTAATATAAGGCACACAATTCATTCTCCTTGTATCAACCAAGTACAGGATGAGAGGAATCAAATTATTATAGAGGTTTGATCATAGGGTATAATATTGGATTTTAAAAATTTCTCCAAGAGTAAATAATGTGACTCCCTAAGTGGGGTAAACTGATTATGGGTGTTACGGTTTGGGTTCTTGATTTTTTTATTAGATGAATTGGAAGAGTTACATTGGTTGACAATGGGTGGAAGGGTAGTCTTAAGGACAACCACATTCATGGATACCTTATCTTTGGAATTAGTATTGTTTGGTTATTAGGTTTAGAGGGGGAAGCCTCATTTGATTTGAAGGTGGAATTGTTGTTTATTAATTTCAACTACCCCTCATCAATGGATTTATTTTCTAGTTTTCTGGCCATGGTGAAAGCTTCATCAAAGGTCCTAAAGATCTAGACCTATAAATTATAGGAGATGTGTTTGGCACAAGCCTAATCAAAGATTTTGATTATTTCAGGTTGGGGAAAATAGAAATAGAGTTGATTTATAAGACTTATCCAATGGGATATTAAGTGAGTAATGGATTCATCATCAAATTTTCAAATGAAGTAGAGATCAGTGATGGAGACTTTCTTAAATATGTTTATGGAAAAGTGCTCTAAGAAGAGCTAAGCTAGTTGGGAAAAAGAAAAGAGAGAGTGCTTTGTAATATCATTGTATTAATCTAGTGCCAACCTTGATAGAGAAATGGGGAAGGTATGGAGAAGGAGAGCATCATCATATGAAATCATATAGCACAAATGCCTAAATTCTCTCAAGTGTTTTCGAGGGTCCTCCTTACTCTAAAACTTTAAAAACTTTAAAAGTTCCCATTGAAAAGGATATGGTCAAATGGGGATGGATGGGCGAATTGGTTCATCACGGATTTGGTCATATGAAAAAATATTATGAGCTCCAAAAATGGATGATTTCAAAGTAGTCATTTTATCCATTAACATCTTGATAAGGTGAGTTTGGGGTTGTGCACCCCCATAGTTATAAGGTAGGTTGTGTTGCATTTGGGTAGGTGCAACATATGTATAGTTGGTGGGGGTTTGAGAGGCTACCATATGTTGGTATGTGGGCATGGGTGGTTGGGATGATGTCACATATGAATGCATGAACATAGGTAGTTGGGTGGAAGGTAGAGGTACATATCCTTATGGCTTAGGGATATAGCTCAGGGTCTATAAAATGGTAACTTAATGAGACATTAACACAAGTTAGGTAGGATGTTAGGTGGTTACTTTGGTACTAATGGGTGGAAGGGTAGAAGGTATGGGAACCACCAAGCTCTGAAATGGGGTGGAGGTAGGTGGGTTGGAAGTGGGAGGAATGGTGGTGGCATGGAAGAGGGTATTATTATAGTAGGGGAAGTATTGATACCCAAAGGGTAGGTTGATCCTATACTAGGAGGGTTATTAGTTGGGGAATATGGTACTTGGGTGTTGCTTGGTTGAGTGGGTTGGTTCTGAATGGTGTTATCGATGGGATTATGGGTAGAAGATGATTCATAGGTGACTAGAGGTAGGGTGGAGATTGTGGATAAAAAAGTGTCAACCATAAGGTGGGATGGCATGCTGTAGGGATGGTCAATAGGTAGAACTGAAATAGGGGTACATTGAGATATGGTGTTAAGGTAATGTTGGAAGGCTATGGGGCTATTATCCAAAAAGGTGGCAAAATATGCATCACCATGGGAAACTATCTATAGGATGGAAGGACTTCCAAAAAGATGGGGAAAAATATCTACATCTAAGACATACTCCATGGATGAGGGAGAGGAGGAATATGGATGATTAGGAGGTGGGTCTTAGTTGGCTTGGTTTCTTAGTTGTTGCCTAGTCAAAACCACGTAGATGAGGAAAGAAAAAAGATACAAACAATATCACAACTCAAATAGAGAGAATATAATAAAAAGTCAAGGAAACAAAACACACACTAAAGCACATTAAATTCTAAGGTTTATTTTAGTCTCTCTTGTGGCTTATGCCTTAAGCTTTATGTGATTCAAACTAGCTTGTAGAGTGGGTACTAAAAAAGAAGTTTATGATTGGTTTCAAGTTATGTTTAGGCTCTTAAAGGGATATATATTAGAACCAATACATGCCTTGATATTGGGGCCTACCCCCTCACTTAACATAGCATAGAGATAAGGGCATCAGGTGCTTGGCCAAGATATACTTATTACAAGAGATTATACTCAACTAGAGAGCTGACTTGGTTCTCCCCTTAGTGATGAAATTGAAGAAGGATGGTTGGGAAAGGTGACTTCTATGTAATGAAATCTCAGTCGAGCCTTATGTCAATGTCTTATTCATGATTAGGATGTGAGTGGTATTGGTCTTGTGAGTGTGAGAAGAGTGAAGATATGATTGATTCACTTGATTAATTTAGCTATGTGAGCTAAAATAAGTAAGCAAAAAATGTATGTAGACAATTTTAAGTTTAAAATGAATTTCCAATTTCATTGTATGAGTAGAAAACAAGAAGAAGAAGCACCTAGATGCAACTATGACCGCAAGAAAAGACTCAAGGGTCCCACCATGTACACCAAAATGTTTTAGAGAAATTTCTTTTATGTTCTTTGAAAGGAAGTAAAAATAAACTCGAGAAGGATATGGTATAAAAACCTAATATGTTGTGCACACATTGATCTAGATAGTTGTAGATACTCCTCTTTGGCTTGAGTGGAATGACCTATAGATAATAAAGTATTGAAGTAAATGATTGATTAGTTAGATAGTAGGGTGGATTACCTAGAGATCTAGATCTAAGAAGCATGAGCTTCCTTTGAGGTTGTCAATCCATACTTTTAAACAATCAAACTTTGAAAGTGAAAGATAAAGTACTTGCATATATCATAAAGATACTGAAATGAAACACAATAAGTGTTTGATAAATGAATAAGTTAATTTGACCAATTATAGAAATAAAAAAATTGATATTAATGCTAAATGGATCAATTGTAGTTAAAAAGAGAGGGTAGGGTTCTATGGTTAGGTAGAGGGTCTAAAATTGATATTTGGTTGAGGTATGGTAGGTAAAAACAAATTGATTTTTATCCATCGCATTGTGACCATTAGTGGTTAGGGTGCCCATTGGTGGTTAGGGTAACCATCAATGATTGGGGTAGACTGTCAATGGTCAGGATGACCATCAATGGCTACTATAGTTTTTGATCTGGTTAAGGAAAACAGACTAATGAGTTTATAGAATAATATTCTAGAAGGTGGGTTTGGGTTGGATTACTTGTGAAACAAAAAAAAGTAAGTAATTAGTGAAAATAGATACTTATCTTTCCCAGTTGTTGATCTAAAGAATTGTTGAGGTAGTTGCCCAATGAATTGGTTGATGGGGTTTGGAGAAATTTTGATAGAGTAACGATATTTGGTTGTGGACAAATGATTTCCCATAGTACTTTAGATCTCTATTGCACTTTTTGGTTTGTTGGTTCACTAAGAGAATGACCTACCAAATAAATTATGATACCAGAAGCTCTTGATAGTTATAGGTCCTTTTTACATCCTTATGTTCTCTTCTTATAAGTAAAAGGAAGACGTGGAAGTGTTGGTTCAAGAAGGGTTAAACTTTTTGTCTAATTTTAACTTTTACATGCATTGGCTCGCACATAGATTAGGTAAGCTAATTATAAAAAAACAATTTGGAGTTGAAGTGAGTGTTCAATGTTCAAGTACTAAGGACCTAACTATCGACAGGTAAGCCTAACCATTGATGGTTAGGGTGACCATCGGTGGTGGAGGGTCAAAGGTAAAGTTTGGTAAAAGGCTTTAGTTAGTTGGTTAGCTAGTTAAGTAACCTAGCTTAGATTTGTGGTCTAAGGGATGGGGGATGGTCCTTAGGGGGTTTCAAGGTAGTTTAGGGGTATTTTGACATCTAAAAATATTGTGTGTAGTTTTTTAGTGTCTACATAGACAACCACTAGGTTCTCACCTTAAGAGTTAGTTTATGGTAAGAAACCTTTACTTTCCATTGAATTTGAATTACAAGCTTTGAAAATAACAATAAAATTAGGCATTGATTTGGATAAGGCACAACAAGATAGATTTTTTCAATTAAATTAACTTGATGAGATGAGGACAAAATATTTACAACAAACAAAGATGATGCAATATTAATTAAAAATATGGCATGGTTCCCACATCAAAGAAAGAAGATTTTAAAAAGGAGTTTAGGCACTTTTATTTGACTCCAAGTTTCAAAAATTCAAAGACAAGTTGAGGACAAGATGGTTAGGTCCATATAAAACAAAAAAAATAGTTTAGAATGGATAAATACAATTGTTTCCCATAGATGGGAATTAGAAAACTTTGTTAGTCAATGGACATAGACTTAAATTATATTATAAACTTGTTAACAAGGAGGAGTTTGTTCAAAACATCAGGCATGAAGTAGTTTTCATAGAAATAGCTAGTTCTTCCATGATAATAACTCCATCATGGTATATTCTTTAAAATAGAAGAAGGAGATCAATTATGAATTTTCCTTCTTCCAAAAAAAATCAATAGTGAAAATCCTTTTCAGGACACTATTGATAGTGCTGATAAAAAAACCTGCTTGTTGGTTGGTCATGCATTGAATAATGATCCTTGGACTGAAAACCAAAAATGGCCGGTCAACGGTAAAATATAAAAAATATAAAAACATAGAAAATAGTAAAAATTGATCATTTATTTCAGGTAATAAATCACTAATGTATTTATTTGTATACATTCCTAAAAATATTAATTCATATATTTGTTCTCTATTTAAAATTAGGTGGTAGGAAAGGATTGAAGGCTAAGAGTATGATTTAATAAGTAGGGAATTTTATCTATCTACATTAGACTAATATAAGTCTTTTTGATTCATGTATGTTCATGTTTAAGAGGAGGTTTAGAAAGAAGAAGTATTGTAGGCCATCAAAGTAAAAATTAAACAAAAACATTTGATGACATGAAAAAGACATAAGTGAAAGGACATGTAAGCAAAAGGAATGTCATGTTAAATAATATCAACTTTTGATAATATGGATATGTCATAAGTGAAAATACATACAATTAAAAAGAATGCCATATCAAATTTATTCATGTGTACAAACTACCTATCGAATCTCTATATAGTAACTTAAATAATGTTGATGAGTTTGATGACACACAAGTTTCATAAGTGTGAAATTACATTAAATATTTATCAAAGATAATTTCATTTAACACTTCCATAATGTATGATGATTTCTCTGGATTATATTAGCAACCATCAAAACCAAATACCCATTTGAATTGATTCTTTCCATTTTCATTACACATTATTATTTTTTATTGGCATTGATTGTTGTAGCTACTAAACCACCCCTAGATTTCAAAAAAATTATAGAGCTACCATAGGACATAAGAAACACTCTAAACCTAAGTTCATATATGGATTGATGACTAATGATATCTATGTAGCTATTTCTAAGGAGGTTGGTTAGTTATTTTTTTTCATAAATTTGAAGGCCATAGAAAAACTTTGCTAAATGAATTCATTGCTAATATACTAGAAGACTCCACTACTTTGAAAGGCATTAGTATTCAAGTTTCCAACACAATCATCAGTGAAAGTTATGGAATTGATGAAGAATGTAAAATAATATAAGTGGAAGAACTCCTTTTTTTGAGTTAATTGCACAATTCAATACAAATGAACAATTATCTATTGCATGTGTACACAACCATCAAGTAAAGGAAAAATGGATCATCAGGGAAACCCTACCTGAACCTTAGAAATCTATTTATTTTTTGGTAATGAAATATTTCATGTGTGAAGGGAAATATAGCATTTTGTGGTGTGAAGTAATGCATATCATTATTCTCCTCAAGTATGGCTAGAAATAGATTCAACATAGGGTTAACCTCCCCTTATTCCTATATAGATCCATTCATATTCTAGGCACTAATAGATCATTTCCTCTCCATCATCATGGTCTTATCCATTTAATTATTCAACATCATTTCCTTCGACAAAGCAAATCAGCATGGAAGAATTTTTGGAACACTAGATTCAGTCAATCCTTAGCATCTGTTTCAAAATCTTATAAAA
Organism: Torreya grandis; assembly: GCA_037957365.1. Classification (NCBI taxonomy): domain Eukaryota; kingdom Viridiplantae; phylum Streptophyta; class Pinopsida; order Cupressales; family Taxaceae; genus Torreya; species Torreya grandis. The sequence goes on from JARHVA010001918.1 coordinate 2,942,825, forward strand.
AACCACCAATACACAAGACAAAAGAAGAGGCTTCATATTCTAGGGTCAGCAATTTTACTAGTGAAAGATGAAAGACTAGATCATAAATAACACATGTAATTGAATAGAGTTCTTAGTAAACTCCAACAAAATGGAAAATAAGATCTAGGGTTTCATAATCTCATATAAACGCTGAATCTAAAGATATCCCTTCAACAAGTACAACATTGGTAACCAAAATTACTAGAGCATCACAAGCCACTAAGGAAACATCTATAAAGGACCCTAATTACCTTGTGTAGACAAAAATAAGATACAAAAATTAATCTTGACACAAGATGATGAGACTAAAGAAACTGCCACTCTTGATAGCCTTCAACAATAACCATTATTTTATTCACCAAAAACAATAGTAGATCTTGAATAAGAAGTTGTCACAAAAAACATTCTTGAAACAACAATAGTAGCTCCTAATGAAGAAGCTATCACAATAGATATTCTGAAGTCAACAATAGTAGTCTATAATGAAGAGCATGTCCCAATAGATAATCCTATTGAGGAAGCTACTTAGAAATAAAATATATACATAGAAGAAATTTTAGTACATGAAGCAAAATCCTCTCCATCTTATTCAAATCCTGATATAAGACATTAATAGACAAAAGGAAAAGTATTATGATCTCTAAAGAAGAAAAATCATCTAGCTCCACTGAAGATCCAGAGTTGTAGTTCATATTTGCACTGTGAAATGCTGAGGTCATCATCAAACAATAAGCTTAATATATTATTGATCTTTTAGCTCAGTTACAACTTATTGATTTACTCAATTCTTCATTGACTCAAGGACTAGGTAGTTTTAAAAACAAAGCTTTGGATTACATGACTAGAAACAAAAGGCTTGAGAAACAAATAACTCATTCTGATGAAGACATGGTAAATTATTGGATATATATCATTTAATTAGAAGAATAAAACATGTTAAAATAAAAAATCCAAAATTCTTAGCAACAATATTTTTTTATGCAAACTTCTTCTTATTATAAATCTTTAGTTGATCAAGCCTGTCAAACTATTGTTTCTCATGTTGACTGCCTGAACAAATGAAATTAGGTATTTTTTTAGTTTAGAGAACTCAAAGAAAAAAATAAATCCTTAAAAAAGAAAAACAAATAATAAAGGAAAAATTGGAGCAAGAAAAATAGCAGACTCAAAAAACTTGAAACAAATCTATAAGTTGCATGTCATATAGGTGAGAACTTTCTAGCTTGTAAAGATCCCTCTCCCTCATTTAGTTTGTATATACATGAATAGTTTTATATATGGAAGCTAATGATAATTTAATTTTATTTACATCACAACATTAAAGATCCTCCTATGTTTCTAAACATTTTTTAATAATGCACTCTAGAACAACATGAGTTGTTATGTGATTTTTATTTGTTTAATACAATATTATGATTCTATAATAAATTAGTTATCAATTTATATGTAGGAGAATTTTAGTTGAGAGTTCTTATTTATACTTATGAAAATTAGATAGCTTGGAAATCTAGACATGAAGAATATGTGACAAAATCCAAAACTATAGGGCTATGTATTAGACCCACTTTTTCCAGTGCTAAGAATTTATTGATTAACTTCAAAACTACTTATTAGATGAATCCAAACATCAAGGATTATTACTTTTAGATTTTGTTTAAGAGTAGTGTCTCTTTTGATCTATATACAAGATAAAATTTTGATATCTTTACAACCAATGTCAGGCATTGGGACACATTGACAAATCCATTAAAAATAATATAGGCGATGTCTCTAACCAATATAATATAGAGCTTATTAAGGGCACAAGCTTTCAATAACATGATTATTGATGTCATTAAATCAAGAGATGAATAAAGTTGGATTGGCATGAGATTCAAGACACCACTTATTTTGACTCTTATTCCACTATGGAATAGATGGATTCAACAAATAGATGAACAATTTTAGAATCAACAACGAGTGGTGAAATCATATCAAGGTTTCATTAGTCCCCTAGATAACCAATGGGATAATGAATTTAACATATATGACCTCATCCAACATTTAAAATCCAAAATATAGAGTTATGATGAAACAAGTAGAAGATGAATTTGTAGAAAGGAATTACAAAAGGTAAAGTGTGAGGGGAATGATGAGTCCAAAATATGAGTCATTATTACTATCATTTTCTTCATTTTTATTCCATTACCACTCTTTTATACTAAACAATGCAAGGATCTTAATCTTGTATCTAATATTAGTGTAGTAAATGGATGTTTTATCTTATTTACTATAACTAAAGCCTAAGGTACTAATTTTGTCATTTAACTCTAACTATTTGCATGTTTAGTATATTCATTTTATGGATATACATATGATACAAAAGTCTATAAGGACTAAAGATATTTTTTATGATCATCTAATGCAACATATAGAAATAATCTGACATTTTGGCAAGATATGAACTCATTTGACACTCTTCTAGTTCATTCAAGTCTTTTATGGATTGAGTTGTGGACTTGTCTAGTACCTATGGACTCTCATAGTCTGTTTCTATAGACTTGCCCAATAGTTATAGACTCACCTAGTCTATAGCTATGAACTCATTCAATATACAATTTCATTCAATAAAGCATTGCACCTAACCTAGAACCTCGCTAAGGACTTATTCAAACATCTAGGTTTCTTGAAGCAAGTTACTATGGAGTTGCTCCAGACACTACAAAAGTTGCTATAGAGTTGCTTCAAACTCTACCAGAATCAGTCCAAATGCTTCCAGTCTAGCTTTTAATCTTGCAAAACTAAAATATCCATACTTGAAGATTATTTTGTTCACTTAATATTTATATTATTACTATAAATAGTAGATCTATAAATAGACTTTATATATATATATATATATATATATATATATATATATAAGTCAATAGAAATATGTCCATAGTCTTCATAAGGTAAATTGATATATTAGATTCAGGAAGTCATTCTTAGTAGATATGCAATGGATTTTGTAACTGGTGAATCTTCCTATTCCAAATCACCAATAACCTATTTTGAAGAACCACTAAAATTAGGATATTTGTCTTGATAACCAAAAATTGACTACTAAGATCTAGGGATCTTCTACTACAAAATTATATTAGTAGATATTAATGTCTTGATAAAAGGACACACACACACACACACACACACACACACACACACACACACACAAAACATATAATATTGTTTTCTAGTTAATATTATAGCATAGTTATAGTTATATTTATGTAATATGTTTGATTAATGAAGAAAGATTCAATTTCCAAGTACTGAGTCTTCTTTCACTCCTGTTATCAAGGTGAGAAAGGGCCCACTTTCCTTAAGAACCAAGAAAATATTTATAAATAGTATTTTATGTATTTACAATTTTTAGTAATTATAAATCTATTTCATTTTCATATCGGTAATTATAAATAGACTTAAAAATATACAGGAAATTATCTTTCAGTTCTCAGAGTTAATTCAAGATTGTTCACCTCCATCAAGTGTGTTTACTTTTAGATTGTTTATTTTCATCAAATGTGTTTATTTTAAACAAGTGTGTTTATTTTATTAAATTGAATTACAAAATGTTTTAAGTCTGCAAGTGTGTTTATTTATTGCATAAGAAAATCCTTTCTAGGATAGATTAGATTAGACATTTAGGAAGGCAAAAAACCCCCAATCACATCTATAAGACATACGACCATAAGCCTTATTGAAGACAGCTTTGGGCATTGCCCCTAGTTTGAATAATATCATAAGATCAAGTTTATTAAATTAAATGATTAACAACACTCATCAATAGGGCTATCTCCCTTGATGATTCATCTTAAAACTATAACTAAACCTATTAGTTGATAAGAAATGAGAGAGAGAGAAAGTAAACAAAAACAAGGAGGTGATGTACCAAATTAATAACTTCCACTTGCATACACCTCACTAAGAACATGGAAAAAGATATAAATTTATCACACTAACTCAATATGTGGCTCTAAGCATCAACATTTTAGTATGAAGGTGAATATCAAGACAATAACTAAGAGGGAATGATGAAGAGGTGCCATAAGAGATACTAATGAATCAATATCTAAACTTATTCGATATAAGACCATAAAACACACTCCATATGACCTAATAAGATTAATAAAAAATGCAAATATGTAAGGAGATAAGACAAATGAAAGAGAGATATGACACTCCTACTAACATTCATCAACTAACTATGAAATATACACTAATTACAACATTAAAAAGGTTAGAAATTGACTTGTATTTATATAGAAGGCATGTAAACTTGTTTACATGATTAGGTATTTTTTATACTCAGGTTGAGGATCCCTTTATTATCCTTTCATGGCCATACATATAGATAAAAGAGAGAGTGTGGATGTTGGAAGAACTCCATGATAAGTGTCATCAATTACAATAGAATAACCTGAGTAATAAAATAGTCATATAACTCCTTATTCTCATGTGTTCACATGGTGTAATCATGATCTTAAATAAATTTGGTGTAAGAGAGGTTCTTCAACTCCTTGGATGACTCATCACTCTTCTATGAAACTGCCCTCCTCCTTGTTTAGAAGTGACAAGTTGCATTCTTGATCACATAACTATCTTTGAGATATCATTTGAACTCCTTAACACCTTGTATAAGTTTGAGAACCTTAAATTCATGTAATTTAGGTTTGAGAGTTTATCTTGATCTTTTTTTTACAACTATACACTACCTCATAATGATGACCAATCTCTTTTCTAGACTATCAACACCTATATACTTCTTTCAAAGTTGGTTAGGATTATTGCTTGAAACTTTTCTTATTCACTATGAGAGATATTGAAAGAGTCTATAGGAGATAATGAATCCTCTGCCCAAGGTCAAGATACCTCCCTAACTAATCAAACATATCCAATGCATCCAAAAATCATGAAAACACATCAAAAACTACAGTTTTAGGACCTTTTATGCTCCCTTTCTCCTTCATATGTTCTAAGTGACTTATCCCATGGATGCCATTAAGACTCGCAAGGAACATCAAGGTGCTTCCAAGGATTATAAGATACATTTTAACCACTTAAAATTTAATAAATAGTCATCAAACTCTTAGAAGGGTTTTAATAGGGTTTTAGAGTTTTTATCTTGTTAATGATTATTTATAAAGGTGAGGCCCTCAAACTATGAAATAATGCCAATAATGGATTTATAGGGACCATTTTAACACCTTCAATATGCATTTGAACCCATTAAAAACCTCATTTAAGTTCTAAGAAAAAAAATCTATGTCTTCTCAAGTTATTTAGATGATGACAAGGGGTTTTGAATGATCTCCTTTCTTAGTGATATTTCATACCGTACAAGATTTACTGAAAAAACACAATGCCATGAAGTTTAAGTTTGAAAACCTCCTTATCATCTCCTAGATTCATTCCTTCCAATGCATCTTCTTAATGGATTCCCAAGTAAATTTTAGACATTATCTGGTTAGTAGACTTGTGTGTGAAGACTGAGCAAAGGTTTTTTGATCCAAGAGGATCTATATTTCTATCCAAAAATAAAGTCTTAAAATTGTAGGTTTATTAATTCCATGGTGAAAGGCTCATCAAGAGCTTTCTGATGCATTTCATGATTTGTAGAATGGAGTCCATATACATGAGTTATGACACTTGGAATATTGCTTCAAGCAAATTATAAAAATTGGGTTTTGTCGACAAGCGACAAGAGGTCAACAAGCAATCGACAAATGTTGATAAGTGGCAAATGGAAATTTGACCACGTGGTGGGTCCTCAAGCCACTACATGGCTTACCACCAATTTAATATGGTGTAATTTTTAATATTATGTAATTAGTAAAATTTCATTCCAAAGTCCCTCAAAATTCTAAGACCCTCCAAACTTTCCATGTGACCCCTCATTCTTCCACGTGTATGCCACAAGACTCTATGTTCATGCCACAAACATCCATGCATTTTTCCATGGTCCCCCCACATACTCTCCACACTCCACATGCCCACTAAATTAATGGTAATTCCAAATACTTGGAATTATAAACCTCTAAATTTGTGGCATTTAAAAAAAAACTTACCTTTTCATTTCCCAAATGTGGTATTAAGATATGACTCAAGCCCAAAATTGGAGTAAGATTTCAACCTTTACAAATTAGATAAAGTGATAAGGGATTAACCATTGTACCATGGAGCCTAAGAATCATATAAATGGAATTATATTGTAATTGAAGCCAAGTTTTGGACATGAATAGTGTTTCCAAGGCATGTAAAGAGTGTGAAGAGAAACAGAGAAGGATTTTGTGACATGAATGAATTAATATGGTTTCAAGAGATTCTTAGAGATAGATTTGAAGGCCATAAGATGATTTTTGAATAATTATTAATATTTTAAATTTATTTTTCTAAAATTAATAAGGAATTATCCCCCATTAAATTAGATCTAGAGATGTAGGCTTTATAGCCGAACTCTGTTATCAAATCGCATGCAGTATTTTCTATCAAATTTTGTCTCTTTATTTTATTGCACTTTTAAAATTATATCTATTTTGGATATTTATAAACTGATTTTGATTTTTTATTAAATTAAAATGTTGATTTTAAGGCTTTGATCCAATTTTAAGTTTAATTCCTCTTAATACGACACTTGAAAATTGTCGATTACGAATCATTTTTAGGCCTAGAAGCCTCCAAAAATGCATTTTATTGACTAGAAATTTTCCAATAGGTGTATAAATAAAATTTTGGTGTTTTAAATACTCCTTAATATTCCTTAATAATTCATAGGTAATGGGATAAGTAACCAAAATTTCATCATCTGGTTCCATCCTTGAAAGATATCCCATTGATAAGCTTTGCTTATCTTGCATTCTCTATCATAGCCTAGGTTCTCTCTCTTTGACCACTATTATTGATGGTATCATTCATTATTACATATTTATTTATACCTTATAATTAACTCTTGATAACCTTATACCCCTTATAGTTAATCACATTCATTGTTTATCCTATTCAATTCATTCCTCTCTCAAACTTGTTTTGTGCTTTCACTAGGCAACCACCCCTTAAGTTTCAAGAGTCAATTATTGATATATGTATTAAGGCCTCAAACTCAATGCATGGATGATATCATATTGTCATGTTACACCT
>JARHVA010001918.1:2955000-2966795 GCA_037957365.1 Torreya grandis
TCACCTTATCATAGTCTCGTTTTACCTTAAAAATCTTCCAAATAATAAAGAAATCCATTCTTAGACCTCTATCTATGACAAATAGCATATAAGATTGAGCCTATTTGAAGTTTGAGCAGTGAGGATGTTGTTAGGTTGTGGAGCTAAAAGCTTCACTGATGCAAACATGGATGAGGTTGTTGAGTTGCAGTGCAACCAACATCGATAAGCCAACTGACGTCGGTCATATTTAGGGTGTAAAGCTACTGACATCAGTCAGTATCGGCCGACGTCAGTCATCTCCAGATAGACAGGGACTGACATTGGTCACCTGTGTGGTTTCAAAACTGTTAGTTTCATGAACAATTTGTTTAACAAACTAGTTGTTTGCATGTTAAAGTCTAATTTTAGTCTTGGATCTGCGTGTCTAATTATTGTAATTAGAAGTCTAATTATTGTTTGCATGGGATCTATATAATAGACTCATGGGGCTATATTGTAATTAAGGACAAGGAAGAGATCCTTCCAATTGTAAGATCAGGTTGATCTGTAGGTTGTGCAAGATCAGGTAGAAGACCTACATGGTAAGTAAGATCATTTGATTTCCAGGTTGTTGCAAGTTCAAGGGAGATCTACTTGGAGTACTTTGAGTACTTCTTTGACTGGTAGTATTGTTACTGGCTGGTGGAGGTGAGCAACAACTCTGTGTTTGAGTTGTTTGTTGTGACTGTAATTGAGAGAGAGAACTCTTGAGGGAGATTATTGTACACCCTAGAGGTGTGGGAGCCCTAGAGGTGTGGGAAGAAGAGTGTGACTTCTTTATTGTATTTTCTTTTTGGATGAGTTGAATACAAGTTTGTATTGTCTCTCAAATTTTGTGTTGTTTCTGATTTCTAGTTACTTGTTACTTCTAGTTTAATTTCGTGTTTAGTTGCTTATACAAGGTAATCAACTGTGCTCTTAATCCTGACAAAGTGGTATTAGAGCTAAGGTTGCAGGTTCATAGAGCCTGGTTTGGAACAGGTTTGTGTTTGATTACAGGTCACTCTCAGGGGTTTTTGATTGAGTGGGAGTATAGCAATGGCAGAAGAAAGTAAGCTAAGAATGGAGAAGTTTAACAACAATAATTATGAATTATGGAGGATGCAGATAGAGGATTATCTGTATCAAAAAAATTTGTACTTACCGTTGGGTGGGGTTTCAAGCAAGCCCACAGATATGAAAGATGAAGAATGGAATGTTCTTGATTGAAAGGCTCTGGGATCTATAAGGTTGAGCCTAGCATCATTTGTGATTTCCAACTTATCACAGGTTAAGACAATGGTAGAGTTAATAGAATCTTTGGAAAATTTATATGAAAAACCCTCAGCTTCGAATAAGGTATTTCTTATGAAAAAATTATTTAATTTGCAAATGTAGGAAGGTGGATTGATACATAGTCATCTTAGTAATTTCCATGGATCAGTAAATCAGTTAGTTTCAGTCAATATTGTTTTTGATGATGAAATTAAGGCTCTCTTAATCTTATGCTCATTACCTAAAAGTTGGGATAATTTGGTAATGGCAGTTAGTAATACTAAGTCTGCTTCAAATATCTTGAAAGTTGATGATGTTGTTAGTGTAATCTTGAATGAAGAAATTCATAGGAAAAGCATAGGGGAATCATCAGGGAATGCTTTAAGTGTTGAAAGCAGGGGAAGGCAAAGAGAGAAGATCGAGCAAGGGAAATCAAGGTCAAAGATAGGCAGGAGATCTAGATCCAGACATGGCAGGAAAATCTACTAGAATTTTGGAAAGAAAGGGCATGCAAAGAAAGATTGTTGGTTGGAAGAATATCAGCATGAAGGAAATGAAGAAGTAGTTGTTGCAGGTATTGTTACACAAGATGCTCTTGTATGTTCCTTGGATAAAGTGAAATCTTGGGTTTTATATTCTAGTGCCTCTTTCCATGCAACCACAAATAGAGAATTTTTCCTTGATTATGTCTAGGGAGACTTTGGAGAGATTTATTTAGGGGATGGTAAGCCTTGTCAAATGGTTGGAAAAGGGAAAGTGTAGCTAAAATTGAAGATGGGAAACACATGGGTGTTGAATGAGGTCATGCATGCCCCAGTCCTGAAGCGGAATTTGATATCTGTAGAAAAGTTGGGTGATGAGGGATGCACAGAAACTCTCATAGTGTAGTCTTGGAAGGTTACCAAGGGTGCACTTGTTTTAGCAAGAGGTAAGAAAGTAGGTAATCTTTATCTATCTACTTGTATTACTGATTCTCCTTCTGTTTTATCTACTTCAGTTGTAGATTCAAAGATGTGGCTTTGTAGGCTTGGTCACATGAATAAGAAGGGGATGCATGTTCTTGAGTCAAAAGGTAAGAGTTCAGATCCAAATAGCATAGATCAAGATTTCTGTAAGCAATAGAAGAAAGTGAGGTTTCTTGATACTGAAGCTATAAGAAAGGATCAGGTTTATTACAAAAAGAGGAAATCTAATGTTTTTGACAAGAACAGGAAAGCCTTGATTTTCAAGGAGAAGATGACAGACAGAGATCAGTCATAGGGGATGAATAACTCTTAGTAGGGCAGTTTGGATAGGGTTTTGATTCAAAGTAAGCTCATGGGTAAAAAGTCATCACTCACAGGAAAACACAGTTGTCGATGTCGGTCAGGAGGAACCAACGTCAAATAAGTAGGCACCGATGTCTGTCATGTGCAGACTGAAGAAGTTAGTGTTGTCAGGTAGGTGGTGACTGACGTCAGCTAGGGAATTTATGTCAATGACCAGGTGGACACCGACATCGGCTAGGGAACTAACATCAGCAATCAGGTCAATCACAGGGAACTGATGTCAGTCGTGTGTAGACTGAGGGGTGACTGATGACGGTCACTGTTAGAATAGATTTTGGGCAGATAGAAAGCTGTCAAGGAGTCTCAAATGCCCATGAGGAGGACTAAAAGGGTAAGTAAGCCTCAAATTCATTACTCCCCTTCTTTACACTACTTGTTGCTCACTGATGGTCAAGAACCAGGAAGTTTTAAAAAAGTAGTGCAGGTAGAATCTAGGAAACAGTGGGAGCATGGCATGAATGAGGAATGTGATTCCTTGGATGAGAATAAAATGGTATATTTGGTAGAGTTTCCAGCCAGAGAGAAAGCACTAAAAGATTAATGGATTCCCAGTTTAAAGAAGAGAGAGAATGGACATGTGAGATGGAAGGCTAGGGTATATGGTCTTGAGCAGGCTGTAGGACAATGGAGGTTTAACCATTGTGTTTCGTTTACCAGGTTGGATAACATTAGATACATTATCCTATTACTATATGTTGTGTGTATGCTTTTTGTAGGGTCACACATGCATGGAGTTGTTGAGCTAAAGGTAAAGTTAGTTCAGAGGTGTGTCATGAAGGATCTGAGAACAAAAAGATTCTTTGGCATGAGTATTCCTAGAGACAGGGAAGATCACAGGTTGATGTTGTCTCAGGATGATTATGTGAATAAGGTAGTGGTGAGGTTCAAGATGTAGGATGCAGAACTGGTTAGCACACCTATGGATGGACAGTTCACAGAATAGTGTCCCAATTCACATGATGAGGTTAAGTACATGTGTACTAGACCTGAGTTTGTCCAAGCAGTGGTTGTTGTCAGCAAGTTTGGGGTCAATCTAGGAAAGAAGCACTAGAAATCAATTCAGTAGATTCTCAGGTATCTAAGAGGGACCAGCAGCAGGTATACATGTGGTGCAGGGTAAAACACTTCTCTACATGGGTATGTAGAAACGGATGTGGCAGGGAACTTGTATGATAGGCGTAGCACCACAAGATGTGTGGTGGTTGGTCTTCAAGATTGAACTTGAAGAGGGATACAAGATAGGAAACAAATTAGATGATGTACAGGTACAGGTATAGGTGCAGCTATTTATCTCCAAGTGGGAGATTGTTAGGTTATGGAGCTAAAAGCTTCACTGATGCAAACATGGAGGAGGTTGCTGAGTTGCAGTGCAACAGATGTCGGCAGGCCAACTGACGTTGGTCATATTCACGGTGTAAAGCTGCCATCATCGATCAGTATTAGTTGATGTCAGTCATCTCCAGATAGACAGGGACTAACGTCAATTGCCTGTGCGTATCTAAAACTATTAGTTTCACAAAAAAATTGTTTAATGAACCAGTTGTTTGCATGTCAAAGGCTAATTTTAGTCGTGGAGCTGTATATCTAATTATTGTAATTAAAAGTCTAATTATTATTTTCATGGGATCTATATAATAGTCTCATGGGGCTTTATTGTAATTAAGGACAAGGAAGATATCCTTCCAATTGTAAGATCAACACCGACGTCGGTTGCACTGCAACTCAACAACCTCCTCCATGTTTGCATCAATGAAGCTTTTAGCTCCACAACCTAATAGATAGTTTTGGTTTATTATTTTTAGAATAATGGGGTTTTATTCCTAGTTAAATAAATAGGTCTTAGAAAAGTAAACTAGTAAATAATATGTAGGAATTAAGCTACTAATTTGCATAAACATATTTGTATTTTTGCCTGTTGTAAATATAGTAATAAATAAGATAAATCTAACTTATCTTGTTTCGAATGATCTAGACTAAGGTAGGTTCTAATACTAGAGGATAAGGACTAGGAAACTATCAAAAACTAGATCCTACAGTTCATTTCTAGATTAGATAGAAGTACCAAAAATGGGACATCCTATAGTCCAAAATTGTAGTCCTTTTTTGACACTATTTTCCAAGTGGTCTGAGATTTTTGGGTTCTATTCAGTAGGCCTATGTTACCTTGTTAGTGAAATATTGAAGCTTGAAAGCCTACAAATCTCATTGTGCATCTATTTTAAATATTCGAATCGAGCTCTTTGTGCTTGAACTTGAATGGAGACCTAGAAGAGATAAAGAAGGGGTTAGTGTGTAAGGGATACATTGGATGCACTTCATATCCTATGTGTGGGCATGTTGCCTACATAGAAATACTCTGAAGAGGGATTAAGTTAATGTAGTTCTCCCATTAAAGTGCTTGGTATAATTATCTATGATAAATGTAACTAGAAAAAAAACTGGATGGACTTCAAATGGCTAAGGACTGGTGTAAAGGTTTTAAGAAGATTTAAATGATATTTGAAGGCTATATATAGAGAATAGGGAAGAGTTCTTGAGTTTACTTGCTTATATTCTTTCTTCTCTCTTATGAATAAGTTTAACTTGAAAGTGATGCCAACCACCTACAAATGGAGTAAGTCACACAACTACTAAGAATGCCTAGAAAATAAACTAAACTTGGAAATAAAAGAAGACCAATGTGCCATGCATATTTCTCCCAATCACTAGTGTCTAGAACATGGATTTTTATTTGAAAGTTATGTCAACTACCTAATCTAAAAGTGAAATTCAGAACCATCATTACACACATGATAACCCCTATATCTAGATTCTTTGAGAAAACTATACTAACATACTGATTCTAACTGATTTGGATGTGCAAAAATTGTATTCAAAATGTAATTTTTGCCTATTTATAGAAAAATTAAGTTTTTTTATACATGGATAGGAGGACCATAATGAGGACACCCATATCTTTGGAATTATTGTCCATTTTTTGTGCTACTGTCTTGTGTTAAAACTGGTTATTGATCTAGAACTATCACTATTTTCCTACTTTGTTCTGACTAGTTTAACCTTTGGATTTTGAATTGGGTTATCTAAATGTTGTTGTTTCAACTATTAAAAGCTTTGATCTCTATGAAAAAACCCCTATTTATTTCCCCCTCTTTCGAGGGTAAGAATGATGAACCTATAATGACTACCCTTAAAAAAACAAAGTCCTACAAGTGTGTTATGATGCATAGGTACATGATATAGAAATGATATTTGTCAAGATATCTCTAGATATATAAATGTTTACTTGATATATTTTTAAATAAATAGGGGTATGCCTAGATAGATATAACAATGTATAATCCTATATAAATTACTGAACTAGAACTGGAAATGTTTAGATGTTAGTTGTTATTTGTTAGTTATTAGTTGTTAGTTTTTAGTTGTTAGTTGTTAGTTGCTAGTTTTTAGTTTGAGTTATGGAGCATGATGTCCATCATGGCATCCAAGAAATCAAAGTAAATGCATGATTTATATCATAGCATTTCACACATTGAGAAGCAAAATAAGCAATTAAGCAATCAAGAAAGAAGCAAGAAACATATAGGGATGGCCAAGGGGCCATGCAAATAACGAACATAGGCATATGTCACTCAAACTAGAAAGCATGAAAAGAAGGCATGTTCAATCGCCACATAAAAATACAAGTGAAACAAGCAAATTTGGCATAGGGGACATAGGAACATGGAAGAGTACAAGCAAAGGACATTGGAAAATGTCCTAAAGCATACACATGAATAGAAGTAAAGAACATTGGCAAATGTCCTAAGGCACAAACATGAGATAAGTAGGAACTATAAATGCAATAACTCAAGCTACACTAAGTAAGAGGAGAAAGCATTTAATAATTAGAAATTTAAAATCACATCTAACTAATCAAAGAAATGTGAAAGTATGCAAAACATGTGTAGTATAAGACTAGGTATATGCTGATAAATACACAAGTGTTAGATAATAGTGAAATGTTGATATAGTAATATATGTAATATAAAAAGGAATGTACATCATCATGATAACTTAGAGTGTGTAGTGTAGGATTGACATAACTTGGATGGTGTAGTCATGTAGAATATGCCCCCAGTGGGTATGTATATCGATGTGTGTCTCAAATGTAGAAGTAGGAATGCCCCCTCAATGAGTAAAATGAAGCAATCAAGTAGATGGATGCCACTTTACACACTCAAAATAAATCAAGTGAAGCATGGTAATATAGATAAATTGACATACAATAGCATGAAATATCAAATGTAAGTCCTAGCATGATAGTAATAGTGTAAAGCATGGATGATGCATATAATCAAAATGTTTTTGGTATTTTTGACATATTTCAATGTTTTTGTATTTTTAAATGATCTATGTACAATAAATCAGAAGAGATTATATACAAGTAATGTTGAGAATAAATTATGTACAAGCATGTAGGCAAATCAATACGTAAAGGTAAAATAAAAGACTAGGCTGGTGGGGGGAATGCATCCAAGGATGGAGCCTGTTGGGAATGGAAATGGAGTAAAGGGTTATGACCATCATCAAATGCATCAATATCATCATCACAAGTATAATTATATGTTTTAGATGTTATGTTTATGGTGTCATCATGTTGAATGTGAATTGAAAGTTGCTCTGGTGGTGGAGATGTTGACTCTATTCTAGAATATTTAGTCCTGATAGTAGATGACTTAAGTGGAAGTGGTGGAGCTAGTGCTGCTAGTGGTGATATAATATGAATAATGCCTTGATCCTATAGTTTATCAAATTTCTATCTTAAATTTGTACATGAGTTTGTATCATGGCCTATAATCTTGTAAAAAGTACAAAAAGAGTGACCATCCTATTATGACAATCTACTAATAGATATGGGCCATACTTTAGGTAATGTGATCAATCCATTATAAAGTAATATATTTAGCATAAACTATGGCTAATGTAATGTGTTTCCTACTTGAATATGAATAACTAGCTCTATATCCGTAGAAGTAATCAGGTGAATTATATGTGCCAAGTGGTCTAATTATGGTTGTGAGCATGGATTATTTCCTATGAGTGTAGTGTGAGATGATAAACGTTATATAGGATGAGATATGAGAGCTCTAGAGTCATCTGGGTACTCTCTTAGGCTAACTGCTAAATCTCAATTAACATAAATAGTCATTTTTGAGTGTGGGTGTCGTATCATCATTTGAATAAGATTGTGAATCTATATCAACATAATGTACATCTGGTAACTCAAAATTTACCACAAGGGGTAACTGTGATATAGGAGTCTCATCATCTATAGTGATAAAATATAATACTACTATAGAGGTATTTATAATAGGTGGAATAACTTTGGAATCAACTGGAACTACTGGTATTGTTGTATATGATGGGGGATGTGTAACAAGTGTTAGAACTATGACTGATGAAGTAGTTGGAATAGTTAAAGCTACTATAACTAGTATAATAGTTAGTGCTGATAGTGTGATTGTAAGTGAAGGAGTATGAGAAGTGATAGTCTCTCCAACCTCATATGTATGTATCTAATCAAGATAAATGCTATGAGGTGGTGTCTATATTGTGAGATATGGTGTCCCATCTAGTGAAATAGTTGAAGATGACTCTATAAGTTGATAATATATGAATATCTAGTTCTCTGCTAGACATGTATATAAATATCCCTCATTGAAAAACTTAATACATCAATGGAGAGTGGAAGGAATGGCCCCCATGGTATGTATTTAGGGTTTTCTGAGTAAAAAATTATAGTGGAGAGGACCTGGCATGACTTGGAATTATGTAGAGAGAGTTTTTGGTCCCACCATGATATCTAAAGTAATAGTGCCTAATGTTTGTCATGTAATATCATCAAACTCTTGAATGTTCTTATATGTTTTTTATAGTTATTCAAAATCTACACCCATGGCCTTTAATAATGTGATATTACATAAATTTAGTCTAAAACCAATGTCAACAAGAACTCTCTTGACTGTGCTAATCTTGAATTGTACTTGTATGAATAGTGGCAATTTTTGATCAATAAATGTTTGAGAAGGCATGTCCTCATGATCAAAATAAATTGCATCTTCTATAGTTTTTAAAGTTTTGACCACTGATGAAAAATAATAAAGTTCCAAATCAATAGGCATAGAAGTCTAAGTGAGTTTTTTATAAATAATATCCTTGAATACATTAGATTTTTGAAGCAGTTATAACATGGAAATTTTAGGTGGAGTGTTTCTCAATTGATCAACAATGTCATATGCTTTGTGTAATTATGTCTGTGAAAGTGGGTTGGGCCTAGGACTGGTTGGAATAGCAAGGTGATGGGGCTCTTATTTAAGTGGAGGAGGCATAGTGTCATGATGAGTAATAAATATAACCACATTATCTACTATCTATATAGGAGTAGTAATAGGTATGGGAAGAGAGAAAAGATAATAGATGGGTCAAGGAGGTGGAGGGATAAAAGGTGTCAAATGGGATCTTTGGTGATGGGTATTCACTTAGGGAAGAGTGAAATGGACCATGCAACATGACTCGATATGGGGGAGGTGCTCTAAGGGAGGATATGTAGGAGATGGATTAACATGTTTAAGAATAACTTGCTTAACATCATCTCATATAATGAAAAATAAGCATGAAATGCAAAGAATGAAGCTTTGAATTAACATGTGATAGATTTCATCATTCGTGTACAGGATAGGGCCAATTATGGTTTCCTTATTATTTTCAATAAATTAAAGAAAATTTGTAAATAAATGAGCTTCATTTTTGCAAGTTTAATTATGGATGTAAGGTGATACCTCAAAAAGCAAAACAAGAGATAGTATATGCAACTAGGGATTTTGAATGATCTTTTTAAAATTAATGTAATAAATTTAAAAATTTAGAGAAAATTTGTAGAATTTTTCTTGAAAAATTTAGGAAAAATTAGAAAATATTTCTAAAACTAGAAATATATGTTTCCTAGTGTTTGGAATGTGTTTGTATGCAAGAAAGACCTAGTATGTGAAAACTAGGGTTTTAATAAAATATGTGATATTTTTTCAATTAATTTGTAGATTTTTTATTTTTAAATGTAGGAAAAATCATGAAATTATGGAAAAAAATCAGAAATAATTATCCCTAGGGTTTTGTGCAAAATTCAAAGTAAGTCAAGTTCACCAAATCTTTTATTGTTTTCAAAATAATGGAGTTTTATTCCTAGTTAAATAAATAGGTATGAACAAAGTAAATAAGTAAATAATATGCAGGAATTAAGCTACTGATTTGTGTAAATAGATTTGTATTTTTTAATTTTCTAAATATAGTAATAAATATGAGAAATCTAACTTAGCTTATTCTGAATGCTCTAGACTGAGGCAGGGTCTGATACTAGAGGAGAAAGACTAGGAAACTATCAAAAACTAGATCTTGAGCTTCATTTCTAGATTATATAGGAACACCAAAAGTGGGACTCCCTATTGTCTAGAAATGTAGTCCTTTTTTAATGCTATTGTCCAAGTGGTCTGAGATTTTTAGGTTTTGTTTCGTAGGTATTTATTACCTTGTCAGTAAAATATCAAAGCCTAAAAGCCGGTAGAGATTATTGTGCATCTATTTTAAATATTCAAAGCCTTATGAGATCTTTGTGCTTGAACTTAAATGGAAACTTGAAAAATATAGAGAAGGGGTTAGTGTATAAAGGATAAATTGGATGCACTTCACACCCCATGTGTGGACACATTGCCTACATAACAATACTCTAAAGAGGGATCAAGCTAATGTAGTTTTCCCATTGAAGTGCTTGGTGAAATTGCATATGGTAAATGCAACTAGATGTCAAACTAGATGTACTTCATATGGATAGGGATTGGTTTAAAGGTTTGAATAATATTCAAATGATCTTGGAAGGCTATATGTTGAGAATAGGGAAGAGTGCTTGAGTGTACTTTCTTGTATCCTTGATTCTTTCTTGTAAATAAGTATCAACCCTTCTAAATACACTTTGAATGGAATTTTATAGGGATTTAATTATCATGGGTTAAATAAATTCATTTTATGCTAACATGAATTAGGATAAAGATTTAGGAAAATATGATCGTTAGGACCAAAAGTACACTTGGACAACAACACTAAAAATTAGACACCCTAGGTTTCAGTGCTTTTGCCTAATTTGGGCACTATTGTCTAGAGAGAATGAGTCTTGGGGGATGGATCTAGGCCTAAGAGAGCTACCTAGGTCTGGAATATTGGAGATGACTGGGAATCAGTGAAAGAATAGCCTAGAAGGGTTATGTGAGTAGGAAAGAGGACCTATGGATTGGGTGTCATTAGCCATGCTTAAGTCATCCAATTTCTCATTTTATGTGACTACAATTTGAAACCTCTTGATGACCATATTTTATACCTAATAAATCTTATATAAGGTCTTCACATGGTTATTTTTCTTGGATTTTACCTTAGAAGGCTCTAAAGACCCGCTTTAGGCTATGATGAGAATTTGAGGGCAACTTTGGAGTTGTGATCCTAATAGTTTGTTTTGTGATTTGATTCTCATATAAAATGATCCCACCACTATGAAAACCTTATCTATGGTCTTTTCACCATGTATTATCTTTATAACATCATGTTTAATGCAAAATATGTGCTTCCCTTCATTTTGTAACTGTAGCAAGCCTGTAGGTGTATATTTTAAGCATGAAACCTCATTATAACCTTGTTTCTTGGAGTGAATAATATACATCAGGTGTATTTGTATCTAATTAAGGACAATATAGTATCCATTTATCCCACATGAATATCCCTTTAAATTATAAAACACATAATTGTTAACAACTTTCTATTCCTACATTTACAAGTTATACACAGTTACATAGTGTGCATATTAACATAGTCTCTTTGCCTTTTGGCCCTAATGGTGTCTTGAGAATGTCTAAGGATACTTTATGAAGTAAAAATAATGTGAATAAATTTTTTCCACTTTCCTCCATGTATTGAATATTCTAGCATTACTATGATCTTTCCTGCCACATCATGAGACTAAAAAACTTGAGGTCTTCTACCCATATAGGTTTGATACATGAATTGCATGTATAAAACATGGTATTATAAGAAATGATAAATATATTTATAATTATTTTAAAAAACTAACATTTACCTATCAACCTCAAAATTTATTCCAAGAGGAGAAAACTA
>JARHVA010001919.1:0-15000 GCA_037957365.1 Torreya grandis
CCAACCTTTTCATCATCTCCTTAAGAAGGACATCATTTTTACATGGGATAAGGACTATCAAGAGGCTTTTAAAGCCTTAAAACGCTATCTCGTCTCTCCACCAGTTCTCATTCCACCTAAAGATGACCAACCCTTCTACCTTTATATCTCAGCCACTCACCATTCGTTAGGTGCCATGATCGCGCATCGAGACGAGTATCATCGTGAGCAAGCCATTTATTATATCAGTCGAACACTGGTCGACTATGAAACTCGGTATACCCATATCGAGAAACTCTGTTTGGCATTAGTCTTTGCTGCTACTAAGCTTCGCCATTATCTTCTTAGTCATAAAACTTTTGTCATCACCCACACCGACCCTCTCAAGTATATGCACTCCAAGCCATATCAGAATCAACGTATGGCTCGGTGGCTCATGCTGCTTGCTGAGTTCGATCTCAAATTCATCCAGCAGAAATCTATCAAGGGGCAAACCATCACTGATCAACTAGCAGATGCCCCTCTTCCTGACACTCAACCTTCGCAGTGTGAATTCCCTGACGAGTCTATCGCTGCGCTTTCCTCCGACGGACACCACCTATCAGATGACTATGTTCTTTGACGGATCTAAATGTCAACTAGGTGGAGGTGCTGGGGTCATTCTCATCCCACTCGAAGGGGAGCCCATGCCTTTGTCTTTTAAACTCGACTTTGATTGTACCAATAATATGGCCGAATACGAGGCCTTAATTTTGGGACTTCAGACCGCCCTCTCTCTCAGCATCAAGTCCATCAACATCTTCGGTGACTCGCAGCTCATCGTCAATCAGGTCAACGGTTCATACCTCTGTAAAAATGAAATTTTGCAAAGGTATAAAAACCGTGCTGACATTCTCCTTGCATCTTTCGATCATTTCCTCCTACAGACTGTTCCTCGATCCACGAATAAGTTTGCTGACACCATGGCTTCTCTCGCTTCCCATATCCCATCTTCCTCATCTGCATCCAGACTTTTTGTCACGATGCGTCATGTGCCGTTGCCTTCATATATCTCTCCTCACATTCATCATGTCAACACTATAGACCCTAGCCCACAAGATGCTTGGTATAAGCAACTTGTAGACTTCTTATCTCTCTCTGTCATTCCTCCCAACCTCTCTAGTAATGCACGACGAGCTTTTATCAAGCGTACCACTCGTTATACCATGCTAGGGGGTCTTCTCTATAAGCGAGGCTTCGACGGCCTCCTTCTTCGCTGTCTCACCTCCACTGAAGCATCTCACGCCATTCAGCAAGTCCATGACGGGATTTGTGGTAGACATTTCAGTGGGAATTCGGTTGCCAAGTGCATCCTTCGTCTGGGCTATTATTGGCCTACCCTTCATCAAGACTGTAGCGACTATGTTCGGCGTTGCATCAAGTGTCAGCAGCACTCTAACTTGCTCCATCTCCCCAGTCACGCCTTACAAATTGCTCAAGATTTCTGGCCTTTTTCTCAGTGGGGTTTAGATCTCATCGGTGAGATTAACCCTCATTCATCTCTTCGTCATCAATCCATCATCACAGCCACTGAATATTTCACCAAGTGGGTGGAAGCCATTCCTCTCGTCTCCACAAAAGCCGACAAGATTGTCGACTTCGTCAACACCCATATCATCTGTCGTTTTGGTGTCCCTCATAAAATTATCACTGATAACGGCAAGTCCTTCAAAAACAAAACTGTCCAAAAGCTATGCGACTCCTTCGGCATCAAACTCAGTTTCTCTTCGCCTTACTACCCACAAGCAAATGGGCAGGCTGAGGCTTCCAACAAAATTCTCACCAAAATTCTCATGAAAGTGGTCAGTGACACAGGTAAGGATTGGCACATTCACATTCCCTTCACTTTGTGGGCTTACCGCACTAGCATCCGAACCTCTACAGGTGCTACCCCTTTTTCTCTCGTGTATGGAATAGAGGCTGTCTTACCTCTCGAAGTACAGATCCCGTCTCTCCGCATTTCTCTACATGATATCCTTTCCAACGATGACTTTCATCAAGATCGCTTAGCTCAACTTGAGTTACTTGACGAACGCCGTCTTGCTGCCCTTAATCATCTCCATGTCTATCAACATCGCATCAAGCACGCCTATGACAAAAATCTGCGAGAATGAGATTTCAACATCGGAGACCTCGTCCTCAAAGAGAATCAACACGTGACCAACATGGAGCGAAGTAAACGAGGCAAGTTTGCTCCTAATTGGCTCAGACCTTTTATTATCACGCACAAGTATGGATCAGGGACTTACCGTCTGTCTTCTCTTGATGGACGCCCAGAACCTAAGCCTCTTAATGCGTTGCATCTGCGACCGTTCTACTGCTAGTCGAGTATTCATCCACTTGACACTTAACTTGAGCTCGTCCTTTGAGCAATCCCCATCCCCTTAAATCCTACTTCCTTTCAACCCTATTCCTCTTCACAATTCCTATAACCCTTTTATGATGTATGGATGCTTTGTCCTAATAAAAGGGAGCCCTTGACCTTCTATAATCTTGTCCATGACTCACATTTCTATAAAAACAAATCACGATGTCACAATATCCATGGTCACTATATCAATATCAAATCACAAAGCAGACTGCTCCCTCAAAGGACAGCTGTACTATCATTGCTGTAATTAATAGACTGCTCCCTCGAAGGACAGCTATTCAAAAGCCCTTATATTACACAAAAATCTAGACCACTCCCTCGAAGGATGGCTATGAATAATTTGGCAATAAACAGCACTATTTTAGAAGCTTCCCGCATTGATCAGCTTCACAACTGACCACCAAGCAAATGACATCTCTATGCAGGCTTCCCGCATTGATCAGTCTGCGCCAAAAAAAAAAAAAAGAGTCATGGACTTGACTTATAGTTATCTCAGGGTCTCTTATAAAAAGGGGCAAAGTTATCTCTACTCTTAAAATGGGTTACCCTCTTTCCTCCTCCTATCACCTGCTCAAGGGACTTCGAGCTCACTTTAATGTCTAAGTGATTCGATTACCGCTCTAACATAACTATGGTCAACGACGTCACGCATGAATGGGGCTCTTGGTTCTCATAACCCCTATCTATGCTATCTTTTTGGTCTTTGTCAATGAAAGAGCAATATGCTTTTCACTTCTTCTGCACTTTGGTCACATTCGCCTTCATCACTTGTCAATCGACTCAACTCAACTCTCTTTTCAGACCATCAACATGACCTAGCCTATTCACCCTAGTTTCTATGGACACCAATACACATGGAAACTATTGACCCGCCACAATTTATGTTCAGCATAAACCAATACTTGTTGAAGCATAAATAAACCTCAATTCATTTTTAGCATACCTCCATCATGAATATGGAATATTGCTAGGGATGAAAAACCCCTCAACCAATGTTGCAGAACACACCATTTGGAAAAGGCTGCAACATATTTTTTCCTCATCATTTCATCATAACCAAGACCAATCTATCAACCATTTTAACCACCTGTCTACCACTCGGACCCTTTGTCCGAACTACATTGGTCTGAGGCCCTATGACCAGGGCTATGTAGGCAGCACTCAGATAACACATCCTCTGAGGTTAGCTCGACCACCCCCGTTTGTTCGTCTCTTTAATGGACAAACCTTCTCTTCTATGACCTTTGACCAAGACCAATCATTTTCTTTAACTTTGACCAATCATTTTCTTTGACCATTCCTCTCTTTTAGGGAGAACTACATTGGCCTGAGGCCCTTCACACAAGGGCTATGAAGGCAGCACTCAGATCACATGACATTTTCTGAGGTTAGCTCGGCCACATCCTTTCGTCCATCCATCCCCTTGACCAATGACCATTGGAGATCATGCGTATCTCCTTCGACCTTCGACTACTTCCAAGCCAATGTTGCCTTCGTTGTTTTTGCATGTGTGCTACCTCACGGTTGGTTAACACAATTGTCCACAGACTATTTTTGACCCTTCGCAAGTATAGGATCGCAAGCCAGTTGATCCCTACTACTTGTGGCATTTTTGTGTTTCTGGGAACACTTCCTGAGCCTGGGATACCTGGAACACGACGACCATTTGGAGCTTCAGCTTAGATTGAGTAACCCGATCAGCAGACGACTAAATGCTGGGGTCCAGTTACTTCAATTTTGGCACTCCTCGACCCTTGACCTGTGACACTTTGGCCTGACCATCTCGTGCAGTGGTATGCGCGCAATCACGACCTTTGTAACGTTCACCCTCACCCCTTTTTCATCCACTCTTTGTCAAATCAGCACCCGATTCCCGATTCCCTTCCCTCAACTCCTACTTTGAGGGGGAATACCTCATCCTTACTCGGGGCATTCGCTTCCTATTTTTGTCTTGCAGTTCATTCGAACAACCAACAAGATGAAATCAACCTTATCCCTCACCTGGGGCAATCACTCCTATTTTTGTCTTGCAGTTCATCCAGAACAACCAACAAGACAAAAAGGGGCAAATGTAGACACTGAAATCGTGTCGACTCCCCTGGTCATTCCCTGTCTTATTCTTCTTCGCTTATTTAACCCTTGTCGATCACTTGTTCCACCAACCTTGACCCTGGCAGCATGTAAAAATGAGCACAGAGCTAAAACTAGACTCTATCCCCATTGTGCATCTGCCGACGACGGTCTTTTCCCGGCCGATGTCACCGACGTCGGTCACTTATCGGCCGACGTCGGCAATCCTGCCGACGTCGGTCACCTTACCGTTATCCGTTATCAGTTATCATTCAGTTTCCCAAACGGTTATCGAACCGTCTCTAGAACCGTCCCTCGCCTTCATCAACGTCTGCCAACCATTCGAGAGGCTATCCGGAACGCTATTCAACTATTTTTCGAATCAACTGATCAATTAATCAATCGACCTCCAAATTTCGACATCCACAGACTCTGGCAATCAACACTCTCACGATCAACTAACTCCGGCATCAACCAATCTACATTCGCTTCAATCCGGCACTACACAGACAACTTCAACTATGGCTTTCATCACGTCTTCTGGCAGGTAAGTATTTACTCTATTTGTTTTATTTCTTCTTGGTTATTATTTGTTCATTATTTCTGTCATCCCGAATCTTCAAACCACAGACCCAAGTTCTGCATCTCTCCTTTACATCCCTGCCCACTATCCGAATCCATAACTCTGTCCAAACCTGACCTTACCTTACCCAGACCCTGTCCTGACCTTATCTCGATTCTATCAGACCCTGTCTCGACCCTGTCAAGACCCTATTCTGACTCTCCTAGACCTTCTGCAACTCGTCCAGACCCTGCCCCGACCGACGCCGGTCATTACCCCGACCGACGCCGACAGTTTGACCGACGCCGGCACCTTCCATAACCGACGCCGGTACCACAGAGACCGACGCCGGCGACTGTGCAGAACAGTGCTGCATATCAGGTACACATTTTTATTTTCTGTCATTTATTTCTGTCATTTTATCTTTTATTATCTACTTTCGTTCAATATTCTGCTTTTCTATCAGTGGGTTGATATCCTTCTAGGAAGTCTTCGTACTTCCGGGATCGGGCGTTCGCCTGACAGCCCACCTTATCCTTTGACTAACATTTTTTTGTGTTTTAGTCTCTTTTCTTCGCAGGTGTCATTCCTCCACAGCCAAAGAGGAGAATCTTCCAACGTCTGATTTTGGTGCGCACAACTTTATCAGGTATCTTCTAGCCTTGACCATTTCTTTTAGTTTCTTATTTCTTCTTTGAATGTAGAAAGCAATTTTGCATAGAAACAGATATCTTCATGAGGTTATTTTAAGAAACATTAATATGTGTTTCTATTCAATAATCTCTATAAATTTCATATGTTCCTCATATTCTTACAACTCCAAGACTGATCTTCCAATCCTTGATTGTGACTCTATTGACCTCCACAGTCACACCTATAAGTATACATTGTATGATTTGAGGCCTAAAGCTAGTGTTTAAATAATTCATTTGAAAGCCTATATTTCATCCATCATACAAATTTCCCATTATGTTTATGCTCTTTGATGCACCCTTCATGCTCTAGAAACATAAGCATGTTTCCAACATGGTTGTGTTGTCCTTCTTAGAGACCCTATCTAGAGGTTGCATTGGGGTTGATCATGGTTTAAAAGACCTCCTTGAATCTATTGAAACATGAAAACATTAACCACTTGGAAATTTATTGTACCTTGTAGTGTATTTACAACTTTTGGGGTTCAAAACTGAGTTACCCTGTAACATGACTACGACTCTTGCTTGTAGATTATATTGCTCCTAATAGGCATGGTCATGATATTGAACACTCTCCTTGGAATTCTATACTTCCAAGAGTACTTTCTCTTACGTTATATTCCTCATGTAAGTTATGAATCACTATCAAACACACATTCATATCCCACTGTCAACCTACCTTATTGTAGGTAGGCATTTTGACGTTGTATGGATAGGGGGTGAGTAAAGTGAGCCAAACTTGATGTAAAATCCTCCTCGAGTGGTCTTTAGATTATAAATATTGTCCTAGGTCATATAAGACTATTCAACCATGTGAAGTGATTTGCAATGAAACTTTAAAATGGAAAAACACTTAGTGCTCAAGGTCTATAGATGTCAATGCATACTTTTAGAGCTTTCCAATGTACTTTTGGATCTTTCAATCATCCTTTTCTATTAGTCTTTCACTCTCCAAACTTTGCACACTTATTATCCATGATAAGGAATATAAGGATAATGAACAAGAAGTGACCAAAGGTAAATATGACATTGCTATAAAATCAATCTAAAAAAGCTAGGAGCTCTATTTTGACAAATAAGAGATCAAGGTCACGAGTCTCAGTCTTATAATCTTTGAAGATATCCTTCATTCTTCACTTGGAAATTTACCCTTATCAACAAGTCTACCATGTTATTCCACAATATCAAGTCAAATTAAGAGTTCTTTAAGTGTTTCAAGGTCACTAAATGATCTCCATACTCTCTGCTCTGGCCACCTATAGGTGGATCCCTGGTACACCACAATGAGCTATAGTATGAACAATATGGAGACCTCTCCTAAACATGAGTTTTGATGCTTCCATCTAACATATTAATGCATTTATATCAAAATAAAGAGGTTGAAATTCACATTCATCTTTCCATACACCATTATGATGTCAGCAAGGGTCCTATAAGTGAGTATTTCTCTGAGGCATAATAGTGAGTATGATTTATAACTAAAAACAAGCCTAGAAGAGGCTTCCTAAATTCTTGAGACTTAAAAATACAATATAATAATGTAAAACCTATGGATAGGCCTTTAGAAACATATGAAACAATCAAAACTATCAAACCAAAACAAGATATTCAGAAACTAGCTCAAACAGGGACCCCTCATGAATGCAAGAGCATAAAAAGCTACCTGAATTCTTAACAATGGTTTATAAAGGAGGAGCCATAAAAATCAGACTTCTTACCATGAATTTGAAGTAGACTAAGCCCCCTCTCAACCCCCAATATCACTCCCTCCAACTCTAATTGTATGGACTGTACCAAGCATTTTAAGTTGACCTTTTTTGGCTTGTGAAGGCAAGAAAGGAGTAGAAGTAAAATTTGATATTTATGAAATTTTCTCTACACACCACTCATGGTGAAGACTTTAAAGAGCTCAAAAGATACTTGTACCATGTTTTCACCTGAAGATGCACTTACCAAGTCCATACAAGTGCTATTAAGAGCCTATTTTTGGGGAGTTTTTCCTATTTTTATGCATGAAACTACTTATTTTCTACCTCTGACTAGTTCTTGACATGTTCTAACCTCATCCACATTGAAATATTCTTTGGTGACAAATGCTTACTTTAAAAAAATTGTACAAGTCATTTAATGAGCCTAAAATGTGATTAAAAGGCATTTTTTGCATATAAAACAAAGAAAAAGACAAGTTTATGACTTATGAACACTTTAAAACACTTAAATGATCATATTAGGACATTTTCAAATTAATTTGAGCTTGTTACCATGTTTGACTAGAGTTGACTTTGGTTGACTAGACAAGTACAAGGAAGATAGGCTTAGACCAAGGCTAGAGCAAGGATAGGTAAGGTATTTAGACACACATGAGACCCTTTTAGACATATAGGAACCTTTTAAAGAGTTTAAATATATAGGGGTTCACCCAATTCTATGAAAATTCAAATTTGGTCAACACTTTTGGCAATTCCTAGGAGTAACATGCTTACCTATTTGGTCAACTCTAAAATAGTAGGATCAGACCTTGACTTGATTAACAAGACAATTGATTGACCTCAAAACACACAAGGAAAGACAACACATATTAAGGCCAAGCAAACACACAAATCAAAGGCACACTTGTGCTACTAAGCACTTAGAGAACATAAGACACAACAGAAAACAAACTAATTATGTACATATATGCAGACATGCCTTCCTTCTTGGATCAAAAGGAAAGTATCTTGAATATCCTTCTTCATGAGATGAATGAGGATGCCAATCATGCTTATCTTTGGATGTATTACTAGATGACTCATGCTTATCTCTTGATCCTTGGCTTAGTATGTCCTTTGATGGAGTCATCTCAAACAAGTCTTCAAGGTAGATGAACTCTTATTGACCTTGGAGAAGTACCTCATACTACTACCCTTTTGTTTAATCATGAAAAAATTTCATCTCCATGAATGGAAGAGATCCTTGAATGTCCATGTCTTCTTGAAAGGTCTCATTGCTCTTCTCTTTTGTTACTACTTCTTCAAAACCTTCAAGAAGTGTTGTGTTATAGCACTCTAGTAATGTTTTTTGTTCAAACTCCTTATTGATGTTTGTAGGATTAGCTTCACATGTGGTTTTAGAACCAATCTTCAAACCATCTCCAAGAAACCCATAGTCATCATAGATTACTCCATCATGATTTAGACTCTTTTGATGGTGATACCTCTCAACACCTATTTGCTCTTCCACATCTTGGGCTTGTTTTCTTAGAAGTCTTGCCTTTCACTATCTTCATATTCTTTGAACATTTGCTTATATGTGTGCCACATATCTTCTTCTTGAAACACATCATCTTGCTTACCATGTCTTGTAGTCAGCTCTAAAGCAATTTTAGGCTCCTTGGGGCTTTCAACTTCATTGCAAATGTCCTCAAATCTCTACCACAAGTCATCATCCTCTTTTTGATTAGCATCAAGAAGGTGAAAAACAAGAGAAACCTATTCCTCTTTAAAATCCTAAATAACCTCTTCTAAAGCTTCTTCTTCACTAAAAGTAGGGTCTTCTTCCTCTTCATCATAATCTGATGTTTCTTCAAAAGAAGTCAACTCTTCCTCATGATCAATCCAATCTGAAATTTCCATCTCCTTCTCCCTCTTTGTGGTATCAATACTAGGCATCTCAAAACTAAAAACTTTATCCCAAGAAGGCTTCCAAGGAGAAAAGCAAACTTCATCATTAGAATCTTATTTCCTTTCAATCAACTGATCCACATTAGGTTCAATGACTTCATTTATTTTAAGTTTTCCTTGCATAGATGATAGATTCTGAATTTTGAGTTCCAACTCCTCAATTCTTTTGGCAAGGTTTTCTTGGAATAGCTTCGCTTCGGGGGAAATACGATCTTCATTATGAAAGGAAGTAGGAGGAAGTGGAGATGAAAGGAAAAAGGCTTCTTGAGGAAGCATAGGAGGGAGTTGAGTATGTTCAAGTTTCTTTCCACTTCCAACTTCTCTATTTAGACATTCTTTATTATTCTTTCCACAAGTTGCCACTACCTCTTTCCATCTTGGGAAGCTATGCTTATAGGATTCTTCATGAAGCTAAGATACAAATGGAGGGGTAAATGATAGGCTTAAGAAACTTTGGGTTTCCTTGGGCTTAGCATCATATATCCCACTTGGTAAAGTAGGCCTAGGAACCTCATGTTCTGCTACCATGATGGATTGTGTCAAATCTTGGTTTGCCAACTCAATCTCCTTGTCAAGATGGGCCTCTAACATCAAATTTTTTATCTCAAAATCTTCTCCAATTAGGTTCTGAGATGGATCAACTTTCTTGATAATGGTGTCCTCCTTCCTTTGGCTACTCTCTTGGATGGACCTCCAAGAAGGGAAACTTTGGGGAATGTATGGAGGACTTGGGGCATTTTGAAGCATGATTGGATTAGTATTTTGAATAGGCATAGTTGACACACTTGAAGTATGATGCAGGGTGTATTGGAAATGCCAAGACTAAGCTGATTCATTAGCTTTAAACATTGCTTCTATGTGGAAAATTAGGCCATAAATAACAAGCATTTCACCCATAAGACCTTGCCAATTAGCTTTCTCAATGTGCATCCATTCTCACTTGACTAGCTCTAGAGCATCCCTCACACTTTTGACACAATCACTAGGGATGAATTAACCACAACCATTTCTATTATCAAGGTCTATCATATATTCCTTATAGCCAGTGAGAGTCTTGAAACTTGCAATGGATTGACATGAAGAGGAACTAGGTGAACTAGTTGAGACATAAGCTTGGGAGGGTTGACTACAATACTGATGCCAATCATAATAGGGCTGAATATGGTTATATTAAGACTGATAATACTAACCAAATACTTGTTCATATGGATATGGGCTAGGAAAAGATGGATATGTCTCACCAACTTGTGTTAAGACAAAGTCAACATCAAAATTATCCATGAATCATTCATGAGAAGTGTATAGAATAAGAAAACAACTTAAATTAGAGTACTTGTACTACTAAACCAATAGATTTTTGCTTGGATTCACCATTGGTGCTTAGTGGAATTGCCTCCAAAGGTTGATATCTTGAGGAGAACACCAAAACTACTCAAGTAATAGACTATTTAGTCCAACCAGGTGTGCCAAAAACTGTTGTCACTTGACCTTGCACCCCTTGAGGAGATGACAAATCTCTCCTCATTCAAGTGGAAAAATGGAATCACCTCAAGGCTGTGAGTGACCCAAATTTGAGGTGGATCTCTAGATTAGGTCTAGTTCCCTTGATGTACCACTTAGGATTGAACTTATTACTAACTTTTGGGGGTGAAAAGGGATAAGGATAACTAAAAACAAATCTAATATAGGGGATCTAATACACCAAATAGATGTTATACTCACACCACTTACAATGCACTTGGAGCCAAAGAGAGTCCCACACATACACTTTATCCATTAAACACTCCTCTTCTATGTCAATGTTTCAAGCATGGGGTCTTGAAGAGAGCTTAGGCTAGGAAGACTTAGGAAATAGGTCTTTTAGAAACACTAATGAATGAGATACTCACTATACCTACAATCCACATTAGACACTTCTTGTTGACCTATAAAAGAGAGATTTCAACTACATTAGGCATTAGGAAGAATAACATGTCAAGGTAAGTAAAATACACTTGTACAAGACCAACAACCATAACATGCACTTAATGAAGTCATGAATGAGGTAAAACAACATCCTTTATTAGTTCAAGGGAAAAATTGAGTGGTGCTTCACCATACCCAAGTGAAGAGATGTCTACAACAACCAAAAAGGCTAGAATATATAGTAATTGTATGATGAGAGAAAGAAGGGGAAGCTCAAGAGAAACTAAGACACTTGTCAAGCAAGGAGGAGTTATAATAGTCATAAAATTAGGCATTAGATAGGTCTTATATAGAAAATATGGATAAATGTCTCCCAAATCATCAAACTTCTCCATATGTGGTGTAGATGTTCTTTTGCTGCACATGAAATTACCCTCATGATTTACCTTCATAAAACTACCTCATCATTGAGTAGGGTCAGGTCTGATGATTGATCTAAGGGGTAGGGGTTACTGATAATCCCCTACATTCATTAGAATGGTCTAAAACCATTCATCTTCTTTTGCCCATGAGCAATCATCTCTAATAGTTACAAATGACTCATTCTCATGCACCTCTCACACTTGGAATTCAAAATACTTCCATTTCTATAAGATGATCCATCCACAAAGAGGAATGACACATGTCAAGAGTGTATAAGTTGTTAGATTCATGAATCAAGCCTTAAAAGGATTCCCAATTGGAGTTTCACCATTTTCACTAAGTTTTCACTATTTGTTCACTATGACTGGCTAAGATGAAGGAGATGGTAAGCACACTTAGGATATTATATAGTTCAATTTATGGACATGGGGACTTAAAACAAGTCATAATATTTCTCTTAAAGGTGATTGCATCCTTTGAAGCTTCTCTATACCTGAAAAACACATAAATCTATCAAGAAAATCCATATTTTGCACCATCCATATAGGTAGGGTACACCTCAGTCACATATAACATGGCCCTAGAGAGTCCTCTACAACTCCAAATAATCTCCCTAGCCTTTACTCCCCATTTGGATATTCCATTTGTCTGATCTTTCCAATTGGGTCTGAGTTGGGATTTGTGAGGGTTTTAAGTCTTAGCATTTATTCATGATGATCCCACATTGAAGTCTAGAAACAATTATGTTGATGGATTCTTAAGGACCCTTCCTAACACCTCTAAACACCCTGAGGTTCCATCCAAAGATTCATGTGAGTTCTAAGCATTCCAAGTTAGCCATTCGAGTCATTTTTGAGCATTTTACATGGTTTGGGTGCCTTCAAGCCCAAAAATGGATTCTTGATGGCTTCATATACAAAATAATGGTTCCAACACCACTATCAATATCTTAGAAACATATTTCAACAAGTTTTAGTGGTCATGTGGTCCTAAAAGTGATAGGGCTCCTTTTTAGGTACTAGGCCTAGTTACAAACTTTGTAGTTTAAACCTCCTTGTTGACCTTCCATACCTCTGAGATGGGTTAGACACATCAGTTTCATTCCCATGAATATTCTCTAAATCATTATAATGTTTTCTAAATGTAAAAATTGGAAATGACCTCTCATTTGGGATTAGGCTTGTACCTTGTCTAACTACCCTACCTACAAACCTTGTTGCATGGAGTACCCTATCTGACCTCAGAGCTTCTAGATTGGATTTTCATGTTTTTTCTAGGCATGTTCCAAATTTTCAAATCATATTAGAGGTTCTTTTCTTGTTTTGGTCCACCGTTTCATCTCTTTTCTTCAAAATTGCTAGTTAATGCAAGGGAAAAGTGTTTTGCCTCTGAGATAGAACAAAGGCATGTTGTCTTATTTTCTCATCAAAGTTAGTTATTTTAGGGGATCATAAAAGTATAAAGGGTAATTTTTATAAATTTTTAACCTCTAGTTATGATTCTATACCTTTAAACTTTCCTAATTTCCAAGGTAGACTTTTTCAAGATAGTTTGTGCAGGGTATTAGACCATGGATTGTGTAAGTGTGGTTTAAGCTCCTTATCTGCTAGAGATACATCATGATATATTCATGAGTTTATTATAAGAAACATGAATATGTGATCATATTCAATAATCTCTCCAAATTTCATATGTTCCTCACATTCTTACAATTCCAAGATTGATCTTCCAATCCTTGATTGTGATTGTATTGACCTCCACAGTCACACCTATAAGTGTACATTGCATGATTTGAGGCCTAAAGCTCATGTTCAAAGAATTCATTTGAAATATTATATGGTAATCCATCCATCATACAAATTTCCTATTATGTTTATTTCCTTTGATGTGCCCTTCATGCTCTAGAAACATAAGCTTGTTTCCAACATGGTTGTGTTGTTCTTCTTGGAAACCATGTCTGGAGGTTGCATTGGGGTTGATCATGGTTAGAAGACCTCCTTGAATCTATTGAAACATCAACCTTTTAGTTCATTTTCAACTTTTGGAGTTCAAAACTGAGTTACCCTATACCTTGACTGAAACTCCTACCTTTAGGCCTACCTATAGGTTACATTGCTCCTAATAGGCTTGGTCATGGTATTGAACACTCTCCTTGGCATTCTCAACTTCCAAGAGTACTTGATCTTACCTTAGATTCCTCTTGGGAGTGTTGAAACACTATCAAACACATGTTCATAGCTCAATGTCAACTTACTTTGTTGTAGGTGGGTATTTTGACATTGTACGGATAGGGAGTGAGTAAAGTGAGCCAAACTTGATGTAACATCATCCTCAAGTGGTCTTTAGATTATCCATACTGCCCTAAGTCATATGAGACTATTAAACCATGTGAATTTATTTGCAACACAACTTTAAAAGGTAACAACACTTAGTGTTCAAGGTCTATATATGTCACTGCATACTTTTAGTGTTTTCCAAAGTACTTTTGGATGTTTCTATCACCCTTTTATATTAGTCTTTCACTCTCCAAACTTTGCACAGTCATTATCCATGCCAAGGACTATAAGGCTAATAAAAAAGAAGTGATGAAAGGTAAATATGACATTGCTACCAAATCAATCTAAAAGAGCTAGGAGATCTATTTTGACAAAAAAGAGATCAGGGTTATAAGTCTCAATCTTATCATATTTGAAGATATCCTTCTTTATTCGCTTGGCAATTTACCCTTATCAATAAATCTACCATGATATTCCACAATATCAAGGCAAAGGAAGAGTTATTTAAGTGCTTCAAGGTCACTAAATGATCTCCATACTCTCTGCTCAGGCCACCTATAGGTGTATGTCTGGTACACCACAATGAACTATAGTATGAAAAATATGGAGACCTCTCCTAAACATGAGTTTTGGTGCTTCCATATAACATCTTAATGTATTTCTAGCAAAACCAAGAGGTTGAAATGAAAATTCATCTTTTTATACACCATTATGATGTCAGCAAGGGTCCTATAGGTGAGTATTTCTTTGAGGCATAATAGTGAGTATGATCTATAACCAAGAACAAGCCTAGAAGAGGCTTCTTGAAATCCTTGAGACTTACAAAGCTAAGAGAATAATGGAAAGCCCATGGAGAGGCCCTGAGAAACATGTGAAATAATCAAAACCATCAAACCAAAATAAAATATTCAAAAACTAGCTCAAGCAGGGACCCTTCATTAATGCAAGAGCATAAAAAGTTACTTGGATTCTTATCAATGGTTCATAAAGGAGGAGCCATGAAACTTATACTTCTTGACATTGA